>JASSRZ010000060.1:2538476-2571152 GCA_032164315.1 Malacoctenus gilli
TGTGTGTGTGTGTGTGTGTGTGTGTGTGTGTGTGTGTGTGTGTGTGTGTGTGTGTGTGTGTGTGTGTGTGTAAGACAGAGGAGTGTGTACTCGGAGGTGCAGATCGACTCACACAGTCAGAAATGTGGTTTCAGATTCACACAGCGTGCACTTAACCGTGCGAACAACCGTTTAATTATTTCAAGATTAAAACTCTGACTTAAAAGCGACTTGATTGATGCATTCAGTCAAAATCATGTTTGTGCTTTGAGTGCCTTTGAGTGCGTGCAGCAACCTCTTCTATGGTTTTGCAATCTGCATCGCGAACGCACCGTCTGCTAGTTGACCCCAGAGGCTACACGCTAACCCTCGTCGACCACGAGCGTAAGAATGATGTGCTCTGGCGTCTGTGTGTTGTTCTTTGGCCCCTCGGGAACCACCAGGTCCACAAAAGATAGATGCGTGTGTGTATTTTTGTCTGAAATCCAGACAAAACAGAAAAGACCCGCTCCCAAGATGTCATGCAGTGTCTTTACAGCAGCATGGCCGTCGCGAATTTGGTAGAACATTTTTAGGTCTTTCATGACATTAATGTCCCATGATTGTTGCACTTGTTTCGCAGCTTTTTGCAAGGAGTATTTTTTTTTAAATTCTGGTCCGCTCAGGGTCACGAGCAGATCGGAGCTGTGATCAGCACTTCCTTTGGTATTGCTCTTCTTTCGCAGTCCAACGTGGGCCGCATCTCCGTTTCGCAAGTGTGTTTATTTTTACACCCGGGAGTGCTCGCTGGAAACTCTCGGGTGATCGTCTTAGACAGGATTCCTTCATTTTACGAGAATTCACACAGAAACAAAGTGATCCTCAATCTCTGGAAGTGGCATCTTCCGGGCCTGTTGTGTGGGCAGTGTAGCTTTCTGTGCTGCTCTTTGTTGTCTGTGATTTTTCCTATAATCAAACCAAAACTGTAGAATATTAATCTCCAGACATCTTTCGACATTTATTCTTGCTTTGGTGCTTTTTTCCCCCCCATCTTTTTTCCCTTGAAACACTTTGAAACATCCTGGGTACAACTTGTAGTATATAAATAAAGTGGCCTTGCCTCGGTGTACACATGTTGCCGTGCGATGGAAAAGTTTGCGAGGGACTTGAAATGTAACTTTCTCCCCTGTTTGATTTATTAAAGCTGTATCGGCTCCACGCCCGAGCAGCCGAGCAAAACGCGTGTGCGCCTGTGCGCTTGTGCGCCGGCGTGCGTGTCTTTTCAGGCTGGCACGCCAGCGCCGAGGACATGTCGGGGGGTGTGTATTTTTGGGTCCCTTCTGAGCCTTCGGGTGTTGATGTGTGTTTTTTCCTCAGTACTGTTTGGACTGTCAGTCACAGCTGTCAAACACATCCCCGTCTGAACGGCAGGCTGAGTTCACACTCTCTCAATCAGCCCCCCGTCGCGTGTGCATGTGTTGACGTGTGTTCGCGCCGCGTTTGTGTGCTCGCATGTGTGGGTGGGTGGTCGATCCTCTATTCATAGCAACTGCCATCCCCTCGCTGTCACCAATACCTCATGTGTCACGCTACCTGTCAGAGAGAGATGAGTGCGCCCTCCCTATCCCTCCCCCCTGCCCCCCCCTTCCCCCCTCGATGCTCCATCCAGAGGTTAATTTTATGCTATTACCGAAGCATCAGTGCATTGCAGATATACAGCGCGTTTAGCTTGTGTGGACAGGAGGAGTGATGTTAAGTCGATGCTGCATTGTTTGGGTCAGTTGTCACTGGGTAAATAAATAAAGCTGAAGAAGTTTGCATGTCAGTTTGAATACAGTTTAAAACACAAAACGAGGCTGCTTTTTTAACCTCTGAACCATTTTTAATATCAAAACAAGCTGCCCGCGATGATTCAATTGGTTTAATATTTTGGATATTTTACGTTCAGGGTGTGGTTCCTTTCTGATTTAGAGCAAATCTGGAAAATAAGTAAAAAAGCACAGTTCAGTTGTGGTTTTCCTGGTTTTTATTTGATTCACTGGTATTTTTGAACTCGTATCAAGAGACATAAACAAATGGCTTTTTCAAGTGTTTATGATGTGTCTTATGTGAGGGAACCTCTCGCTAACATGCTGTTTTAATGTGCTCGTGGTGGTTTTTTATCAGCTGGGAACTCGAAAGGAGCTCATGAAATGTATTGCAGAGAAGATAAGTTAAAAACTCGCTCTTTATGTTTCTATTATCAGATTTTGCCCCTGCCAGGCCACTGAAGGCTTGGATTTTAGGTAAACAACTTATTATCCAGAATAAAAGCAAGATTTTCCATTAAAGTTTCAGTCAGTAACATGATTTTATCAAGTGGCTTTTTTTTGTTATTGTGAAGATGATGTAAATATTGTGTATAAATATGGTTGGAAAGATTTGTTTCCTCTCTGCTACAACAAGTATGAGGCAACCCAATGACTTGGTATGAAGAAAACCACAGAAGTCATTCAGTGTCAGTTCCTCAGTCACCGTGAGCCAACATGATGGCCCGATTTGACCAGTTGTTGATGATAATACACGTTCAAAAGACAGCAAATGTGGTGCTTTCACACTGAGATGATGTTTATTCATCCTTACTGTTGGCCATCTGGTCCTGAACTCCACATTTGACAATTATGCGAAAATTAAAGTGTCAGTCTGGTGTCAGGATCTGAATATTTGTGGCCATCTGTGTGTGCTTTAAAGCTGCCAGAATGACAGAAAACGCTTTCGGAGGATTAATTAATACAAACAAACTATACCGGCACTACTGGAACAAACTGATACAAGTTATAAACATGCGTTTGGCTCGGCCGGCGGTTTTACAGCCTGTATCTGCGCGTGTGAAGCACCTCCAGTGAATGACACCATTCAGGATATTTCAGTCAAAACTCTTAAATGCCCACATACTTCCCCTTAACATCCAAAGCATTTCACGGCCCCGCTCAAAAACATTGTTTTTGGCAGAGGAGCGTTCAGAAGTCTTCCCAAAGCTTTCCGTTAACGCTGCGTGATATTAGAAAAAAACGTCTTTGCTCGTCACGATGATAGAAACTTCCACTAACTTCCACACAGGAGCCACAGCCCTCCTGTAAATGCAGTGCCTGTTTAGACCCCCCTGTTGATACCCCCTCACTGCCCTTGGCATGCTAACCCATTGGTAACCATGCCAGGATAAGCTACCAGTAAGTCGGCTTAGCAGGTTAATGGGCCTCTCGGGTTGCTAATACAGCCACAGCATAAAGGACCATCACAAATTTTTACATGTGTAAAATCTTTCTGATAAAACCAGCATACTTGATGTTATACTTCATATTACTCGTTAAACTGCTAGGATGCAGTTTTTTCCAGCAGTACAATCCAATTTCTGGTGAAATTTTGTTTCTTTGTGTAGTATCAGCTTTGGAGTGGCAGCAGGCTGCAAGACAAGGTGGCTATGCTGCCTGATGACTGTATCTCATAGTAGCAAGTCCAATGTGGTGTCAGTGTCCTTCACTTTAAATGTCTCCAGCAGAATCAGCGGTAGGAGGAGGAGGAAAGATTAGAGAAACGCCTCCACCTCCTCCTTCAGGCAGCGTGGGTGAAAGATAAAGATCAGATACATTTGGTGGGAAGTAACCAATCATGTGACGGCTTGAAGAAACGCAGAGCACATCAAAACGCAGCGACAAACGTACGCAAAACTGTTGTATGAGAACGACTAAGTGTGAAACACATCTCGGTAAACTGTTAAAAAATCTGCCATGGTTCAGCTGCGTAATATATAAAGCACAATAATGAAAAATCAAAAAGATAAAGAAGTTTGACTCTATGGTGAGCCCGACCTTTGACCTCAGTCCTAAACTGTGGCGTTCCAGCGTCAGCAGATCTCGATTCGGTGTAAGAAAATGCAAATGCATCATCCATCCTGCCTGTGCAGCGTGACTTTGTTGTGGTTTTCCTGTTTGGTCGTCTTCTCTTGTTGGTGTTTGTGTTTCGAGCGGGTGTTTGCGACTTTTTTCGCTGGAAGTGAATTGAAATGTGGACGGCGGCTTTTCACAGAATTTGCTCAGCAGCTTTTGACCGCTTCCATATCTCACTTTAAGAAAAAAAAAAACAACCTGCAGTGCTACAAGCATGCAGACTGAGATTAGTTCCCTAAACGTTTGATGGCAACACCCTGTGTGCCATATCTTTGAAGGCTTTTCACTTAAAAGATATAAAATCTTATATTCTGTCGCATCTCCTGGTCTACTGAGGAGTAAAACGCAGCTTTGACGAACGTACGCTTCTTGTCTGCACGTGACTTCTCCTCCTTCCTCTTCGCGGCGTATTCTCCTCTAAAGCCGCAACTTTCATCTCTCCTCCCTCTCCCCACCCTGCACCATCCTCTCCCCCCCGCCGGCCTCGCCTCTCATTTAATCTCACCCCGCACTTTTCCTGCAGTATCCCTTCCCCTATCGCTCGCCGCGGTCGGGGTGAGGTTTAGAAGCGGGGGGGGGGGGGGGAGTGGGGGGAGAGCCGTCTGGAATCCATTAGCTAGTTGAGGCATCAGTGTTTCACTGTGGGAACCTTATTGATTGCCCTCCTTTATAATTATTCCACCTCCATTCCCTCCTTCTGGCTCTGGCACCAATCATGCTTTCAGTTTCTCTCTCTTTCTCCTGGCCTTTATCCCCATGTTGCCTTTTTACCTTCTTCCTCTTCCTCCTCTTTTTTGTGTTGCTTCCAAGGCTATTTTCATCCAGCTTTTTGTGCCGTCATGCTTTTTTTTTCACTGTGCGAATTCGTGCCAAAACTCCCAACCAGTTGTGCGACACATTATCTCTGTGTTTATCGATGCCGGGTGAGATGTATCGCCATCTGAGGTAAACACATCCTACACGGGGAGGAGATCGCTGCCGATCCTCCTCGCTGTCACGCGAGCCACCCTTAGTCGTTTTACCTCTATGTGCGTGCTGCGAAAATGCGCCTTGGCGACGCAGCTTGCAGATCCGAACCATATTGGACGGCCTCGTTGCTCGGGTGCCTTCCTTTGTTGCTCCCTGTGAGGGCGATGCTCGCTGTAGGCTGCGGCCCTGCCGAGCGTGCCAGCAGCTGACAGGCTGCCAAAGGCTTGCAGGTGGAATTCACACTTGAATAAAGACCTCTGCGTGCGCCATAACGCAAGCTGTAATTTGACTGTTCAGGACTAATAGGACTGTAATTATTTGGTTCGCAGGGCATGTGCAGCGTTGCTTCATGACAAACATATGTGCCGCTAAAGCCCTGTGATGAGAGAATGTGTAAAAAAGCAAGAAGCAGGAGGTTCCTATTGATTTCTATTCTTTATTTTTACTTTTAGCCATCTTGTCTGATGTTGAAGGGCGGCTGTCAGGGTTCGACGGTCCTTGTTTTTCCTCAGTTTGTAGTTTTTTTCGCTGCTGGAGCAAATTACGAAGCGCCGTGTGGAGGTTTCAACCGACCAGAACGACGCGGTCGCCATGTAAGAGTCCTCCTCGGTGTTGTGCTGCGCCTGTTCTCTGCGTGTGGTGTAGCTGGCGGTTTCTTTGCAACATGCGATCTGTCGACTGGAGACTTTTTTTCAGGTATGACTCAATTACAGTTCAATGAGTCACTCGCAGTCTTTGCGATGACTGCAGGTACAAGATGCAGGAAATCGGTGATTGAGGCCGGGGTGATGCGATCGAGGGCTGAGGGGAAAACCTGCCTGAAGGAGTGAAGTAAAAAATGATGACGCGTTTCATTTTTACTGTAATGAATTTACCTGAACTGTCTTTATTGTAGCAACTTGCAACATCACAAAGGGAGACTGTGTCCTGGGGGAGGAGAAAAAAAACTTTGCAGTCTGTAAATGTCAGTGTTTGCCTGTTTTATCAGCTTGGCGTAATCGGACATTTTTTCCCCCTTTTTTTATACTCTCATATTCAGATCTGTCTGCTTGTGTGTACTCCAATACACACAGTTGCGGCAGCGATTCAGTGAATCAGCCCTCTCGAGTGCGATTCGCACCGCCGGCGGTTCAAAGTGTAAATAACTGCAGCGTACATACTCGCAGTCCTGCCTCAGTTTTCGAATGTACCTTGTTAAATCGGGGTGATAACGGATCCTCTACGTGTTGGACTTGGCCCGAGTTGGAGTGAAACTCGCCCTTGCGCTCTGATCCATCGCTGACCTGGAGGTGGTGTCAGCACAACGTCTCGTTATTTCCCCCGCTCGATGCTCTTCGCATCGATCCGCGATGCGTTTCGACGAGTGCTTCTCAGGATTTGGTCAGCGTAAAGTTCAGCACGTACACCTGCTCCAGCCCGAGCACGCCGCCGCCACGCGCTGTCAAGGCCGCGCCGATGTTTGCGCGTGTGTGCTTACGTGCACCACTTTGCACTGCAGTGTTTACTCTGCGTGTTTGTGGTTGATAACTGGCCCACTCATGTTTTTCTTCTCACTTTGTGTCTTTGCAGGAAGTTCGGGGAGCGCCCTCAGCCACAGCGCCTAACAAGGTGAGTACACACAAACACACACACACATTACCTTGACACCGTGGCTTTGTTGTCCTCGTAGTTTCTGTGTGTGTGTGCATTTGTGTGCTGTTGAGTGTATTTATCAGAGGAAACAAGTTCTTCCTGCAACTTGGTTCTTGTTTTTTCCCCTTTTTTCTTTAGATATCTGTAATTTTTTGGATCAAATTTGCTGGTTTTTTGCATTAAATTCCAGTGACTATAAATACACACATAAGGACTCCCTGGCTGCAGTGTTGATGTTATTTTAATAAATGGGCTGGTTTTCTGTGCGATCTTAGACTTCGTCTCCTGCTTCCACCTTCAGACAGCTGTTATCCGTTGAGCCCTGCTACAATGCATCACTCTCATCCTGCTCGTGACTGTTTAGTCGGCACGTCTCTCCGGAGAATCCAATCCCTCCGGGACATGTTTCCTAAATGCTCCAACTTATTCCTCGCAGAGAAACAAACCAGAGACGCAATAAATCACCTTTTTTCACCCCCCCCCCCCAAAAAAAAAACGTGCGGTCTGAACGTGCGTTCGCCGCTGCTCTCGAGGAGCTTTGCCAATTATACGACTCGTCCTGATTTTGTTGATTTTCTTCCAACAACATTTCAGGCTACACAGAAAGTTGATGGATGTTGTGGCTCGCGTCACGAGGGCTGTGCACGAGGGCGTGTGTGCGTGCGTGCACTTGTTTTCTTGTTGTTTTTTTTGTGTTTGTGACTTGGAACGGGCATGGGATTGCCTGTGTTGCGTGTGTGTGGTGTGGTGTATGTGTGTGTGTGTGTGTGCCTGTGCACTCAGGCTTTTGCTCAGCGGGGAAAATGAGGGGTTGCGTTCTGCCTGGAACAGCCAAAGCTCGGTTTTGGAAAAAGAGGCCCCAGCACCTTTTGATGTGTCCCCCACTTCATTCATGTGCTGCCAGTCCGCTGGCTTGCAGTGGCCCTCCGATGCCTCAGATGGGTTTTCGAAGGCCAGAAATATGACGGGACACAAAACACTTTTTACCCGGTAGCCTAAAGGCAGAACTGAGACCTCCGCTTCAGCGTCCATGTGGTTGTTTCCCCGCCCCCTCCCTTGTGCATCATGATGTTCTGTTCTTCCTGTTTGTTCATAAATCTGCCACAGTGTCCTCGAGTGTGCAGGTCTGCTCGCAAACACTCGTCCCCCCCCTCAGGGCAGAATGATTTTCAGTCGGGCAGCCGTGCAGACCGCACAGCCTCTCCGGGCCAGCCGAGGCTCTCAGGTCCTGCAGGGCCGCACTGTCAGGGAGGCTGCTCGAGTGGAAACACGATGCATGACAATGCGTCCGCGCACATCCAAGGATCCGGACACAAACAAAAATACACAAGAGGCCGCAGGCTGCCGGAGCTGCTCTCTGTTGAAGGGTCGATTCTTCCCAAACAAAAACGGCAGAATCCATCGCTGCAGGTGGAGAAAGTAGAAACACACACACACACGACTTGGAAGACTTTCCACTTAAGATGCAGCACCGTGCTCCTAAAGTGAAGACTGCATCGCCTCCCAAATCCGTCCTATCTCGTCATCAGCTTGTTTTGTTAACGCTGCGTTTAATTTTCACTTTATTCGGATGCATCAGAGTCGATTTGCGAATGTTGGCTGCTGTACTCTTTACTTTCCCGCTCGTTTGATTCTCATGTGACTGTCTGTCACCGATTGCCTAATGTGCCACGCAGCTTTCACCAGATGTAAATTATAAATGTTTGTTTTCATCCACCTCAGCCATTGTTGACGCTGGAGGCTGTTTGACAAGTGTCACCATGACGAGATAAGCCTGGATATACCGCCTGTTGTCGCCGCGTTTCCCTGCGAGGAACGTCGCGGGGCTGAGAGCGAGCGCAAGCTGTTGCAAGACCCCCGTTGTTTGAAGCAATTTTCCAGACTTGTGAGGGTTTTCTGGAGGTCAGACATCAAACAGTGATTCAGGCATTCATCCGTAGGTGGATTCTCAAACGGAGCATATGCATGAAAGGAGGCCGAGCAGCTTAAAGTGGCCGATTGTTAATGTTTTAACCCAAGCCTGACACGACAAATGTGCGTAATCTACCTTTAGGGATGCACACGAGCGTGCGCTAATTGCAGTCTGATCATCTTAATTGAGCTATTTCGCAGCGCAAGTGTGTATTAGTATGCTCGCTCTGTCATTGTGTGTGTGTTCGTGATTGTGTGTGTTCACGGGGGGTCTTGTGACAGCCCCGCTCTGCTGTGGCAGATGTAGGGGACAGATGCCTGTCTGCCCCTCCGCATCTGCAGCCCGGCTAAAAGTCCCCCCCACCCCTCCCATCGCGTGCAGCATTCGCGCCCGTTTCTGTAAATCTGTCTGACACGTTTGTGTCTCACCTCTCGAACGTTTCCCCTTTTTTTCCTCCGTTTCATCTGTTCTGTTTCTCACACAGTGTCTCTTCCTGTCCTCGCTCGTACTTGTTGTTCTCCTCTTGTACGGACACGTTGTTGAGCGTCCCATCGCTCTTTTTTCTCTGCCTGAATCAAAAGCTATCGCTTGATTTTCGCCGCCTCCTTGTTCCATATAGAAGTCCAGCTTCTTTTGCATGTTTTCACCATTTGCTGCCTGTTCAAGTTTATTGATTCTGCTCCGGTTTGAATCTATTTCATCCTCTCTGCTGCTAAATTCTCTTTCAGTATTCTTGTTTTGGCTTCTTTCCATTCGTTTCTGCTTGTGTTTTTGCATCAAATGGGGCAGAGAGTTGCTTTAATTCCGTCTGCACGCCACTCTTGCACGGGAAGTTCAGCTGCGCGCTGGTCACCGTCTCCCTCACTTCTCCTTCTTCGGCACGCAGGAAGAGACGACTCGCCGTCCTTTGCGTGCGTGTGCGAGTTTCTGTGTGCGTTTCTGGGTTTCGCTTTGTGTAAGTGATGACTGATCACTCCCATGCCCCCCGCCCACCCCTTCCAGGTCATCGCTGACCCCTTCAGGTTAGGCCGAGCCCACACGCGCGGTGTAGATATTGTTTGTTTGCAATATGTGCACTGTAATGAATTGTGGAAAGTTGGTGGTTGGCTCTTGAACTGTGAGTCTGATCTGTGAAAAACTGCAAAATATTGAAGCTCTCAAGATGCCAGATTTGAGACGGAAATATTCAGATGTTTCCTTCTTTTACTGTGAGATTCATTCAGACATACTTGGTGTCTTTCTGAAGCTCGGCTTACCCGCCAGAGTTTAATTTGAAATCTTGTGGCTTTTGTAACAACGTTTGGCTGCAGAAGATGCAAGTTTATACGGACGCTGTTGGGCCCGTGTCACGTCCTATTGTGTTGCTCTTGATTGTTACCACATTTGTTATCTGTTTGTGAGGTTATTTCAGGGGGGGCTTTGAAGGGAATGTCTCTTTCTTCCCCCCCCCCCGCTGCCTCCCCCCTCTCTCCGTGAGGAACGGTCTCCCCCCAAACCAGCCACAGTGGTCTGGAAGGGTTCGGTGAGCAGTGCATCAGTGTTAACCACAAGCCAAGGCTGTTGCACGTACCCGACCCACCACCAGCATTCGACTCTGGTGTCATCGAATAGCTATGTGGCGAAACGTCTGAATACTTGATCAAACTATTTTCCTAATTATAGGGGTGACCCTGACGGGGAGGATTGTGGCTAATTTCTGCCCCCCCCCCCCCGAAGTTCTTTCTTTTAACTTCCTCTTGTCAAGAAAACATTGGAGCGTTGTTCAGCTCGGCTCTCTCTCTGAGGGTTCGAGTTTCTGCAGAGTTATTTTCTTCTTCCTTTCAGCAAAAATGAATTGTGTGCTACGCTACATGCTGTAATTTGCCCCGTGAGACGAAGGGAAACTTATTTTATTTGACGAGGAATATGGAGTTTCTTTTGGGACGTGAATGCAGGCAGAATATATTTGCTCCTAACACACACCAGCAGTTCTCCGAATGACACGGCGGGGCTGCTTTTTACTGCCCGCGAGTGAGAAGATGGAAAATATGAGGCGATTGATCCAGAAAAACTGAGGTGTCACATCTGTGATACCGTCCTTCCTGTAAGAGCGGCGGGTCGGAGGCGTGACACGAGCCCCGCAGGTCTGACATCACCGAGCCGAGACCCCCTGCCGTCGTCGGTGTGTGTCCGTGTCCTGCTGGTGGGTTTTTTTGGGGGTTCTTTTTTGCTCACCTCCTCCTGAAAAAGCCTCAGTGCGGGCGTGTGTTTGACTTGTGAAACCGCAGCTTCTGAGAGATTTTTCTTGCACCTTCCTCCTTCCCGTGTGGTGTTTGAATGATATCAAGCTGCTTTGCGTCAGCTGAACGGTCCTAAAAACAGACCGCCATCGTTTTGGGAAATACCGACTGAAGCCGTCGTGTCTCCTCATCGTGCTGCTAAAAAAGAAATCAAATATTTTACCGTCCATTTGGAAAAGGCTCGACCACAATCCTTTTCAGCCCACCTTCCACCTCCTCCGCCTCCTCCTCCACTGTATCCCCCCCCCCCTTACACACACACACACCCACACTGCGAGGGCCCCCTCGCTTTTCATAACAAAGAGCTCGTCTGGCCCGAGCGTGCGGCCCAGTATTGCGTGGCAGAGTGGAAAGCTGCGCGTCTGAGTGGGAAGCCCTCCGAGCGCCCCGGCGTGTCAGGTGTCAGCGACATCTGCGCGAGTGGATTGGATGGCGCTCCGCGTGTCTTAATTGTGCGTCTGAGCTTGATCTTTCGCCTCCCGAGCTCCTTCCTCAGTCCTCCCCGAGCGCCGCTCGTCTCCCGGCACAACGACGCGCTCGTAAAAAGGAGTAGAGATGAAGAGCGCCTTTGCTGGTGAGCTCAGCACTGGTGTTTTTGTTTTTTCAGCTCTCTTTCTCTCCCCCCTCCACCTCCCTCCCTCCCTCCTCACATCTCCGTGGTCCCTCCCTCGTGTCGCTCTCCGCGTGCTCCTCACTGTCCCTCTGTGCCGGTCATTAACGGTTCAGCCCACCCTCCTCTCAAACGGACCCAGCTGGGGGAGAACATAGCGTTTTGGCTCGCAGCTTGCGCAGGCTCCGAGGCCTTCCAGAGGTCACTGAGAGTATACGTATGTGTTTCTGTGTGTTCTCCTTCCATATTTTACACCTCCCCCCCATTCCCTGTCTCCCCTTTTTCCACACAAGCTTTTAAAGCCTGCTCGATAATCCCCAACGACCCCAGCATCAACCCGAGAAGCTCGCAGAGCTTCAGCTTTAGGTTTCGTCACAGCCGGCATCACCTCGCCTCCTCCGCCCGGTCACCCAGCGACCAGTCAACAACTCTCTCTCTCTCTCTCTCTCTCTCTCTGTTTGTGTGGCTCCTGCAGAGAAGCAATGAGGAATTACCTGAAGGAGCGAGGCGACCAGACCGTTATGATCCTGCACGCGAAAGTTGCACAGAAATCCTACGGCAATGAGAAAAGGTGAGTTCATGCGCCTTGGCCTCGTGTTTCTTCACAGTATTCTGGAAAATGTGTTCGCAGAAGTCGGCAGATTTACTGTTGTAAGATGCAACACTAACAGTATTGATTTTAGTCCCAAAATAGCGAATATAGAGAAGTAATTTGTGATCAGAATCCGAGCGATCTCGTATGTCAGTGTTTGGAAAGAGCGTTAGCATCAAGTCCAAGCAGATCTTGGCCCCCTGTCCACCTCTAAGAAGTAGACCCCCCCCCCCCCGTCCTCCACAGCAGCAATTTATGAGCAGGTCGTGTTCATCACTCAGAGAGATCAGGCAGAGGAGTGGATGGAAAACACACGTCCGCCCCCGAGACGAGTGGGTATCTTGACCCCCTCTGACCTCTCATATCAACAGAGGTCGGTCGAGGAAATGAGCGGCGACTGGCTCCGTGAGGCCACGTTCAGGTGAAGGCCGGAGAGAGCAGGAAAAGGCAGAAGGGGGCAGGAAGAGGGGGAGTTGTGAGCCACAGCACAGGGAGTGGGTGGGGGTGGGGGGGCAGTCCCGGAGTCTGGGCGTCCCGGTGAAACCATGAAGGATTCAGAGGTTGAAAGGCGAGAGCGTTCTGGTCTCACGGGGGTCACGGCACAACTCAACCTCCAGATGCTTTGTTGTGGTTTTTGTGAATGTGTGCATCAACTCTTCCTCTTTCTCCTGGAGTCTTCCTGTAACCCTCCTCTCACCTTTCTGCCTCTCGGTTCCGAGTGTCTTTTATGGTTTTTGTACCTCCTCCTTCTCCTCCTCCTCTCTCTGTCATTTGGAAATCCTCCTCAGCCCACCGTCCTCCGCCTGTTTTTCTGGCCGAGTCGCAGCGCCGCTTGCGATCTCATCAGGCCTATCTCTTAGTAAATCAGCGGTTGCACGCCAGCTCTGAGACACCTCTGAGAGTTGGAGCACAACAGAGGAGAGGAGGAAGCCGAGAGGCTGAAACGGAGACAAATTCCTCCGACGCTTCGCCGGCGTCTTGTCCAGTTAAAGCGACGCCGGCGTGGCAAAGAGGAACCGATTGAACGTCCGGGGTCAGCTGTCAGTGCGGCTGATAAACGGCAGAAATGTCTTGAGCTGAAAAGTGTCTGAATCATCTGTTAGACAATTCCCAGAGAGCCCTTTTCTTTTACAGCATCAGGAGAGTCTGATATACAGTCTGATAGCACTACACATCAATATTTCAACATTCTGGGGCCTGCAAACCACATGTTCTTGTTTTGCGTGTGTCTGTCTTGCACCTCTTGATTACTTCTCTATGTGTTGCAACGAGGGAGCCCGCGAAAGCCCAGAAAGAAGGCGCATGGAGAATGTTAACGCGACGTCTCCCTCTCTCTTTCTTTCTTGCCGTCTGCGCTTTTTATAGGAGGTGAAAGTAGACAAACACCCACAGAGACAGACGCTGGTGTTGCGAAACCGGTCGCCTCGCAGTTCCACACGGACGCACTGACGCATTTCTCTGAAGTGCGCCGGTTCAGTAATGAGTGGATTTCACTTTTCAACGCAGCTCAAGTCGTTATTCCTCTTAGAGGAAGATCTGATCATGACATTAGATTATCGTTCGGGGGGAGGAGGGGGGGCAGACAAACTTCTCAACTGCTTGAATGGAAAAAAAGAGGAGTTTATGGATCTAAACAGATCATTTCTGTGTTGGACAGATCATGCTAACA
Source organism: Malacoctenus gilli (assembly GCA_032164315.1). NCBI lineage: Eukaryota > Metazoa > Chordata > Actinopteri > Blenniiformes > Labrisomidae > Malacoctenus > Malacoctenus gilli. The sequence goes on from JASSRZ010000060.1 coordinate 2,552,024, forward strand.
TCTGTTAAATGAAGTTTGACAGTCTTGAGTCCAAAGCTTTACTGCAATTGCACATAACAGCATGCAGAAGCAGGTCTTTGACAGGGGTTGCAGCTTGGTGCAGGTCTGCCCTCTTCTGGTGCTGAGCAGGAGATGCACTCTGCTCAGTGAGCATCAGTGAATGACATAAGTTTTTTCCAAAATTCGTCTGAAAAATGTTGTTTTTCATGAGAATAGATGGAGAATCTGAAGCCTCTAAACATTGTGCAGAGAAAAGTTTTGTCTGCTCGAGTAGTCAAGAAGATTTCAGCTCATCAGTGTCAGATGCTGGTGGGTAATTATGCAAATCGAGGAGTTATTTGTGGTGAAGGAGGCGATCCCGGCTTTGTGACGAACTGAACAGTATCATTTCTGGCAGCTCTGCAGAGGAATGACACAACTGGACTGAAAGTTCAGGACCTGCATGTGAACGTTGGTGTGTGCGTTTGTAGGTTCTTCTGCCCTCCTCCCTGCGTGTACCTGATGGGCAGCGGCTGGAAGAAAAAGAAGGAGCAGATGGAGCGGGACGGCTGCTCCGAGCAGGAGTCGCAGCCCTGCGCCTTCATCGGCATCGGCAACAGCGACCAAGAAATGCAGCAGCTCAACTTAGAGGGAAAGGTGCGCCGCTCGCCCTGCCGCCCACAAACCATCAGTCCGTCACTCATCTCCTCACAGAAAAGACACTGAAATGCACAAACTGATGCTCTGAGAGCTCCGAACCGAGTGGCGCGTGCCAAGGCGTGTTTCTTCCGACCAGCCTAACAAAGTTGTCTCCTTCTGTTCTCGCCTCCAGAACTATTGCACAGCCAAAACTTTGTACATATCCGACTCCGACAAGAGAAAGCACTTCATGTTGTCCGTCAAGATGTTCTACGGTAACAGCGCAGACATCGGCGTCTTCCTCAGCAAGAGGATTAAAGTCATCTCCAAGCCCTCCAAAAAGAAGCAGTCGCTTAAAAATGCAGACTGTGAGTCCTCCTCCAGTGTGTTTTAGTTTTGACTGTGAATTATCTTCTTTGAATCTGCCTTTTTCTGTATATTCAAGTCATTTTTTTGCTGTATATTGATTGTTTTCTCTCAATGTCATTGCTATCAGTACTATATTTCACCAGCAGGGGGCAGTGGAGTTTTAAATGCCTGCCCAGTGAGGCACACCTGTGTTATGTCACACGTCCAGTCCAGCGCCTGCTGGCCTCTTTCTCCTGTCAGTCTCCCTTCAGACTGTAAACACAGCTGACCCGTGTGCACTGTGTCATGTTGAGGTCATTACGTAACCCACCTGCACTTGTTTCCCCCCTTCTCGCAGTGTGCATCGCGTCAGGCACCAAGGTGGCGCTGTTCAACCGGCTGCGGTCCCAAACGGTCAGCACACGCTATCTACACGTGGAGGGCGGCAACTTCCACGCCAGCTCCCAGCAGTGGGGCGCGTTTTACATCCACCTGCGTGAGTGCGAATAAAGTTTTTTTTCCCGTGCGCGACGCAGAAATGATCGCATTAATTCCGACAAGCTAATCAGAGAGAAGTCAGGCCTGAGCGACGCCGTTTGACAGCTCGTTTCTCGGCGTCTCCCTCCTGTAACCCCACGCCGCAGTGGAGTAATTACACATGTGATTCATCATGCACAAAGCCAGGCACTGATTGACAGAGCGTGGGGGGGCAGACGGTGGAGCTCGTGGGCCGATGGCTGAAGCGTTCAACTTCCTGTGTTTTTTCTTCTCTCTCCAGTGGACGACGAGGAGTCAGAAGGAGAGGAGTTCACTGTGAGGGACGGTTACATCCACTACGGCCAGACGGTCAAGCTGGTCTGCTCTGTCACTGGCATGGCGCTGCCCAGACTGGTAATGAGCTCGCTCTGTGGGGACGTGAAGTGTGACTTCTTGATTGTCTCTGACAGAGAAAAGTGTGGGTTTTTTTTGAAGTGCAACTGTGACTCATCTCACTCTTTGTCTTTCGTCATCAGATCATCCGGAAAGTGGACAAGCAAACGGCGCTGCTGGACGCCGACGACCCTGTCTCCCAGCTCCACAAGTGTGCCTTCTACCTGAAGGACACAGAGCGCATGTACCTGTGCCTTTCCCAAGAAAGGATCATCCAGTTTCAAGTCAGTATTCCGTCCTCCTTCATCCTCCTTCCGCCCTCCTCCTCCTCTTCACATCCTCCCAGTTTGCTCCTTCTCTGCTTGAGATGTTTATGTGGGAATGCCTCCTCCGCCAGGCCACTCCATGCCCAAAGGAACCAAACAAGGAGATGATCAACGATGGCGCTTCCTGGACAATCATCAGCACAGACAAGGCCGAATACACTTTCTACGAGGGCATGGGCCCCGTCCACTCGCCTGTCACCCCCGTGCCTGTGGTAGAGAGCTTACAGGTACGCCGGACGCACTCTTTGTTTTCCGTGCCGTCTCCGTGCGTGTGGTCTCACCACGGGCTGTCTTGCAGCTAAACGGCGGCGGGGACGTCGCCATGCTGGAGCTGACGGGACAGAACTTCACTCCAAATCTGCGGGTCTGGTTCGGCGACGTCGAGGCAGAAACCATGTACAGGTGGGCTTCAGACGGACGCGAACCCGCCGTCTTCTCCTTTTCTTCAGACGGCTTCATAAATTGGAAGCAAATGAGGTCCTTTGTTGCAGCCATTGTGCCTTGAAATGCTCTTTTGTCCTATTAACACAGTAATAGCATAATAGTCCCTTTCAAGGCATCTTGATGAGTTATTAGGTCTCCGTGTTGCCCAGACTGTGAATCGAAGGGATAATTAGCACATCTTTCACATGCAGACGCTCTGAATGTATAATGGCGCAATTACCTACAACAGGAACTGAAAGCTCCGCTCGGCTTTAATGACTCGGTCGGACGCTCGGTCAGCTCGCGCTATCGCCGCCGTCAACCTCAACGGCGGCTTTGGATCAAGTGAGCCGTCAATCCTCCCCTCCCTCCCTCCCCTCCCTCCTCGGCTTCTCCTTTCGTCGAGCTGAGTTTAGAAGAGCGATTAGCTTTTATGTGTTTATCAGTGCCACCCACCGAGTCGTAACCACAGTGGGTCTTTTTTGAGTGACCACCCACAGAACTCGGAGCAGCGCCGCAAAACAACCCTGGTGTTTAGACCCCCCGGCCTGTGTGCGCACAAGGACTATAGAAGTAACTTGTAGCGATTAGAAGTCAGCACTCTGAGACGTGTCCGAGTTTTTTCTTTAAAGCTGACTTCCTGCGCCCCCCGCAGGTGTGCGGAGAGCATGCTGTGCGTGGTGCCCGACATCTCGGCCTTCCGCGAGGGCTGGCGCTGGGTGCGGCAGCCCGTGCAGGTGCCCGTCACTCTGGTGAGGAACGACGGCATCATCTACTCCACCACACTGACCTTCACCTACACGCCGGAGCCCGGGCCGAGGCCGCACTGCAGCGCCGCCGGCGCCATCCTGCGGACCGGCAACTCCAGCCTGATCAGCAACAGCAGCCAGGAGCCCGGCGCCGCCGTCTACGGCCCCAACAGCACGGCCAACGCAGGGGTCACGTCCTCGTCCTCCACCGCCGCAGCCGTGGTCTCCTAACGCACACAGGGGGCCGCTCATTACAAAATGCCTTGAGAGCAAATATACCGTCAGGTATATAAAGACTATAGGAAATAAACAAAAACTGACTCACTCTAAAGTGCTGCGTAAAAATTTTGGATACAAAGAAACGGAGAAATCGGTGGGACAAAAGGAGCAAATGCGGGGGGGCGGGGGGGGGAGAGTTTGAAGGAGCGACGCCACAAGAGGCGTCAGCCCAGGCGCTCCTCGACAAGCGTCCTCCTCATCACCCCCCCCTTCCTCCTCCACCCCGCCCCCCCCCCTTCCCGTGGTTACTTCCGGGGACCCGCCAGTCCAGTCGTGGTGTTTGGAAATGAGTGAAGTTCCTGCAGGCTCAGAGCACCAGCACCTTTCTACAGCTGTGAGAACGGGAAGCCGCAACAACAACAATACATCCACCGTGCACAAGAAACGCAAAAGGAAGGCACCCTTTGCCCCCCCCCCCCTTTATTTACCCCTCCCTGCCTTCCCTCCACTCGTTTCTAATTATTCCTTTTTGTTTCTCCGTTTGGTGCCGATTCACGGGACCCCCCGACAAGGGGCCGGATGTATTGTTGTTGGAGGGAGCGCAAGGATGCAGAGGGACACACCTAAAACGTGACGATAACATAGTTTTTATGGACCAAGGATCTTGTATAAGCTTTAGTAAAGGTACATTTTTCTCCATACCTTTTTTGTATTAAACATATAGTACACTTTTGTTACCAAATAGTTTCTATTCTTCCTCTGAGCTCGGGCTTTGTTTCCCCCCCCCCCCACGAGGTCCAAAATCCCCACCCGTATTTTATTGGGACCTTATGACAAACACCTGCTTTTTCAGTCTTTGGATTGACTTTTTGTTGTTTTTTTTGTTTTTTTGATACTCTTGCTTTTTCTGTTATTGGGGGAAATAAAACCCTGAAGTTTTGGGTTGTTTATTTTCATGAGCGAAGTTTCTTTTTTGTTTGTTTTTTGTTTGTTTTTTAAAAAAAAAAGAAAAGAAAATTGGGGACTAACCTCAGAGGGCCTATTTTTTATCATTGGTTTTTATGAAGTCTTTAAAAAGAAAAGCTTTAAGCAACGCCTCTGCCTTGCCTGCAATACTCTATGTGCGCTATGTCTCCTGGAACGCATACACATCAGTACATCTCACATGGAGCCATAGCAACATCTGCAGAAAACATGGAAAAGAAAACAAACAATAGAAAACTGGACTTTAGACTTCCATTGTTACGAAAAGAACCAGTCAAGTTTGCCATTTTCAGACTGACGTAAGTAGTCTTGGACTCTGAAGAATAGCCTTAGTACTGTGGATTCTTCCTGTCTACACAGTCCAACCACTCACATATCTGCTGTTGTCCATCTGTCGCTCTGGAGTCCTGCACGGGTCCAATCCTGCGCCCACCGACCACCGAAACCCCCCCTGAGCTGTCACACCTCTTAAAGTGCTTTATCTTCCCTCGCACGCTTCGGTCGACGACTGTGCGAGACACACGGGCAATAAAAGCCTGCTGTTTAGGAATAAACACAACTAAACGGCAATGTAGCGTCCTCACACTGGCTCATAAACACATTTGAATTCACACAAGAACGCAGCATAACATGGATGTAATTTGACACCAGCATCGAGGTAACCAGGTGTCTCCAAAACAGCGTTTTTTTCCATTCAGCGCTTTATTTCTCATCAGAAGTCGTTCTAGCTCTGATTCTTGCTTGCATTTCATAACAAAATGTACAGAAACACCAGTTTGAATCGTAAATAATCAGCGGTGCATCATTGTCTGGCCAGATGTGAACTGAAGGCCGACAGATGTTAGCGTTTGCGCTTGACGTGACTTGAAAATCTAACTTCTGAAGGATTCAAACCCCGACGTCGTTCGCACGCGTGACCTCTCTCCAGTCGAACCTGTGTGAACCCTGCACTTGTTACACATCGGGACCCGGCGCAGGACTCCCCCCCGCCGCTCTTATCGTCGTCACCGCCAACGTATCAAGCGTTCGTGAAACCGAATAATCGCACCTGGCAAGGGTGTCTTCCAGTGTGTGCTGTAGTTTCTGGGTGGCATTTAACTCCAAAAAAAGAGAGAGAAAAGAACGAAGGAAAAGATGGACTCTTTTCAATTCGATGTGGCCTTACTGAAAAACTTCAATTACAAAAAAAAAAAAGACTTTAAAAAAAAAAAAACAAGGACGGATCCTTCACCTTCTTATCTGCTGTTTACTCATCGTGGAAGAACCTGTGCACGGCACAAAAAGCAAGCTACCGCCTCGCTTCTTATCACAGGAGCTCTGCTGTGGGCCAGCCCGCCGCTGCGGCTCTCCGACCACCATTCTCATGCAAAAAGCCGCCTTTTTCTGAAGGATCTCTCTCGCCTTCATCCTTTGGTGTACAAGTACAAGTAACCCAGTTTCTTTTGTATTCTCATGCGGTGCTCGGCACCTTCTCACTTCTTTTGGTACAATAATAATGTCTCACGAGCGCCGTAAGCTCTTCTCAGCCTTCTTCTTCTTCTACTACTTCTTTCAAAACAAACAAACAAAAAAAAACGTGCTGTGGTTTATCGTCTTTTACAGAACAAGCGTGCGTGTGCGTGTACATTGTGAACACAACTTGTCCGAGTAGTTGCACTCATACATGTTTCATGGCGACAGCGCCCCCTGTAGGGAGTATAAAGGCCTTCTAAATGTGTTATTATCGGAATATGTGCATTTTTTTGTTTCCGGGGAGAAAAAAGAAAGAAAACAGCAATATTGTACAGGTCATTTCATGGTTTTTGTCTGCCTGAGCACTAGTTCACCAGCCAGCATATATGTGTGTCTGTGTGTCTGTGTGTGCGTGTGTGAGTGCGCAGTCGCTGTAATGGAAAACTGAGTCAGACTCGCTCCATTTCTGCTCCTCCAAAAGACGCTTCGTCCTTTCTGTCTTCCGCCGGGATCCAAAAGTCCGAGAAACATTCAAAGGCAATACTGGTGAAAGCTGCAGTGCAACTGTGTTCACTTCTGGGGGGGAGAAAAAGGAAACGGCAACAGAACAATACTGTAACTTGAATGTCTGCTTCATGAAGTATTTCACTCTTTCTTACACACACACAGACCCTTAAAAGAAAACAAAAAAAACAGCAGCAGCAGCAGCAGCAACACAGGAACAAAAAGGATTCGCTTGCACCCTCTTCCATGTAAAAAAGATGAAAAGTTAACTTATGCCCCCCCTCCCCCGTTTTTCGCCCTCCTCGCCCACCTGTGTGTCGTTCATGTTAAATGTTTTATATTGTAATATTGATATTTTTTAAATTATTGGTACCAAGTCTCCCCTCGTCTTATGTCGAAGATTAAAAAAACCCACAAAAAAAGTGCATTACTGCCCGCGCTGCCTAGGTTGGCCTGGGAGTCCTAGTTCTCTGTTTGACCTTTCAAAGAGGCCGCTCGTCGTCGTCGGAGGAGTCCAAGGTGCTGCAGCGGCGGTGTAGCGTCCGATACCCCCCATCCCTCCCTCCCCCGAGCTGCAGGTCGACCCCCCCTAAACCCTTTATTCTGTGGGATGGAGGTCACAAAATCCTAACTGTAGATTTTTCAACTTGAGTGTTTATTTCTGTTTCCTCTGTGTCGTCTAGCTCTAAAGTTGGGATTTGTTTTGGGTTTAATTGTTTGTCTGCATCAGCATCATGCCCCCCCCCCTTCCCTCTTCGAGCATGAACTCTTGGGGTGGGGGTTAGTTTACGTGTTATCACGCCTTAAAGGTACAAAATGTCTTCGTTTTTGTCTCCCTGCCTCGTCACAGCAGAGAGTTGCTGTAGCGTCTAGTCTGGCCGACCTATTTCATCATGAACCCGCGAGACGGATCTTAACAAATTGCACTTATATGCCGGTGTTGCGCTTCACTGATTCATCTAGTCTGTCTTAACTGCATGTTGGTAGCGAGTGGCTTTAGTGTCTAGTCAGCCCACTCAGAATCCACGTACACTTTTCACGCGCCGTTGTAGCGAGTCGCTTTAGCGTAGAGTCGGCGCAGCGGCTGGTTTAGTGCTGGGGATGGTTGACTGAGGACAGACTGGACGCGACATGGATGGCCCAATGTGACGTGTTGTACCTTTGAAGCTTTACCTTCCTTGCGAGTTTGAGCGTCTCTGTCACTATGACTCCCAAACTCAAAAAGGTGTGGGGGGGGGGTTGACGTATACTTTTCAAAACAAGAGTGGTCGCCTTGACAATCCGAGCTGGTTTACAGGTTCCCCCTCCCCATCCTGAGAGGTCTTTTTGGGGGGACGGGGAGGACACGGGAACAACGCCTCGCTCATAAAAGGGGACGAGCCGTCGAATCGGGGGAGTCATCAAATGTTACATGCCTTTCGCCATGTTACCGTGGCGACGAAGCTTTCAAAGAGGGAATAAAACGCACCCCCCCCCTCCCCCCCGCCATCTCATCATGATGCTTCTTACAGAGTCTCTTAACAGTTCTGTTTGTTTTTTGTCTCTGTGGTCGTGTGTGTTTGTCTCTTCTTCTTCTTCTTCTTCTTCCTCTTCTTTTGTTGTTTTTTTTTTACACCTCCAAAAGCAGCTGTTGTCGTGTTTGTTTATTTTTCAATGAGCTCTGAACAATGTATGTATCCTCTAATATGCCAAATGTCTTTTATAATGTAGATTTCATGCACTGCTAAACGAAACAGGGCAGAGTGAGAGGCAGCTTTAAACCCGTTTAGAGAACAAAAGAAAAACCCGAGAAAAAAGGAGTGTGGAGCCCTTCTCTGTCGCACTCAGCCTTACTTCTCCTTCAGACTCTTTGGCTGTTTGCACTACAGAGCGCTAACTTTCTATTTCTCTCCCACATCTCAGCCACACTTCTCTGTACATTTGGAGTTTTTTCCGCACCTGTTTTTACTTTGTTTTGTTTTTTGGTAACATGCAGCTTGTCGTGCTTAGCTTTGCTCCGGTGGCATCACTTTCTCCCTCTTCTTTTTCGTCATTTCTTTTCCTCTCCTTCCACTTCACGTCCTTCCACTCTCTTTCACTTCTCTCACTGTATCTGTGTATTATTCTAGTAAATGGTAAGCAGAGGTGTCATTGTGGTAGTATACTCAGTGCTCAAAGGGTTGCTGATGGTAGAAACCTGTGCCGTTTGTAACATTTAGCAATAACGTCAAAAACAAAGGGGACAGTTGTTTTTTTCTGTTGTTTTTTTGGGGTTTTTTTCAGTTTTTTTATAACATACTTTAGTTTGTTTTTGTACATATTGCAGCTCCAGATCATGCTCAAATCTGTATGTCATTAAAAGAAGAAAAAAACAAGAAAAAACTTGCAATATTGGCATAAAAATGAGAAATAAAAAAGTGATATAATATCTCACTTGGTGGTTTTTGGGGGGATTTTAATCGTCACCTGAAGCAAAAGCGAGTACATATTTTCTTTTTCAACATTTTGCTCCAAATAATTAACGCGTGTGTCTTTAAAAATGACCCCTTTTCGTGACATTGGAGACCTTCCTTTGAAACCCTCTGGCCCAAAGTCTCAACGCCGACATTTACAACAGATTACGACACCCTTCAACAGCACCTCACTTGCATATACAATACAGACCAGCAAAGTCACTTGGATTATGTTTTTACATTCAGTTGCGCGGCCTCATGCAGCGGAACAACACACAGAAAGTAACGATTCACGGAGCAACACTGAGGTCGAGTTATCCACACGCAAACCAACACAAGAAAAAGAAGTTGCTACATCGATGCTGCCAAATCTGACGACGCGGATCGGAGGAAATCGGGGTCGGGGGTGTGGATGCCGGGAATTGGCGCTCTGAAGAGGAGCCGCAGGTGGTGTGAGTCCCACACGGACGATAAGGCCTCCCCAGTACTCCAGTACACACAGTACTATGTCCCCCCAGTTACACACACACACAAACACACACAATCACAGTGGGTCAAGGACGAGCGCGGGGCTGTTTGTGCGGCGGGACGTTTTGCTTTAAAGTGCAGCTTGTTGATCAGTCGCAGTTCAAAACAAAGATTGATGGGAAGTGTTTTGATGCCTTGAGCCCCGAAGCCATTTTAGAGTACCACAAGCAAGCCGAGAGGCACCCGGTAGAGCGCACACCTCCGCCGTGATGCCCCTCAACTTAAAGGGTCATGCACTCTTTAAAACGTGTCCGATAAATCCTCATTTTGTTCAATTACAGTTTAATTTGAAATGGAAAAAAATTTGACCTTCATTTGTACGTTACGGCGCTCATGCTACTTGCAAGCTTGGTATTCAAAAACCTCCTCGTACTCGGCGTTAAATGAGAAATTGGGGTCAAAGCTCATGGAGGCTGCAAAGCTGACTCTTAAAGTTCAACATTTGCTTTGGAGCCTTCAACTCGTCAAACTCCTTCCCGCCTCGGGCCTCGGACGATAAAAATAGCTTGAACTGTGCCCCGTGTTTTTGTGGAAACGGCCTGTGGTGTTTCTTTGACCTTTTCTTGCAGGACCAGGTGGGCGGAGTCCTGTCACGTAGGACTTTGACTCGAAGCGTCCTCACCAGAGAAAGTGGTAAGTGCAGCAATAAATTGCTCACCCTGCGCGCTTTGCCCCGAAACGTCAAGCGCGGCTGAGATTGAGGTGAACGGGGACACGGATGGGGGGGTTTTCTGCTTCATCAAACCTTTTGCTACTTTCTGGGTCAGACTTGTTGCCCCTGACGCTGAACGGGAGCACCCGGCGAGTGTGGGCGGCGCCCGGTCCAGGTGAAGTCGCGCTGCGCCGCCGCCGCTGCCTCGGAGCCATTAACCGGCGTCTCGGTCTGAGCCGAAGCCACTCAGCTGCTCATAAACTCGTCCTCTCGGCGCTGTGAGGGCTTTACATTATACAACGCACCACAGGTTCCCTTCATGTGTCTGTACTGAGGGCCCACACGCATACACACACACACACAAACTCTCACACACACATCAGTCCAGTTTACGTCAGCTCGCTCCAGGCGGAGGCTCGGATGCCGGTGTATGTGAAGCGTGTGCTGGCTCCGCTCGGCGGCGTATGACCATTCTGCTCGGGGGTCTTCTGGCCCGCTCTCGCTCTGCCGCCAGCCTCCCCTTTAGTCATCCTGCTTCCAGCTGACCTCCCCAAGCCGCCGCTGCCCCCACCGGCGCCTCCCCCGCCGCCCGGCCCGCTCCGCCTGCAGCAGCTGAAGGTGGCCAGCATCCCCTGGCGGAAGCGCTTGTTCATGAAGCAGTAGATGATGGGGTTGACGCAGGCGGAGGTGTAGGACAGCAGGTGGATGAAGGAGATGGGCGCGCCGGTCAGGCGGTGGGCCGAGCGCCGGTCGAAAGCCTGCCACGCGTTGACCACGAAGATGGGGGTCCAGCAGAGGAAGAAGAGGAAGACGATGACCAGCAGCATTCGGATCACGCGCTTCTTGGCCATCAGGTTGGAGGTGGAGCTGCTGCTGCTGCACACTCGGCCCACGGCCGGCTTGCTGATGGAGCCGGCGCTGTTGGCCGAGCCGATGGTCAGGCTTTTCTTCTTGGACGGCTGCAGGTAGCAGCCGTCGCTGTCCCCAGGTTTGATGCTGCCGCCGCTGGACTGTCTCTCTGTGGCGGAGGACAAGAAGGGACGCAAGAGTTTAAAAGACCGATCCGTGCGTCTTTCTTTCTCCGTTCACGGCTCATTTTTTCTGCTGGATTTTGTTCCCTTTCAGGACATTTTTGTCGTACCTCTGCAGGACTTCCTGTTGGACAGCTCGAACTTGATGCCGCGGTACAACTCCAGCGAGATGAGGCCGTAAGCTGTCATCATGACGATGCCGGGAATGAGGAAGAGCAGCAGCAGCAGGGACACATACCTGGAGGGAGTGAGTAGACGCACCATCGCTCAGCACCACTGAGAAAAGTGTTCAAGTTTTCACTTTGCATTAACAGCAGCTTCTAATGCTGCGCTTTTATTTTGAAAGGCGAGGAACTGGCCATCTCTCAGCAGCAGCATCAGGCTGAGACGGGGATAAAGTGGTCGTCTAAAATTAGCGTCAGGAAGCTTCCTGCTCACAGAAGTGTGTGTTGGCTTCCGTGTCACATCAGATATAGACCCCTGTCACCCCCGCCCCCCCCACCCCCCCCCTCAGCACGTTGTCTCCCGCTCACCAGGACTGCTGGATGACGTCGTTGGGCCACACCAGCCGGCACATGTGCCCCGTGCTGTTGTTGAGGCGGGTGAAGGGCTTGAGGGTGCTGGAGATGGGGTAGGGCAGCATCAGAATGAAGGACGCCATCCAGGTGACCGTGATGACCTTGGCGGCGTGTGACTTGGTCTGCCACGCCCGCGAGGTCAGCGGGTTGCAGATGGCGCTGTAGCGCTCCAGGGAGATGGCCACCAGGTTGAAGGTGGAGACGCTCACCGAGACGCCTGCACAGGGCGGACCACCCAAAGAGACCGTCCCATCACCACAGGCTCTCAGTTCAAACACCTGAGAGTTCAGACACCCCTGAGCCGGCTCGACCAATCAGGAGAGTGGAAAGTTTACAGCTGAGTTCTGATTGGCCAGTACTTTCCAAGCACTAAGGGTACCAGGAAAGGTCACGTGAAGCTCAGGAACTCTATTTGGGAACACTTTTGGTCTAATCAGTCGGTTTTCCTGCCCCCCCGCCTGCTTTGAGCCCCCCTTCGTGTCTTTGCGGTGTGTCACTGTGTTTGTCACGTTAACTTCTGCTGCAGAGCGTCAACAGAGTGCAGCCCAAGCCGCCGCTCACCACATCAGCATTAACACACTCAGTAACAATAACAAGAGCCTCTATAAATACACTCGCTGGCTACCGACTGAGAAGTGCGACACGTAAACAGATAAACACGCGGACAAACGATGTAATAAGCCCGCAGGACAGCACGTCGCTCTGCCAGCCGGCGGCTAAACGCAGAGACAGGATGTAAAGAAAATGACATTTGGGCACGGCCCTGTAATTGGATGAAAATGAGATATTAGCATGAGTTGCAGCATCTGTAATGGCTGAACCTTCATTACAAAGTTCCCAGTGGCGTTCTGGGAGGTACAGGAAGAGAGAGCGGGAGCGGTGGGGGGATTTGTCAGAATTACAAGCAAATTAAAGCCGAGCGCTGATGGGGGTCCCTGATTGAATCAGTCATCTGCTCAGAAGTTGTCTGCACCAAAGATTACAAATCCCCGGCTTAAAGTAATCGAGACAAAGAAGCAAGACGACATCTTCCCTAAACCAACACTCCTTGTTAATTTATCAATATTATTTTTTCATGCTGGTTTGATTTCCTGCAAAACTTCCTTTCAGTGAGAAAGACTGCAGGAAAAAGGCGTAAAAGCTTGAAAGTGCTTTGAGGAAATGCCAAACAGTCTGTTTTTGTTGCTCTAGTGACACTTATTCAAAGCTCCGAGCAGTATTAGACACACTGGAATAAAAACAGTGATGGAGACCAAGAAATGCAGTATTACCCACAGGCCAACAAAACTAGACTTTTGTTCATAATTTTTTGGTCCTTTCAAAGCATTGAAATCCTAGATAAGCTCTTCAGTTGTAATAACAGTGGAGCCCAGTTTTGGATAATTAAAAATCTGCAATTTGGACCTGATAATATTGATATTTTGACCGAAATTACTGGGCACCTTTGCTCTGGTTGTGATTCTGACTCGAATTTCTTGCTCTTTTCTCTCCTTTTTTCACTCGCAGTATTTATTTCTTCATTGACCTCTGAGGTCAGAGCGACCAACGCCCGCTTACCCATGAAGTACATGACCAGCTTGCAGATGCCGATGCCGAAGACGAAGTCGCGCATGAGGTTGGGGATGAGGGTGAAGGGGATGCACACCAGGGACACCAGCAGGTCGCTGACGGCCAGCGACAGCAGGAACAGGTTGGTGACGGTCCGCATGCGCCGGTTGCGCAGCAGCACGGCGATGATGAGGCTGTTGCCCAGGACGCTGAGGAGGAAGATGAGGCTGTACAGGACGATCCGCACGGCCTGGTTGATGTCTGCGAGGGGAGACGCGCACATGGCTGTCTGTCACTCAGCTGAAAGCGGAGCCCCCAAAACAGAAGCTTTCTCCAAAGACGAAAAAACAAGTTGAAAAACTGGTGATGAACCAACTCATGCTCACAATAAGCTCTATTTTCTGCTTGTCACAGACTCTGTTCTCCTGCGGCGCACAAAGTTGACGCTCCCTCGTCTTTGTGTGCAATTGCATTTCTGTTCACATCACATATGTAGATCTCCGATACTGACGCAACATATGTTTGTTTTATTATTACATGCAGCAAACTACATCAGGACTCCAGCCATATGCGAGATGCGCGCCGACGCGTGAAGAAAACTGCCCACAGCGCTCACAAGCTGGAATCGGAGCGCGTTTGGACGAAACGCGCCTCGAATCTGTGAGTTCAGTGATTTGCAGTTTGACAACATATATAATCAGGCTGAGTTTTTGAGCACTTCAAGCGCCCGGAGAGGCGGAGGAAGCCACACACGCACCTTGAGGTTCGGGCGCAGCGTCCTGCTCGTTCTCGCACTCGGAAAGATTACTGATCCCAAAATTGCACAAAATCCTGCTCAGATCAGTGGAATTTCGGAGCATGTCGCGTATCGTGAACGTCTCCATGTCGCTTTGTTTTTAAGTTTCTTCTTCTCCAAGAGCCTCAAGTCAACTCAGACGGAGCAAGAAGCTTCATGCTCCTCAGGAGGGAAAGAAAAAAGCCGAGTAAAAGCTGCAGGTATATCTGGAAGGTGCCGAGATGTTTAAGTATCCATCGCTGCTTTGAAAGAGAGGAGAGACGGTGCCAGTTTCCGTGCGCTCGCTCCGTCTGGCGCGCTGCGCTCCTCTGCGCTTCTCGCTGACATGTGGTGGGGTCGCATTCCTGCGCCCGCCTTCAGGACGCCCTCCTCCCTTTTTTTTTTAAACCACCAAGTGGCGAATCAAGAAGAAAAACTGGAGAGCTCGAGTTGATTTTCTGGTATGAGAGAAAAATCTGCACACATTGCGAGCGAGACTTCAAGAAATTTTGCGTAAATTTGACCCAAATTACAGGTTTTTGGGCGCAAAGATATCTTGAAATTGAACTATATTTTCTGTGCTGTGTTGGCTTTAAACGAACCTGTCAGCAGCCAAATGGAAACCCACCGGGCCGCGTCGTATTTGTTCTGATGAGTGCAGAGATTGGCTGTTGTTATTGCCCTCGCAACGCCCGCGTGCTCGGAGCAGCAGTGAAATCACCTCTCGCACTCCGAGGTAATAATAATCGTCTCGGAATTGATGAACTCCTTCGGGTGTGAAACTGCTCACATGTCAGAGAACATGAAACGTGTTCCCCTTGTTGCACCTTTAAACAGAAATACACCAGTTTCCAGAATAAAAGTCCCATTTAAGGAGAAACACCTACCTATTGCCATCCTTCAATCCTGACATGCAGAGTTGGATCTAATGGCACCGGAGTGTTCGTGGAAATCATTCATGGCTTTGTTTTGAACCTGGTGTCTGAGCGTTACTCTGTTACTTCCTCGTTCCTTTGGCTACAAGCCCCGTCAAGCTCCCGTCATGTTTGAAAATGAGTGTAAATGCTCCGGACGGATGCAAATGATGAGTTCTTTAAACTAGTTATTGCACAGCAACAGATGAATAACAAACAAACTGCATTTTTTTTTAGATTTAGCCTGCATTTAAGAAGGAAAATATGATTCATGTTCATGCTTTGCTTACTCGCGATAAAGAAGATCAGATACCTCTTTACATCTTTTAAACTATTCGTTACTTCCCTTTCTAAGCAGTAACGTCACGTCTCCCTCCAGTTTATTTCTTCTGTATGACTAGAATATGAAGACGTAATTAAGGTTAATGTAAAGTCTAAATTCAACAGATGATTAGGCCTTTAAAATATGTGCATCAGTTGCATATTGAGACATAATATCTTTTATAACAAGTGCGTGTTGACGTAAATCTCGGTTTGTTTTGGTGGTCGGAACCAAAGTTCGCCCCTCTTGTTTCCTCTGTTTTCAGTCTCCCTGCGCTCAGTTGCTAAGTAACCCGTGCAGGAGGCGGCTGCAGCAGCCAGCGGCCGTGGATGCAGGATCCGCACCGGGACCCGAACCAGCCGCGACCGCGTGGGGCCAAAGGGAGCCAAAAAGGATGGAGGAGGGCGGCGAGCTGTCCGCCAGCATCGCTCACATCGTGCAGCGGCTCAAGGGGAGCCACCTGCACTCCCAGATAGAGCGACAAGCCAAAGTGAGGCTAGCGGCTAGCATGTGGCTAACGACGCCCAGCCAGATCGCCCCCCCCCCCTCCCTGAGCTCATCACCTGTTTTTCTGACCCGCTTTAGGAGTGTTTACACCAGCCGGACATCAAGCTGGAGTCCCTCAAGGAGGATGTGCGCAATTTCCTCAAAAGCTCAGGTCAGCATCCTTCTCGATGCGCCACCTGCGGCTGTTTGTCATTTGATGCTGACTGGCTGTTTTTTTTTCTGGCTCGCAGGCTGGGAGAAGAAGCTCCAGAACGCCGTTTACAGAGAGCTGCACATGTGAGTGACATCCAGGAACTCGCATCTAAACAATACGTGTCAGAGCCTCGTTGTTGACAGCTGTGCGTGTCTCTTTTCTCATCCAAGTGTCTTTTTCGTTCATTTGTTTACGTTCGAGTTTCCTGAGTGAGGGCTCGATACATTTTGCTATTGTTTTGCTTTTCTCTGCTGTTGTTTACGTCTGTCAGGCGGTGGCTTTGTCCTCTGGGGCCGTGTTGGTAAACAATCCACAGGGAGGCAACAGAAGCCCACAGGTGTTGACTGTGATCCTCTGTCTGCTGTCGGTCCCTTTCCTGCTGCTTCCCGAGTGATCGGAGCCTCCTTGTGGCACACGACCTGCAGGAAGGGCTCGCTGCTTCGCCTGGCAGCGCTTCACTTGTGTTTTTTCCTTTCGTACTTGAACTGAACTCATAATTTTAAACAGTTGCCAAAGACTTTGCTCTAACTTTTAGTCGTTGGCCTTTTTCATTAGACTCTAAACAGCTGGAAAGCTAATTGTTATAATGGCTTTTAAAAGCTCGCTGCAGCCTTTTATCTTCCTGTGTGATTCGGCTCTCTTTAAAAGACACGAGCTGCTTTTAGAGGGTGACATAAAACAATGAGTAATCCCTCCTCTCCGTGGCCGCGATGTTCTCTTCGAGGAGTTTGGATTACGCTGAACGTTGTTTAACCTGCAAAGACCTCGAGTCATCCAATATGCCTGCCCGCACTCGAGGTGGGAAGAAGACCTGAGAGCCTCCAGCGTGAGGCTGAAACGCTTCACCACTCGTTAGTTTGTCTGATTGTCACCCACTGCCTGTTGTTACAGAAAAAAAACGCTTCTGTGATTTGCTTTCAGTTTGACAGCTTCCTGCTTTTGAATTTGTGTGTTCACTTGCGACAGTTTGTCCGAGCTGTCGGCTCCACGCCGCTTCTTTCTCGTGCGTTGACCCACGTCGCTCTCACGTTTGCTTTTTCCAGCCAGCTGCCCCGGAGCCACCCCACGGCCCCCCCGGAGCACCTCAAAGAGCCGCTGGCCTACATGCGCAAGGCACAGGTGGGGGTCTCCTCCTCTGACTCCTCATCCTCCTCACCTGCCACAATCAGAGCAGCGCACCCCTCCTTTATTTGGACCGCTTCGATGTTTGTCATCCGCACGTGTGTCTGTGTGTCTTCCACAGGCCAGCTGGGAAAAGCGCGTCCTTAAAAGCCTGAACAGCATGAGCACGGAGCTCGGAGTGCCTTTGGCTCGGATGGTGAATACGATATCTCATATCTGAGTCAGAGGAGCTGAAAAATAAAGAAAGAGACCATTTTTTTAAAACTGTGAACCTGTTTCGCTCACAAGGCTTTCTCCTCTCCCTCCTCCTGCTCCACAGAGGCCTGCAGCCGAGCAGAAGGAGCTCACCAACAAATGGAACGAGATGGGCACCGATGAACCAGGTCCTGCCGACGTCACCGGGCCCCCCGAGCAATCTGCCTCCTATGAAAGCTTAGTGCTGATGCGCCCTGTGCACGCAGCTTCTCCACATCCATGTTTGCGTTTGAAGCAGCGCTCGCGGTTTTCCCGGCGACTCGGGAGCGAGTAAATAATATATGGTGTCGCTTCCGCGTGCTGATTCTGGTTTCCCTTGTTTACAGAGAGTTGCTTACTTACAGCAGGCGTTAAAGGTGTAAATCTCCTCCCGAGGGAGTCGCAGTCACTGTTATTGGGCACAGCGCTCCTCCAGTAGCAAGTGTAAATTTTTAATTGGGATCCATGGATGTCTGGTTTAAATGGGGTTTGTTTGAGGCCTTCACTGACTCAGTAAACCCTTCGTGTTGGTTCCAGGCCAGCACATTCATACAGAACGTGCTAATCTGGCGTTCCAACAGTGCTATCGCAGCTCCGTGCCGTATAATAACATTTAGGATGTGCCGTCCACTCGGCTGTAAACACTCGCGCCTGCGAGCGCGGAGCTTGTCCAGACTCCTCGTCCGGGGGCCGCGATAACGAGCGGCACCCCTCCTTCTGTCCGAGACCTCGGCGCGCCCTCGACGACGAGCACTTAAATTTACTGTCGCCCGGCGAGGACGGCCGGGACGAGCGCTCGCGTCAGGCCGGCTGCAGCTGCTCCTTTGACTTTGCTGCCAGTTGTGACAAACACGTCTGAAGTTGCTACTGATTTAAGAGGCTCTGTGATCGGCTGCCTTTGTGTAGTCTGGATTTTTTTCAGCCATTAAGCCTCGCAAAGAGAAATGTTTTACACGGATGATGTAATGCGTTGTCACGCGTCCCGATTTGCCCTCGTTTCTGCAGATTTGAGTCGTTTCCGGCCCGTGTATGCCCCCAAAGACTTCCTAGAGGTAAGCAGGCGCTCCGTGGCTCTCTCCTGTGCTGCATGGAGCTTGGAATGATCGCGGCGTCTTTCCAAACAGGTGCTGATCGGCCTGAGGAACCCCAACCACGACAGCAGCGAGGACGTCAGCGTCAGGAGCCACTGGGGGCTCATTCAGGTCCCCCTGAACGTCCGGGACATCCCGCAGCTGGTAGGCGCCAGTGTGGCCAAAAGCACCGTGTTGTGTTTTTCTTGGTGCGTTCAGCTGACGCGGCTTTCCTCTCCGTCAGCGGCGGGCCTACTCCGAGCTCAACCTGACCAGCGGGCAGTTAGGCATCGACGACAACTCGCTCATCCACCCAGGTAGCGACGGCCGACACGAGCACACTCCATTTCATCCAACTTTTCATCCCAGTAAACATGCGGCGCTGAGTAAACGGACGTGTTGACCACACGAGCAGACGGCTTTAATGACCCATGAACCACAGCGGGCTCATTATCAGCCCGTGGTCCTCTGCTGCACCACATGGCCGTCCTGCGCTGCTTCAAGCCATGTCTGGGTAAAGTCCCCAGATTGACGAGTTTGGTATTTGGGGCTTGAAATAGACTCGAATTCACCATCTCTTGTGTTTGTAAATCAAATAGATAACATGAGCATGAAAAACAGAGCAGGACCAGAGCACGGCCACTGATGAAGCTGCTCTCTCTCTCTCTCTCTCTCTCTCTCTCTCTCTCTCTCTCTCTCTCTCTCTCTCTCTCTCTCTCTCTCTATATAT
>JASSRZ010000060.1:2571252-2582354 GCA_032164315.1 Malacoctenus gilli
TCTCTCTCTCTCTCTCTCTCTCTCTCTCTCTCTCTCTCTCTCTCTCTCTCTCTCTCTCTCTCTCTCTCTCTCTCTAGATCTGTTTGAAAACGAATACATTCAGGTCGGCAAGAAAGGTCAGTGTTTACTTTCTGGCTTTTGTTCTTTTAATCTTCTATTTGTTCTCAAGTCAACAAAGATGAATTCCGCTTCCCTGACTTTGTGACGCAGTACTTTTACTCCTACTTCATGAATATGAATGTACAAGATCTTGATGTTTCTGATATCTGTTCCTGTGTTTTCACATTGATAATGGTTTGAGCCGCCTGCAGTTTGACCCTCATTATTTTTGGTGTTCTTCTAAATTTGGATGAGGAACCGTCGGGCTTCATTTTAACACTGGACAGGCTTTTATGGAGATCCCTGTAAAAAAGTCTAAATATAACCACCGTGTCCTATTTTTAATACCTTTAAATGACTCCGCTGTAACTACACTGAGCGTGGTGAAGATCTTAGCAAGTGTTTGTTTGCCTGAGTGAATGTACGGGTGAGACATCACTGGCTTCACCTCCTGCCTTCAGTGATTGCTCCTCCTCATCCTCTCAGATGCTGTGATAGGTGAGATTAGCACCCTGACCTCGCCGCCCCGCTGTTAAACACGCTCACATGAAGAAAACACCCATCAGACCTGGATGACCAGGAGCTCTGCCTTTTCTGCGTGCGGTCACGCAGCCTCGCTCCCGCCGCAGCTCCGGCCAAGAGCCGAGCGCTCTCTCTCAAATCGGAAATTTAGGAGGCGTGGAGCGCCTCCGTTTACGTTATGATTGGCCCGCGGCTTCAGTCGAGGGCTGTGTGTTTTTGCGCTACTGTCACAACAAGAGATTTAGAGCAGAACAAAGAGGCTGCGGCGAGCGTTTCCAGCATCTGCCCGACTGATCTTTTGGAAACTTATGGGACGGCTTCTGTTTGGACTGTATTTGTCTGGCTAAACAGACGCATTCCTCACGCTCCAAACTGTTTGTCACTCCCTTTCGTCGCCTTTTTGTTGTTCAGTGGTTCTGGAGCAGGACAGCGCTGCGGCGCAGCAGTACAGCCGGCAGGGCTGCCCGACGGGGCTGCGGGCCGACCTGTGGGCCCTCATCCTCAACTCCACCAACCAGCCCCAGGTGAGGTCCTGGAGGCACACACACGCGTGCACACACAGTCGCACACAAGCTACTGCTGCCAGTGTTTGTTGTAATGAAGTCATAGCCACCCAGCTGCAGTGATTCCCAAAGTGTGCGTGTTTATCTCCCAGCTGCGCCCTCTGGAAACCATCAGGCAGCTCTTCAAAGCCTCGTCTCCTCTTGGTGCTTTATATTTGTTGAGTACAGAATAGGTGCAATGTGAAACACCTTCACATTTCAGCCACCAAATCATAGCTAAACGACGGAGGTGGAAGAAGAGATAAAAACACTCGTGCTTGACACATTTCTGAGAGCGAAAAAGGAAATAAATGCAGGCGGTCAGACTTAATGGGGACTTCAGCACAGTCCCCTCTGTCTGTGTGGCAGAAGTCCGTGCGAGCGCTCCGGCCTCGGAGCCTCGCGTCGATAAAACAACGCTCGCGACCGGAAGATCGATCTGTCCGGGTGAGTTGTGGAGAACGACGCTGAGGTCTGGAGAACGTCAGCAGTGTCAGTGCGAACGCATTGACCAATCAGAGAGCGGCTGGCGGTTCACAGCGCTCCATCACCGGCGGCGAGGAGCTCGTTTAAAGCTTCAAGATTGAACGGCGATTGCTTCGCGAGCATTTTGAGGAGACTCGATGTGACGTATAGAGAATCAAAGCGCTCCCATCGTTCAACTGTCACATTTGAAACCATGTAAATATTTAAACAGCAGCCGAATGAGACTTTGTCCGAATGCCGCCGTCTTTTTAATCTGTAGAAATAAAGGTGTAAATAAATGGCTGCGATGTTTGCACGCCACGCAGGAACTGAACTCTCTCGTCCCGATGCCGTCCGTCTCCACCGCAGTCCCTTCGGTGTCCCCCCCACCCCACCCCCCCACCCTCACATCCGCAGTGCTGATCTTTGCCAAGGTGCTCCGACGCAGAGGACAGCTTTATCACCCCGTCCGTCCCGTTTGGCTCGTTCTGTGGTTTCATTTACGATAACCTGTCTCCAAAAAACAAAACGGAGGCCCGTCTGAGCCTGACCATGCGGTCGGAAACGTGACGCCCCGCCTCTGCGCTCGATTTAACCCCCGCTGTCGTTGCCGAATGTGATTTAGCAGCATGTGTAAAGAAGGCGAGGAATTTCTCAGACAGTTAATATCAACATTTTTTTTGTTGTAAACTCAAAAAATTAATGGCAAATAAACCGAATAAGTCATATTCAGGCTGCTGAATCTGTTTCAAACACGCTGCCTTTGTTTTTTGTAGGATGTGATGCATTATGAGCAGCTGAAAGCAGGAGTCATCCAACATAACCTGCTGGTCGACAACCTGATCTACAAGGTGAGGCCTTCCGGACCGCCGACCAACCGTCCGTCTCACCACACAAACGCACATTTCAACTCCAAAAGTTGTACGTGATTACTGCGCTGCTCTGCACTGATATGTGAGGAGCCGTCACATTTTTTGTCATCTGGAAATGAAATTAGAAACGGTCTCCTCCGCAGGACGTGAAGCTCACCGCCAGTAATGATGATTACTACTTTGTGTTTGAGGACTTTCTCTATCAGGTAGGCTCTCCTCTGCCGCTTCATCTCCTCTAATGAGTTGCAATGTCAGACACAGGGTGTACCCGAGACGTCCGCCTCGCTCTCCTGAGCTACAATCAACCCTAATATAACCCATTACAATAATTATCGTAGCTCAAGGTGAGTGTGTGAGTGTGTGTGAGTGTCTGTGTGTGTGTGGAACGCATAGTTCCAAGCAGCGCCTGACATATCCACACTCACGAAATGAGTTCGATTCATCAGGTGACAGACGCAGGATGGTTCCAGCTGTAATCACTCCCAGGAACACGTCGTACCATCCTGTTGTTTATTGTTTTTCTGTATATGTAACCAGCTATTTTAACCATCATTTAACGAGTATTACATGTAAGTGAACCTGGCTTCATTCTGATTGATGCACATAAACAAGGTGGAGGCAGAAGTGCTGTTTGTCTCCAAGGATGCGGTCCTAAAGGTGAAAGAGGACACATGTGTGTGTTTATAGATATATATCGTGCTCCTCTGCTTTCATTTCTGGTGTTCTGCCATTGAAAATCTTTCATGATTTGCAGCTGCTTTCATTTTTTTTCCCATTTTCTCCCCGATGTAATTTGTCTAAAGTGGTCGCTGGAAATGAAATTTGTTCTGAAGAAGATGCAGAGATTGGTCCATAATGGAAAAAGCTCCCACTTATGCGACCATTTCGTACGACGCGCGGCCACTCGAGGCTCGGTTACGGGCTGCGCCGGTACGTCCCAAAAAACGCCGTCTCCGGCTGTTCCGCTTTAATTCCGACCTGAGGGGGAGACGAGGACGCTCAAGGCCACGGCCAGCAGCCCAGGAGGAGCCTCTTATTGCTCAGGCCAGCATGCTGTGTGACGCGTGTTTGCATCAGAGGGACAAACAACCTGGCGATACATTAGCAGCTTCTCCAGTTCTCTGGTTTTAGCAGGTGAAAGTGTGTCTGCGGGGACCACCTGTGACGTCCCACCTCCTCTGTCCCCAGGTTTTGCTGTGCTTCTCCCGGGACACCGTCGTCCTGGAGCACTTCAAATACAACAGCGCCACGCCGCCCAAATCCTACATCCAGGGTGAGACGCTGCCTCCTTCGCCAAGGACACACACACACACACACACTTGCCCACACCCCAGGAGTGCAATTTAACCGGGGTGACCTTCCCACCGTCACCGTCTTCAGACCACCTTTACGCCAATGTCTCTGCATGTAGATGAGTGCTTTTAATGAGACGGTGGACCAGATAGGATGCCCTGAATATAAGTCATCAGTGTCTTTGTGCGTCTTCTGCAGGGAAAGTGGGAGATGAGGAGTGCACTGTGGTTTATCCTCCCAACGGTGAGTCTCCGTCTTCAGACGTGTCTCCCACATGTTCTCTGCCCTGAATTCTAGAAAAACTGACGGCGTAAAAATGTCTCTGGTGCAGGTGTGATTCCTTTTCATGGCTTCTCGATGTATGGTGAGTACAAAGTGATGTGCTGTGTTCGTCCGCCTCAGTCCCAACGACCTGTAACAGGAAGCGGCGCTCTCGTGTCCGTCCCGCAGTGGCGCCGTTGTGTTTCCTGTACAACGAGCCGTCCAAACTCTACAGCGTTTTCAGGGAGATGTACATCCGCTACTTCTTCCGATTGCACTCCATCTCCTCCTCGCCGTCGGTGAGACTTTGCAGAGACTTTGTGCATACTTTCTCGCCTCCTCGCCGCAGCTCCCCCTCACGGCTGTCCGTTTGCGCCCCCCCCTCCCCCTCCCCCCAGGGTATATTGTCTCTGTGCCTGCAGTTCGAGCGGCTGCTTCAGGCCCACCTGCCTCAGCTCTTCTACCACCTTCGGCAGATCGGAGCCCAGCCGTGAGTCGCCTGCTGCTTCCTCCTTTCAACTTCCAACTTTGATGACTTAGTTTGGAGAAGTTATTGAAAAAACGTCTCGCTGGACGAATGTGTTCCTTTTGCGGCTTCACATTCAAAGACTTTTGGTCATGATTGTTTCTTTTACAGTCTTGATGCAGCAGTTATAACCACTAATCTCACTATTTTTACACTTTTTAGAACGTCGTCGGTGTTTGTTCCTATTTGGGTCACTGTCGTTCTATCTTTAGCCGGTATTTATACCATAAAGTCTCAGCCTGTCCATCACGCAACTCCACAGGATGCAGGTGCATTGCAGTCTTTACTCCTACGAGCTACTGCCATCGTGTGGTTAAAGACTGGACTCACAACTGATGATATGCCTGCAGCGTTGACAATTTCGAGGGATTTTCCGTGTTTTTTTTGTCTTCCCGCCACCTGAAATAAATGATTTTTATGGGTTATTTCGACTCCAGGTTGCGAATCGCCTTTAAGTGGATTGTGCGAGCCTTTTCCGGCTACCTCTCCACCGACCAGCTGCTCCTGCTCTGGGACCGAATCCTCGGATATGATTCGCTGGAGGTCGTCGCAGGTCGGCCTCGCTATCTGCACAGACTCTTTATATTTCACGTTGCACGTTTCCCTTCCCCTCATCCTCTCCTCTTCCTCCTCCAGTCCTGGCAGCAGCTGTGTTCGCCTTCCGTGCCGAGAACCTGATGGAAGTGACGTCACTGGCGTCGGCCGAGGTGTGTGTGTGTGTGTGTGTGTGTGTGTGTGTGTGTGTGTGTGTGTGTGTGTGTGTGTGTGTGTGTGTGTGTGTCTGACTCTGAGACTGTGACTCCAGCCCTCTCCCCGTCCCCCGCGTGCTCCTGGAAGGCCCTAAATAGCCGCTAATGATCAGCCAGTACCAGTAACCCAGTCTTTTGAATGCACATGTCTGAAAAAACCCGACACTCAAGAACCCTCACACCCCCCCCCTCCTCCTCCTCCTCCCACTGGCCCGCTGACACTTGCCTGTGCCCGCCGCTTTGAGACCCCGACTCTGCTGAAAGGAGGACGGGACGTTGATAGCTGCCGCTCTGTCCTCCGTGAACCTTCAGTTAAACGCGCGCTGCAACGCCGTCACCTGTAACGCAGCATTCCTGCATACCTGCCCCCCCCCACTCTCACCGGTCAGACTCTCCTCTGAGAGCTGACCGCACAGTGACTCACCTCGCGCCTCCCAGGGTGACGGGGGTTAAACTACAAGATGACGCACGGGGCGGCAGGAAGATCTGCCGCTCGAAGATGCGAGCCGGCACTATTTGCTTGCTCATTTACCACCTGCCCCGGTCGAGAGGAGATATCATAACACACTGCTCCTTATCTTATATTTAGAACCTGGGACCCGGCGTTGAAATATTAAACCCCCCGCTCTCTCTCTCTCTCTCTCTCTCGCTCTCTCTCTCTAAACAGGATAGGGCCCCTAAATTTAATCTCCCACCCGTCCCAAAAGGACAGGGTGGGGAGCAGCGCGCTCTTAAGCGTTGGATTGTCGCTTCCCAAGGATCCTGCATCATCATTAGGCCTGTCGCTTCGCTGCGCTGCTTTTTTTAAATCTCGAAATATGTCTCAGGAGAAGGAGAGAGCGGGGGAGGGGGGAGAGAGAAGGAGGGGGGGGGTAGTGCTTTATACTCTATAGCTTCACATGGGTCGGGTGGGCGGAGGGAAGATCGCTTTCACTGCAAAATTTCCAAATCTGACAAGTATGCTGAGAGGAAATCAAGTCAGAAGATGTCATCATTAAGTTTTAGACACTAAAAAAGAAGCAGTTTTGCGAGCTTTTCCACTGCAGCGTCTAGTCTGTCCTTAGTCGAGTGTTTACTGATGGAACAGAGACCCAAACCTCTGCTGTGTCTTTAATGATCCACTGTGTGTTGCGTGGACGGATGTCGCGTCCCTCATGAAGGATGTCAACGAAGTAACGAGACCCCCTGCTAGTAATTGTTTTCCTTTGTCTCCGCGGTGTCACTGGGGACGGCCGCCAGAGCCGATGACAGATCTTATTTGTGTTTTCTCTCACCGACACGCCGCAGGCTGTCCTCGCCGATCTGTCAACTCTGAAGGTCATGCCACTCATCCAGATCTTTCTATTCGCCACCGCCGTCTGAGGAATGCTGAGGCGGCAACTTCGGACATACCGACCGGGAGGATGACGCCGCGCTTGGAAGGAGCCAGGACAAAACAACAGGAAAACAAAACAAAGCACCACCTCGGTATGCCATAACCTCGCTCACCACTGCACCCATCGAAGCGCCAAGACGTTCAGACGTGAAGCAGAGGAAACCTGCAGAAGGAGCACATGCATCGTCGAAGCAAAAAGCCAAACCC
The DNA here is from genome assembly GCA_032164315.1 of Malacoctenus gilli. NCBI lineage: Eukaryota > Metazoa > Chordata > Actinopteri > Blenniiformes > Labrisomidae > Malacoctenus > Malacoctenus gilli. Next base: position 2,578,164 of record JASSRZ010000060.1, read on the forward strand.
ACCTTTTGCATGTCTGCACCATAAATACCCGCTATCTTATATCGTAGTATTAGATAATAACCTGTATGTAAGTTTAGCCCTTAGACCTCCTCGAGCCATATGCTGCGCAGGGAAGACGATCCGCGTGATCAGCTGAGAAACTCGTCAGGAGACGAGCCGCACCGACAAGTAATTGTACTGCGAGTGGGGGCGGGGGGGGGGGGGGAACAACAGTCGTGTCTCCCAGCTTTGGCTAATGAAGTGTTAATTAGCTCGTGCAATTTCTCCCGCTCTGCACTTGCCGCTCGTTATAACGCCGTTAGATAACGCCGCTCGCTGATGACCGAGGAGATGAGAGGCGCTCGTCTGCGCCAGGCCGCCGAGAGGAATAGCGGAAAGATGCAAACTGAATTACACGCTCACTGTTGTACTTAGACGCTGCTGCTGCTCCTGCTGCGCGCAAACATAGTTTATTGGTGAGGGGATCGAGTATTACTGCATTTAGCACCTTCAGTGCCAATGTTTATTTAACAGCATCGTGGACATTTTTTCAGGGTTTTTTTTCCACTTTTAAATGATGTATTTGATCACTGAATGTGGTTCACTCCAGTGAAGGAACAAGCTGAGAATAAAAGTAACCTGGCTGCTTGTCAAAAAACAAGTTTCTCATGAAGAAAACTGACCAGATGGAGAAAGAACTCCCCTTTAAATCTATAAATTAAGTTATAAATATGGATATTTGGTTGCAGGTGAAGGAATCTGATGCCAACCGAGTTGGAAAAGGATCAAAAGCCAAATAAAATAAACACTTGTGTATTTTTATCTTGAATTTTATCAAACAAAATGTTTTCGATAAATTGAATATCTTATTGAAACAATGTGACACAGTATGAAGCGAAATGGTGAAATTAAACAAGATGTGCAGTTTTGGACACATTTGAGACACCTCATTTATTAGCAGTGTTAATTCATAATAACGATTGAAATGATAGTTTAAAGCTGGCTGTTGTGTTTGTACTGCATAAAGGAAATAATCTTAAACTGTTGTTTTTCCTCTGAGCAGCCAGGTGACTTTTCAAAGTCGTGATTATTGTATTATTCCAAACCTGCAGTCCCGTTATCATTGTTTTATCATGTATTTATTTATTACCTTGTGTGGCAGATTCAATCCTGTCACACTCATATTTTCCTTTCTGTGTTCATTAGCAGCTCTCTTCACAAGCTGCTTTCATGTATTTTTTTAGCCCCGCAGCCTGAAAAAAAACGATTAATTTGGAGTAAACTGAAGTAAACTTGATGTGTTTACTTTGGGCTGTTTCAGCGTTCTTCATGTGTGTCACAGTCAGACTGGAGCCGGGCTGGACGTCGTCCCCGGGTTGTGTGTGAGGATAAATATTTGGGGAAGGTGTATTTGTACTCGAGGTCGCTCGTTCTCGGTTGTGATGGAGGCCGAGCGGGTGAGTGACGGGAGGCGGCACCGAGGTGCCTCGCTGACCCCCCCCTCGTCCTCCTCCCACTTGTAGCATCTGCTCTATTCCTCCCCCGTTGTTGGCTGCTTTCCTCCCCGCTGCCCCCTCTGTGGGCTCATATCGAATTCTGCTGTTCTTCTCTTTCGCCCCCCCCCCCTTCCCGGTTTTCTGCTACATCTGCCACCTGTTCACTCAGACTCCCACCGCTGACTCTTTTATCAGTCATGCTCCTCCTTTGCCCCCCCCCATAAACCAGTCAGTTCTCTCCAGAGACAAGAAGTACCTGCTGTGTTATTCACTCATAACTGCAGTCCCTCCTAGTGGTCAATGGGGCTCATTACAGGTCATTTTGCCATTCTGTCCATCAAGACTGTGAGGCTGCCAATTACTTACATAGTTGACTATTAACAGTGAGCCTAATTAGTAACTTTACATCTGCTGTTTTATTGTTATCGCTCTCGGCTTCTTGCAGTGGTGCGACACCCTTCTTCTACAGTTACAAACATCTTCTATCTAATTCTATCTATCGAATCATATTCATGTACAAATTAATATTATCGTGTGGAAAACGTTACAACAAATTAGGTATTTAAACGTGCCGAAGAATAATTTCTGCTATCTTGCATTCTGTCCTTATTTTTGTGTCATTTGTTTAGTTTATAATCATAAAAATCACAAAAACACAATTATCAGTAGTTTATCAGTAATTACAAGTATAGGCAAAAAAATCCTTTTAAATTCATCCAACAGTTTCTGTATTCGTCCCTTTTCAACCCCCCTAAATAAATCGCCCAAAAATCGGATATTATAGAGGAAAATTCTTCGGTGTTGTGCTTCGTCATCACTTTATTTCCCGCGCTGGAACATCTTGAAACCAGACAAAAAAAGGGGGCGTAAGAGACAGCCAATCAGATTCTGCCATGTTGGGACAGTCCAGCCAATCAGCGTTGACGGAGGAGGAAAAACTTGGACCGGCCGGCGACGCTGAACAATGAAGCGAGGGGGGGGGCACCACCACGCACATCCTCCTCCGCCGTCCTCCCCCCCCCCCCCAGAAACCCCGAAGTTTCTCGGGAGGGTTCCTCTCCCCGCTCACCCGGGAGGGGGGAGTCTTTAAAGGGGCCCCTCCTCCTCCTCCTCCTCCTCCTCCTCCTCGTGTGCGTGACCCGCGGGAGGAGGCGGCAGCAGCAGGCCCAGGGAGGTGCGTGGGTGATGCTCCGCTGCAAGCCTCCGAAAAAATAACAACAAAAACAAACGCCACCGGTGGCGATCTGCGCGCGGCGGCCAAATTAAAGCCCGGCCTCCTCCTCCTCCTCCTCCACCACCCACCTCCTCCCTCCTCCTTCTGATGTCAAAGCATTTTGCATACCGACTTCCGCCCCGCTCGGCTTTCTGCATCAGCCGGCGAGCAGCAGCTGATATGACAGGAGGAGGACACGGGAGCCGTGTCGAGCCACCACCACCACCACAAAAAGAAGCTGACTTGAATTAAAAAAAAGAAAGTTCCGCTCGGGAGAGGACGCGCCGACTCGCTTTCTGTTATTGTTCCTGATGCCATGGGATTTGCTACTTCGGCGTGAAGAGGCGGACCTCGGAGACACTGGCCAGTCCAATATGCTGAGGCTGTCCCCGGTGTTTGTATACTGTACGTGGAAGTCCGGGGACTGGCTCCTTCCAACTCGCGGCTCCCCGTGAGGACCCGAGCGCCGCGGATCCCGGATACCACGCAGCTCCGTCGGCGGCACTGAAGCGGCGGGCCGTCGGTGTCCCTTTTGTGTCTTGTTTTCGGCACCGGGAAATTCCTCCGATCAGCCTGCATGTGCTCGTTTTCCTCCGATTTTCAAGCCATTAGACCAGACATGGGGGGCTCGCTTGTGGCTCACAGCCCCTCTGTCGCGGCGCGGAGAGCCATTAGAGGCTATTAAATTATTTTATTCAGTCTTATTTTTGATCTCTCGCTCTTTCCGAGGAGTCTGGCTCACAATGAACTCTTATTTTGTGGGTATTTTTCTCGCTCCTGTGAGGTCTTTTGCCACGTCCTGTTTCACCTCCTAACCGGCAGATCTGACAAGTCGACTGCGGGATTTTAATTTTTATTTGATTTTGTGTGTTTTTTTTCTTTTTTATTTATTGCAAGAGACATTTGGGGCTGGATATCGCCGCCGCGTCTGAGCCCGAGCATTATTCCTGTGCGGTTATATTCCTTGGACGGGATTTGATCCAGCGCTTTTAAAGCACCACCACCACCTCCTCCTCCTCCTCCTCCTCCCCCCCCCCTTGCCTCCCTCCCTCCCCTCTCCGAAGTCTCCCACTCGCAGTCCCACGGATACTCGATTGCCAGCCCGTTTCCACCATGAGTTACACGCACACGCTGGTGAATATCCTGCTCCGTGGACTCGTCATCTATGCGGTACTGGGCTCGGAGTGCACTTCCTCCAGCGACCTGGCCGGCCACGCGTCGGATGCTGACACCGTCGCCACCACAGGTAACGGCTCGTCCCTCGTCCCTCATGCCTCATACAAGTGTTTCCCATTTATTTACGCATGTACAGTAACGGCCCCACACCCCCTCACCCACCCCACCCCCCCTCCCTCCTCATTCCCGGGGAAAGCCGAGGAAAGCCCTGCGCAGGATCCCGATGGAAAGTGATGCATCTCAATGCCGACAGTCGGGGGGGGGGGGGGGGGGGGGGGGGGGGGGGGGGGGGGGGGGGGGGGGGGGGGGGGGGGGGGGGGGGGGGGG
>JASSRZ010000060.1:2613201-2633483 GCA_032164315.1 Malacoctenus gilli
CCACCCACACCAGCAGCAGCAGCAGCAGCAGCCTCAGGGACTCCACGCCTCCTCCTCTGCCTCCCACTCCAGCCACCACCCCCTCCGGCCCGCCCTCCACCTCCCCCTCCCCGGCCCTGGAGCACCAACCTTTTGCACAGAGAGGCTCGCCTGACCTCACGCGCATCTCGCCCGAGTCCCAAAGTGTACCTTTCTCGCAGGGGAGCGCCACCTCTCCGACGGGCAAGGGCATGTACAACGGCATCCTGGAGAAGTCCTACAGCTTCGGCCAGCTGCCGGCCAGCATGCTGCCCAAAGTGGGGCGCCACCCGTCGCTCACCTCCCTGGACTCGGAGGGCCGGAGCGTGGGAAGGGAGCACAAGCTCCAGAGCACCTCCTCCCAGGACTCCAGCGACAATGGAGAGAAAATCAAGCGCTCCTCCTCAAAAATCAAAAGCCTATTTAAGAAGAAGAAATAAAGCTATAAGAAAACTTGCAGAGTGAGATAGTGTGTGAGTGAGAGAGAGAGAGCGAGAGAGAGAGAGAGAGAGACAAATATAAAGAGTTTTAGCCCTAATACTTAAAAAATGGACATCACTGTATGCTAAAACGTTTTATTATCTCTCTTAATTTCTTCTTTTGTCATCAAAGATGGAATGTAGCTCAGCCCGGGTGCCTTTAAGTGCTCTCCAGGCTGCTAGCCTTATTTTTCAATAATGCCTTTTAATTTTATTCACTCATAGCCTCGCCTGGAAGTCTACGGCTCCCCTGAAGGGTCACAGCAAGGAGTTAATTACTGCTGCTTTTCTTCAGATCAGTGGTGTCCAAACTCTGTCCTGGAGGGGGCGCCGTCCTCAGCGTTTCAGGCGTCTCCCTGCTCCAACACAGCTAGTTCGAATTAACATGATGCTGTTATTCAACTGGTGTTGGAGCAGTGAGAAATCTGAAACGCTGAGGACAGCGCCCCCACCAGGACCACAGTGGGACACCCCTGCTTTAAACGGTCGCAAACTTGGGGCCTGATTTACTAAAAAAACTACCAACAAAATTTAAACGCATGTGGATTTGCACTGTAACAGACACACACTCCATTCAGCATCCATGACATTGAAATATGACGCCTTTTTAGACCGATGACGCCAAAACTTTGGAGGAGTTAATGCTCCATGCACAATATTTTTGTTGTTTAGCATCTCTATTTGTCTGCCTCATTGTTTATTAGTTGTTAATTTGTTAATTGTCTACTTACACAACTAAAAATGCATGCAAAATTAATATCAGTTATTTATTTGCCATTTTGTGCATTACGTAAGATTTTAATAAATCAGATCCGTACAAATTGCATTACAAGCATTATCAATACTGTGGTTTTACAGTACTTCCATGGTACTTTTGTACAGTAAAACTACAGCACAATCCAGAGGTTTACTAGCTAATTTTTAGTCGAAATGTAAACGTTACTGCGAAACAGAGAAGCATTACTGAGACTGAAATATTACATTGAAACATTACTTGTCCTGAAATAACTCCTCGCTGTGACTCTTTGGAGGCTCTGTAGCGACTCAAACAGGTCAAGAAAGAAGTCAACATAAGGTCACCGTCTTTTCTTAATTTAATCTCGAGTTGGAACCAAAAAGCCACCACGTCGAAGGGTCTAAAGGTGCCGTCTTTACGTTTAAGTTCCAAGCACACAATGTGTGGCGTTCCAGCGACGTTTGCTGTTCTCACGTGTTTAAGTTGTGACAGCACACGAGTAACGCCATCTGAAGAAGGTAACGCAGCTTTGTCCAATCCTGTTTTTTGGTTGTTGTTGTTGTTGTTTTCCCTTTTTCTCAAGTGTCCTACCTGCTTGTCCTCGGTCCGATGATGGATTGCATCTCCTGAAGTGTCTGAGCGTCCGACTCGTGTACTTGATTAATTTTCCTTTGGAGGAAGAGAGGGAAAAAAAAAGAGAAAAGAAAAGAAGAAAAATCCTGTTCAAAGTTTGTTGCACTACTGCTTTCCTGGTCTGGTGGGAAAGAGCCGCAGCTCGCGGAGTACATATTGAATAAAAGATTTAGAGATGAGAGGGACGCATGGGCAGCGCCACCGAAGGCACCGCACATAATACCAGAGCCAAAATTATGTGACGCGTCTTCAGTGCCTCTGTTCATACCAACCTCAATATATATATAAATATAATATAAATACATATATATATATACTTTGTTTTCACATGTTCTTCTAGATGTTTTTAAATATTCATAAAGGGTGGTGGCTCCCATGAAATGATCTTTACTGACAAGAGTTTATTGAATATGCAGATTTCATCCACACCAGTCACTTTCCCATGTATTCCACCCCCCCCCCCCCACCCCTTGTTACTTGACTTCCTGCATCCTGTAGCCATACATCAGCCATTGTTCTGTTGTGAGTCCTGCGTCCACCCCCCACCCCCAAATACTTGGTCAAATTTGGGTCAAATCAGCCTTGTAAGTATTTATTTTGATAGACTTTGAAGGTACAATATGTCATGAGATGCTCTTATTTTGATAGCCTCAGATAATAAACCAACTACAAGAAATGGGAGAGCTTTGGTGTCATTTAAACTTCTTCTGAGGTCTTGTCATATCACATTGCACCACTTGGTGGCGCCAGAGCTAACTGCAACCGCTCGTGTCATTTTTAAGCACTTTTAGCTGAAAACGTTGCATTTTTGAAAAATAATCCCGAGGCTTTACTTGCTTTTACTTTGAAATGGCTATAGGATGTTCATAAAAATATGTTTGTACAGATTTGCATTTACAAACTGCAACACATGTTGTTCTATTTTATGCAAACTGCAGGTGATCCGTCTCGTCTGTCTCGCGACATTTGTACAGTGGTCATTCTACCGTCCAGTCTGTCCTGATTCCAACCAGACAGAACACAGCTAATCAGGCCTGGCTGTGCCATTGGTCTCCATGAAAACATTAAAGGCAGACTGGACAATAAAGTGACTCACTGCTGCACACCGGAGACGTGATCTCATTGGAACATATTGTACCTTTTAAAGCGCTTAATCAGAGCTGTCGTCATCTTGTTCCTAAGGAAACACTAATAATCTGTTTGATCCAGACCTGATTGGTTCACCACCCCCACCCCCCCTCCCTTCACACGCCCCTCCTCTACACACTAAGCTCGAAAGCCGACCCATGCAATACAGGTCCCGTTCCTCACCTCTGGGCCCGCGACCGAGCGCACTGATGTCAAGAGCTCCTGCTTCACACTGTGATTCTTTCTGGCTTCTTCCCTTCATCCTGGACCTGGCTGTCACCGCCGCCACTCAGCGCCGCGGGTCACCCGACCACGTGCCGGCGGCCAAACGATGCAATTTGTCGGGGAGGAGGGCGGATGAGGCCGCGCACGAGGATCTCCAGTGGCCTCTGTTTCAAACGAGACAGAAAAAAGAAAAAGAGAGAGAGAGAAGTCAATATATATTCGGAAGGTTGTGAACAATGCAGCACACAATGAAGGAAATGGACGAAAGGACTGCGAGACGAGGAGAAAATGAATGTTTACGAGACATTAGGAGTTTTTTGAGAACATTTCGTGTGTGATTATTTGTATACTGTAGAAGAATTAATAAAAAAAAGGAGGCATCGGAGACGTTTCAGAGTCTTTTTTGCTGCGGTCGTAATTAAAAAAAGTTCGACTCGTTTCCCTCGGAAGACAACACGAGCGTCCTTTGGAAACTGGCACTATTGCAGAAGTGTTGGGGAAAAATATCAGTGTGACACCCCATTTGTCTTGAGCGCGGGGGAACCACGAAACACAGAAGAAACGCATGCATGATTGCTTTATCAATATAAAGTGAACGTGATGAAACTTGTGTTGATGGTTCATCAATTCGGCGCACCAGGAGAGGAGCAGGAGGGGGATGTCTGCTGGTGATGAATGTTGTTTGGGCACCACTATATACAGCAACAAATCCCCCATTCAGCCCCCCCAACCCACTCACTCGGAGGCACAGCTCATGTACAGACCACATGGTGTCAGCAGAGCATCGGTGGAAACTATTCAGCCACTCCCTGATAAAGAAATCCATCACAAAACAGCGCATATGAAGACTCCTTACATTTACTGTAAATCAGCAGGTATCGTGTATTTTTTATGTACATATACATCTATATGCACATGCAAATGTAAACATGCTAACCCTACAAGTACATGCATGTGTATACAGCAAATCTGTGCATGAGAATCATCAGATTCATATGCATATACACATGCATGTGCTAACATGGATATATGCATCATTTGTACATGCTAACCCTTTAAGTATTAATACGTGTGTGCAGCATATGCATGCATAAATGCATTTGTATAGAAATACATGTGTGTAGGCTATAAGTCATGAGAGGACAACGCAGGATACCAAGTTTTTGCAACAGTAAAGGCATCATATTAAAGATGGATGCATTTCTGCATGCTGGCCTCATGTGTTTGCAGGCAGCTCGCCACATGCAGGCGCAGCGAATGTAAAGTAAGAGAAGCAGCAGATTTCCAGCTCCAACTCCAGCTCGTGTCCTGCATGCTGCACTAAAGTTTCACACCACTACACCTGGATCCTGACACTGCGGTGCTGCGCCTCTGTCGAATACTTCGGCGGTGATCTGATTCTGGAGGCTGCACATTAAAAAAGAGGGAAAAAAAGTGCATTCAGCTGCTACTTTGTCCCACATTCGCCTCTCGCTTCCCTCCTCGATGCTTCCCCTCTATCCTCGCAGGAGCACTGCAGGGTTGGGGACACGTTGCGGATATTTATGGCCCCTGAACGCGCACTGCAGTGTTGTAATTGGCCCCACAATGGCACTAATGCGCAAGAAAGAGGAGCTGCGTACGGCAGTGGGGAGTGATGCAAGGCGCTGGCAGAGGATGGCAGATCCTCCTGTTAATGAATGCCGGTAAGAAGGAAGGAGAGTCCTTAAAAAAAGAGAGACAGGAAGAAATGACAGAAGGGTTTTAAAAGGAGGTAAAAGGGAGCGTGTAGCAGTGAGGCTTTTACCCAGCCTGCCAAAACTGCCCCCCCTCCCTCTCCCTTCCTCTCTCCCTCTCTTTCTCTCTCCTTTCTTTAGCCCCCCCATCACTCAGCTCGCTCTCCCTCTCTCGTTTGGATCCCATTCCATCGCAGTGTAATGGGTTTATTAGTGTGGTTAATGCACTGTGACCTACTGGGGCTTGGCGTCTACCTTTTTCATGCGCAAAAGAAAAAAAAGGGGGAGGAGAAAAAGAAAAAGATGGAATGTTTTTAAAAGGAAGGAGATGAAGGAAGGGAAGTGGTGGAGAAAAAAAGGTAAATAAAACGAAAAGAATGCAAAAATGAAGGATTTTTCTGATGAGCGAAATTCACAAAAAACACGTTTCTCGGTGAGAGACGCGCCAATTATAAGAAACTGTGACTGAGTGTGTTAAATTCTGCGATAATGACTCGATTCCTGGTTGTTTTCCTTCTTCCTGTCACCCTGAATGACCTTTAATCGTCGCAAACAGCCCGCACGGCCCCCCGAGCGAGCGTCAGACTTCGCTCCCGAGCAGGGGAGATACTAACAGGTGTCAGGATCTTCTGAGGCGTAATTACTCAGTCGTTATCGTCGGGCGGAGCGTCGCAGGACATGAAGTGCAGCCTGAGTGAGTGCGGCGCCGCGGCCGGGGACGAGCGGCCGTGACGTGACTGACTGGCTGTCGCCGACGCTCCTTTTGGATTAACGGGGACGCATCCGCTCAGGCCGCGTGAGTGATGTTTCTACCGCAAAGCGGCAAAAACGAGATCAGGTAGAAATACACGATAATTTGCCGTACTTTTTAGCTCATACCTGTGAAGATACGTGTACATAAATGCACATTTGCATACACACATTTGCATATATAAGCATATATTTATCAGATTCAGCATATATCGATGTCTGTAGCATGCATGTGTTCATACAGCTCTCTTTCTGCATGCTAGTACTCTTGGTAACGTGTGTAAACCTACTTCATTTTGCAAAAAAACACTGACGATTCTGACGTCAGCGAGACTTTTTAACGCAGGCACGATTATGAAGCTCCAAACGAAGTATTCAGTTTGTCAGACCTTTCCCAACACAGCCCAGATACTCTGCTTTTAAGTGTTCCACTGCTGGTTCGACCTGGAGTGGGTGTCTGGCTGCACAACTGGAGAGCACTCTGACTCTGTGACTTTGCAGCGGTAACCTGCATCAAACACGCTTTCTCACACACAAGAAAAAAAACACGGCTTTAAATCCCCGCAGGAGCCTCCAGTCAGCGCCAACATCAACAAACACCATTTGTTCTTTAGTCCTCCAGTGAAATTTGGACAAAGCGAAGAGTTTTAGCTCAGCGATCGGAGGGAGTTCGCTGCGTAACGAGCGACAAAGACTGAACATCTACAAGATCTGTCAGCAGGTTTTCAAGAGATAACCAGACTGAGAAACCGCCAGGAAGCATCAGAATCAGCTTCTGCTACCTCTCGAAAAGCTGCGAACATCAAACTCAAAGACAGAAACAGACAGGACGCTAAAAAAAGCTGCCTTTCCTGGAATCGAACCACCTTGTTGCTCCTCCTCCATCAAATTTCCAGCTCCAGCGTCGTCCGCCCGATCCGAAAGTGAATCCAAACTCTACATTTTTCTTCTCTCTTGCAAATCTCATCTGACCTGAGTGCACCCCACTCCCCCAAAAAAAGTGTATTTGAATTTCTTTGACAGCAGGAGATCAGAGTTGGGAGAGAGGAGGGATGGAAAATATGGGATCTGAGAGGAGAGCGGCATGAGAGAGAAACACACAGGATGAAAGAATCGCAACAAAACAAGCGAATCAGCAGGGTGCCAAGGTCACCTGAAGCTGAGCGCAGCTGACTTGCGAGGGGACGACTTCTGGAGTGGATTGTGTGCGAAAACTGAAAGTCAAGCACAAGAACACGATCCGCCGAGCGAGATTTCCGCTATTACGCACAAAATCCAGCCATATTTTACATTATTTAAAACTCATCCTTTCGCTATTGAACCCTCCACAAACTTCACCCTTTTTTTCCTCGTCGCTCCCTCACAACTTTCCCCCCCCCTCCCCCGCTCCCCTCTCTCTCTCCCTCCTGGTTTTATTTTATTTTTTCTATAACTCTAAGAAATCCAATCATTTCTATATGTGTCAAACCTCCAGCTTGATCTCTCAAACAAAGGCGGGCGAATTTGATTTGAGTGAATTCGGGAGCTTTGCGCCGATGAATAAAACATTTCTCCTCCTTGATGTTACCCCGGACTTATCAAGTCACAGATTCCCCCCCACCCCCCGCCCCCCACCTCCCCCTTTGAGCTCCGGTGGTGACACAGCGCAGGAACCCCTGCGCAGGATGAAACAGAAAAGAGATGAAGTTCCTCCTGTATATCTTCAGCTTTGGCGACGAGGCGAGATAACTCGCGCAGACGCGGCGGTGGAGGTGGAGGTGCAACACGCGGACGCGATGGAGGAGATTGACTTTGGATCGTCTTTTTTTTTTCCTTCTTACTTCGCTTTTTTTTTCTTCCCCTCTCCTGAATGATGCATGGCGCATCGGCGAAAGAAAAAACAGAGAGAAGCAAAGCTGAAGGTTGCTCTCGAGGTTTTTCCTGCAGCACTCGTGCAAACCCCTCGATTGTGTAACAACGCGGGTATCGAGGGATTAAGGAGACGGTGCGAGTGATGCACGATACACAAGCTCCCCTGATTAGTGTCTGTGTGACACTGACGCAGGGTCAGATGCTATTCGGAGAGAATTTTTCGAGAGAGATTCGCTGGACTCGGCGACACCTACACACAATTGTTCGAAAGTTTCTATTGCAGCATTATCGGCGTTTTGCTTCTGTGCCAGGGGCCAAAGTTCAAGGAAAATGCCTGGAAACTGAAGAAAAACGTCGTGGAACCTTTGTTTTTGTTGGCGAAAATCACCACATTTTGTTTATTGAGATCCATAGTGATGCTCTAATATGCAGGAAATAGATTTTTTGTGTGGTTAAAGTCTAAATTTAGAGTAAATTAACAAATAGGAAAGCAAGCTCTGCCTCCGTCATCTCTCCTCCTCCCTTCGGCTCTCAGTAGATGGCAGACTTGCCCTGTGCAGACGCTGAGCAACTCGCTCCACCCTCACATCATTCGCCACAAGCGCCTCGTCCGATGGCCACAACAGCTATGTAACCCAGATGATGGTGAAAAACAGGAAACGAGCGGGGAAAAAAGGCACATGCGTGCTGCCTTGACGTGGCGCTTTATTCTGAAGGGGCCGAACTGCTTCATGAAATGTGCACCGAGCTGCTGAACGGCTCTCATTCCCCGATTCACTCCTCTTTAAGCAGTTACTCCATCTGCATTTTTCCCTCACAAGTATCAGAGTGCAACTGTTTTCCTGCTTCGCCTCCTCCACCCACGGCGCCGAGCGCCTTCCTCTGCCGCGTTAATGAGGATTTACGGGGCCGCCGTTTTCGACGGACGTCAGAGTGACTCGGCAGCGCGGCTCTCCTGATTAGGGCGACGTCGACGAATCAAGTGAAGACGGACGCGCGGCGCAAATCAAATCATCCCGGTGATTAGCTGACCGAACCGGTGCCAGAGGTGCCACGCGGAGTTAACGGCCGCGCTTTGGCTGATCCTCACAGACGCCAAAAAGCAGGAGAGTCCCTGCGAACACGCTGACTTAAACTGCTCGATACTCAGCTAGAAAAAACTACAAGTACAAGTAGTTTCTGAAGGAAACGTGGCAAAAACGTGAAATTCTGGCCAAATTAATGACAAATTTATTTCATTTTGTAGCCTCCGTATAAAACTTGTTGATGAATTATCTCTTTAAAATAAACAACAATAAAAATATATCGTTATTCTATTTCCTGAACAAAAACACTGTACATTAACTCTTTCTTCTTCAGCCTTGGTCGATTCTGAGCCATGTTTCGATATTCTACCTTTCTTGGAGTGTGTGTTCATCTGTGTGTGTGTGTCTCTAAGCACACACACACACTCGCACACACATTTTTCACTTTGCACACCTGCAAATTATCACCGCTCACACAAATCCAAAGCTCTCCCCTCGCTGCGTCCTGTGAAGTGAAAAATGTCCCGCCGCTCCCGACCAATCGCCGTGTTTAGCATTTCCTTTGACTGCGCTGTGATTGGGTGCCGGTTGCACCAAAAAAAAAAACTGACGCTGCGCCGCACTTGAAACCCCCGTGTGGAAAATGGTTGGAGAAAAAAAAGCGGCACTTTTTCCTGAACTCATGAACTACTGAGGCGGCCGAAGAATTCATGTTAACACTAGACCCTGCGCTGGCGAATATTTTTGAATAATCCCGTGCGAGTAGAAAGCTCCCCGTATGGTTCGGCTGGTAAAGCGTGACAGCAACACTTGCAGGGTTAGCGGTTTGATTCCTTCTGTGGCTGAGCACGATAACGCCGCGCATGCACGCCCTGATAAAAAAAAAAAGCAGCGACGTGAACCGACTGCTGATCCTCAGCGGCAGGTTTGGCGCCCGGAGATCGACGAGGTGTAACGCAGGCCGGGCCCTCGTTCCAGGTAAAAATATATGCATATATCGCAGCCACAGGGTCCATTCATGTATGGAGAATGAAAGGAGCACAAAAGAGGAGAATGGCTCGAGAGACAAGGAGGAAAAGTAGCAAAAAATGAAAGCCAGGATGAGGTTGAGGGTGTTTCTGAAAAGTAATGCGTTCAGGGGGGAAAAAAGGACTCGCCTGTGAGGTTTCTCTTTGTGATGTGCGAGCGACGTAAAGGAGGTGTGAATGAGTGATGAGCGCCGGCATGAAGAATGGCCCCTTTGAAAAAGTAAGACATTAATGAGAGCCATTGTAAATGTCAAATTACGTCCTCCGAGTTAAGAGCCTATTTCGAAATTTAAGCTGAAAAGAGCGCGGGACTATAAAAAGGTGAATTGGCGGCGAGTGAATGGCTCCGAGATCGGCCCGACTGCGGGTTAATGGCACGGCGGCGGCGCGGCGAACAAAGAGGTGAAGAAGGGGAACGCTGAGTTACACTGCATCAAGGAACTCCGCAACACCCGGCGCCATCAAATTCCTTTGTGAGCCAGCGTGTCCGTAACACGCCGTGGAGATCAGGAGGCGATGGGGGTGGAGGGGGACAGCGGCGCGTTATAAATACACAAGAATGGACCCAAAAATCTGAGATGGACGTCAAGAGAAGGTCAGAGGAAAATCATTTCGCTACCAAAGACGGATTTCGAGCGACGTTTTGCGCCGTCAGTGTCACGACTGTCTGGCGTCACGTGACAGGAGCCGCGACTCGTCGCGACGTCAATATCTGCTGTTGATCTATCTTCATCTTCATGTGAGCATCAGCGTCTCCTCATAAAACTGAATACGAGAGCGTGTAAACTGCACGTAGGTCCACGCGGCGAGTTTACAAGATGTGCTCTTACGTTGTTATGTTTATTTTTTTCCAGCCTGCTTCTCTTGTTTATTGTTTGCAGCTTGTTATCCGGCGTGAGCGGCGTTACCGCTCCAGCTCTCCATCATTCCCATAAAGCCGGCCCTTAAATCATTCAGGGAGCCTATTCAATTTCAAAAGTGAGCACCAGCGAGGTAATTTAGGGGCCGGCGTATCGACCCGGCCGAGGGCTTCTCCGTCCCCGCCTCTCTTCCCGCGCCGCCAACGCCGCCTCACCCGACTGATCCGGCGCTGAAGACTCGACTGGATATCGCCGTGCAAAAAACCCCAATATATTAACATCAAGAATCCTCCTACATAAACGCATTATCGCATCCTCATTATTCTATTTCACACCATGTGCTTTGTTAACCCTGCGCAACCTGAATGGCGGCTTTCCCGGCTCGCTTTGAATTGACTTCAACAATGAAGGCTAATTTAAAATATCTCCATCGACAACCTGCCTGACACCGTTTGACCCGAAGCGTGAGCTCCACCCGTGTCATCGCCGGGGGGGAGGAGGGAAACGTTTTGCGAGAAGAACGATCTCGCTTGAACTGCCGAAAACCCTTTAAATGAAAGGCGAAATATCTCCCACTACAAGTGGAAAGTTTCCTCTGCACCCGAGCGCTGCGGATGGATATGCAGCGCAGGATAAAGACGCCGCCCCTTCTCCGACTCCGCCAGAGCAAGCAGAGGGTTGACTGGACGAAAGACAATTGATGTGAAGTCACTGCAACAACACAGCTCGCCAGACAGCGTCAGAAATGTGACGTCCGTTCAAAAGCGTCCGATCTTTGTCCTCAACGCTGCAGGACACTGACTCAACACCGCCCCCGGTGGATTCTGCTCAACTCACATCTCGGCTAAAACTTCTCACGCCATCCAGACTAAAACGCTGAAAAAGGTTTTGTATGAATCGCTCAACTGACTCGAGAGGAGACGCCACTGCGGGGCCGCCCGGCGAACGCAGATGCGATACGATGTCATTCGCAGTCAAACCCCGCGGCAGCGACGACGCCAACGCCCCATCGAGTTTGACGCGCGTCTGCGAAAAAAGTCTCATGCTTGTCGCCGCCAGACCCGCAATGAATTGCAGCCGGTTATTGCCTCTCTCCCGCACCCACAACAGCGCGCCAAGGCGCCTCCGCCGGGATCCCTGCGGCCGCTTTGTTTGGACTCGGCGGCTTCACCTCGACTGCGCGCAAAACTCAGAGATTTGCAGCGTTTATCTGTGTGATTCTGGTTTAATTACAGAGAGAAACGGCTGTTTAGAAGTTGCTGCAACACATTTTCTTGCCTATAGTGTGTATTCTGCCCGCAGCCACGCGTCCCCAACCTTGTATCGTCTGCCCTTTTCACCGTCGCACTGTCACAGTGTGTAATTAAACACGACAGGACACAGACCGATTTGCCCTCAGCGAGAGTTTCATATGAGGAAAATAATGAAATACCTGTGAGAGTTCACCAGAACGAAGCAACAGCAGCCTGCCGTCCCGTTTCTAATTACAAGTTGGACTTCGCTCCTGTGATCTCCATTTACCTCGATTTACACCTTTACTGCACGTTCGCTCTTTTATTTACAGCTGACGGCTTATTTTTCTGGGGTAATTGCATTAATTCTAATCAAGAACGCTCACTCGTTTGGTGAGATTCTCTTTGTTTTCTGCTGCGCACGATTTGAGAAAAAGTTAGTTATCAGGATGTAGGCGAGCGAGAGCCGTTCGTAAGAGACAAGGCAGGGAAAATGAGTGAACGCAGGTCGCGGCAGGGTACAGTAGCCGTCTAATGGTACAAGACAGGTCGAGACAAATTACACAGAACGCCACGCGAAATGATCCATCGCACCTCCTTCTTATTTATTTATATACGAGGACCAAAAGTGCCTTTCAAGACTCCTGGCCTTGAAAAACTTCTCTCATCAGCACCGAGACACACAGATCAGTTACTGAGCCGTGTGTGGAGGCGAAGATTGTATACAAGTGTGACTGTCTGGGCAGTCGAATGTTAGGGAATAGAAAGCTGTGGTCGAAGGGAATCCCGTCAAATCAGCAGGAATTTGCCAGAAAATCAAATTACGTTCAAAAACCAGCAGGTTTGACATTCGACTTCAGAGTCGATGCATCTTTCAGGCCCGCAAAAACGACCGCAGGTCAGAAATGCAAAGCGCGAGGACGCTCCCAGCAAACCGAGGGGAAATTGGAAGCGATAAGACATTATCTTACGGTTAATATACGGCGCGACAGCCAGAAAACGCCTGGTGTGCAAACCGGCGCGCTTTGTAAATCCAGTCGGAAACAAGCTCCTCTGTAAGCGAGCTGACGGAGTTAATATCTAATAGCTGTAAACACTGCTGTTGTCAGAGGGAACATCAATATGAAGCGGGAACGGGAAGGAAACACAGGCCGCAGGAGCGGCGGGGAGAAATAAATGGGCACCAAAAAAAAAGGAAAAAATGAACGACTAAGTGGAAAGAGCGAGCAGCACGAGGAAAGGATGGAGTCGGCGGCGGATGGAGAGCGGCGCTAAGATAAAGAACAAGGGCGAGGAGAGAGGGAGGGATGAAGGGGCAGGAGAGCAGGGAGACAGCAGGGCATCGCAGCAACGACAACTCAGGATTCATGAGGAGTTAAACAGGAGTTTAGTGAGATCGTAACAGAACTACTGTCCTTGAACTATGCTGAGATCACTGTTTCGATTGTCGAATACGAATAAAGAAAGCGTGAGCCGTCGAACTTCAGAATCGGGCACCTGTGCCCGCGTTTGCTTCTTCACAACACGACGTAATCAAATCGCTTTTCTGAGGTCGCCCCGAAACAATCGGGAGAAGTTACAACGCGCGCTGACATTCCGTTGCGTCGGCGGTTTTTCACTCTTCATTTTCTTGTCAGATGTTTTCAACCTATAGCTTTATTTTTTCGTTCTCCCTCCTCCAGTTTAAATGGAAATCCTGTCAGTTTTTTAAATTAGTTTAAAAAAAACTGTTATTTCCCTCAAGGAAACTTTATGAAAGCGCAATAAAATGTTGGCCGCTGTTCCAGAAAGAGAAGTTCTGTACTGCTTTTTTTTTTGGGAATATGCCAATCTTGCTTTCTCGCGCAGTATTTGACAACAAGGCTGACGCCGTTTTTTTCCCCCTCCATCTGTGCAGGGAAAAACTCTGCGTTTGGCGGCCAATTAACTCACCTCTGCATTGGAAATGACCAGCGCGGCTCTGAACAAAGCGAAGCCAACCTGCTTATCGGCACCTTTAAAATTCATGAATGAACTCGTTGACTCTTGTTTGTGGAGAAAAACAACCTGTTCATTTGTTACTGAGTGCCGGGTTTTATTTCTGCTGCAAGCTGGAGAACGTGATGCGATGAAGCTTGGACACGCTCGTGAAAAATACCCGAATTGCTGCTGGACAACTTTTATTTTGAAAACTCAGGATCAGGGTATTGGTATTTAACCGGAAAACTAAAGAACTATTGATTCAATCTTTGTTCTGCTGTAGTTTTACAGCCGCGACAGTGTCCAGGTGGCTCCAGTCGGTGGTCTTTGGACCCTCTTGGTCTCCATTCCTGATAAGATCCATCTCCAGGCGTTCATTTGGTGTGACATTTGAATGTGCAGATGAGAGCTGAATATTACTGACATTTCAAAGTTATCATGGGAGGCTAATGCACATTTCATGTACTGATTACTGTATAGGAAGGAATAATCCATTGGGTGACCTTTGTTCTCCGCCTTTTCACCCGCTTCCCCGCGGCTCATCCCTTCATCATCGACGCATCAAAGCCGTGAAAATCTTTAAGGGAAAAAACGGCAGCGGGTCCTCTTAACGTGACTTCGGAGGGCCCAGACGCTTCCGACTTCTCTACGCCGGGTCGATGTTTCCAAATATCCCCCCCGCCCCCCCGCCCCCCGATTTTCACAGCAACTTGGAGCCCGGCGTGCGGGCACGGCCCCTCCGAGCCGTAACGAGTTTAAATCCCTTTCCTGGCCGACCGCGCCGCCTCCTCGTTGGCTAGCGGCGGTGTCCACACTCACTTACCCTTTCTCTTAGGCGCCGCTGGGCCCCCGGGGACCCGCTTCGTTCCGTGTTTACCAATTCCCTCAACCCGGCCGGGACTCTCGGGGCACCTCTTGGAAATTACATTCCAGAAGGTTCCCCAAGACTATTTAGCCGGCTGGATAGAGGTAATTGCGGGTCAGGAACAAAAAAACCCACAAACAAACCAAACAGGAGTTGAGCTCTCAGCGCCGCGCTTACAGTATAACACCGGTGGACGGAGACGGGACGCGTGTTTAGACCTTCCGGACGCTAACGAGACGCCGGCGTGATTTATTTCACGCGTGCAGTCGATTTACAGCCGCGCAGACGCCTAATGAAGCCGCGTGATGACGGCGCGAACAAAGGGAAATTGATTTTACACTACAGAGAACGTAAAGAGACGGGCGCGTTTGATGTCTTCAGCCAAATTACACCTGCGTTGACTGAATTCCCAAGGCGATAAAAAGGCCGAGGGCGGGTTTTTAAGCACTCTCGTTCAGCCAATCAGCTGAAAGACAACCAGGAAGACAGCAAAAAGTGACCACTAAGACGTCTGATGTGATGTTCACAAGTTCCATCATGAGAAAGGAACGGCGTTCAACTCAAAACTCGCTCAACGGCGTCAAGACGAGACCAGAAAAAAGCTCCGGTTCGGAGGCTCCGACGAGATGCAGAGCGGAGCGATGATTCCTCCCTCGGTTCACCACTTCACCGCTGCGAGCGACTTTCTCTCGCATACGAGTTTTGATTTGATCCATCGTTAATATGGAGAGGAAGAAGGAAAAAAAATCAATAGCGGCAGCTTTCATGCTGGATTCATACACATTCTACTACAGCGTTTACCAGATAAATAAATAACAGGAGGCTTCCAAGAAGCATTGACCTGATAGCCTGTATTTGTAAGGCTGAAGACGTCCCCCCTCCCACCCCCCACCTCTTCCTCACCCCACCCACCCAACTGCAGACAGTTTGAATGGTAACTTACTCCGGCACATTTCCTCACATGAAATGCCAAACGTCTGTCTGTTTGACCTATCTCCCCGGCTCTGAAGAATACAATGACTGACTGACTGTGAGAGGCAAAAGGTAAAGAAAGAGTGTCGGCGGGGGCGAAGGGGGTGAGGAGGGAGGGAGGGAGGGAAGGAGGGAAAAGGGGGGGGGGCGGCTGATAGAGCGAAAGGCCATTATTAGACTCATTCTGCATTTTTGGTGCGGGAACGACTCTGGAAATTGGAATCGTGCGACCTGCCGGCGACCGATAGGAGCCCTTTCAGAGAAATAAATAACCCCCCCCCCCAAAAAAATAGATAACTGGAGTTATTTTTAAATTAAAACAATCAATCAGAGAGCGAGCGGCGGGGGTGGGGGGTGGGGTGGGGGGTGGGTGGGTGTGCCCGGACCGGCCATTAATACAGTGGTGGGGTTGTTATTTCCGCACCTGTGGAAGCCGTGCGAGCGCGGCTGAATATGAATGCGGCGGCATCGGCTGGACACCGGCCATTATCCGCCACCGGTGAAGCAGAGGCAGCGCGGGCGCGCGAGGGAGCGCCGGCGAAGGCGCCTTTCATCTCCGCGCGGTAAATGTCTCCACTGGCGGTGACATGTCACGTCGGGAACACACGCCATGAATTATGCACCCGGGAAACAAAGGCGCCCCGTTTCGACTGAACTGGAGGTCGTTTCTTTCTTTTTTTCCCCGCCCCTCGTCGGATTTATCAGCACGTACACGCCGCCGCTTCCCAATAAGCCGCTGATACGCCGATCGATGGCGTGAATTCGGAATAATAGTCGGGAGAAAGTGGAGAGCGGACAAGCTGATGGGTGCCCGGATCAATTTCGCCCGATGAAGCCGCATCTACTTTGCTGTAATGGAGTCCCATGTGTGACCTTATCACCCTGTCACACATTCGCCATAACAAGGCGGTTGATGTTATTGTAAACAACTGATATTGTTAGTCCCCTCAGCCTCCTGTCCGCTACGTTGGGCGCCGGCGCCTAATTAAGGCTGGATTTAGATGGTGGCATTTGGGTTGGTGTGGGCCGAGCGACGCTTCCTGGTAAATGACCACATCAACGCAATGATTCCTCTCTCTTGCTGCCACCCCCCTCCTCCTCCTCTTCCTCCTCCTCTTCCTCCCTCGCTCGCCACAAAACTCTTTCCGTTCCCCCGCTGCTGCGGCTCAGCCGGTGATCCACGCAGATGTGAGCGAGAGCCCTCGTTGCGGCCCGTCTAATTGTGATCATATCTCGTCATTGGCGCCCTGTTATTTTAGCCAGCTGTTAGGGACGCGTATAAATACCCGCTGACGTTTATTGAATGTCAAAGGCCATCGGGCGACTGATTGATTTTGACCCCGTTTTTTTTTTTTTTTTCCGTGGCGATGTCAGTGTGTGATTTGTTGCCACATCACGGCGATCTTAAAAAGCTATTTTCCCCGCCAGTGGAAATACTAACTATCACTCTGAGGCGGCAACGCGAGACTCGGATAACTGGGGAATTAAGATTAATGGGCGTTTTAGGAAGCCTGCCAGAAACTATGAAGATATTCCTTGGACACGTTTAAAACGGGAAGGGCGGACTTTGGGGGGGGTGAGGGGGTGAGCGGGTGGCACGGGCGACGATAATTAATAGATTTTGGGTGAAACTTTGGAGAAAGTGTGACGCTTTTGTGAAAAAAGCAGATTTTGCAGCTTGTTTACTCAAAAATCTTTCGTCAATACACATCAAATTCTCTTCAATGCAACAAAACTGAAAATTTTAAACACTTTTTGTAGATTTCCTGTGATTTCATCCTGTTATTGCCTTTGTTACATTGATTATCTTTCACATTTATTTAGATTTCGTTTAGATTTGGCTCTAAAATGTGTCAACAGGTTGTTGTTTTTTTATCTTGTTTTTTTCCACCCAAGTTGGCGCCTGCAAAGTTGTTGAAGTTCTGGCTGACAGACGCGCGTCTCTCTCCAGGTAAACTTCCCCAGGACTTTGGACGGCCTTGTTTCCCTTCCTGCTTCATTCAAACGATCATTAAGGCCAATCAATCGGGGGGGAGCTCGGCCGGAAAAACAGAGAGACATTACCGGACCACCCGCATTGGCTGTCGTCTTTCATGGAAAGGGGGAAAAAGGGGGGAGGGGGGGAGGCGGCAAGTGACATTTTAGAGCACAGATTAATGAGCGCGGGAGTGTCGCAGCCAGTGAAGACATGCGACAGAGGTCAAGCATGGAATGAGTGACCTGAACTTCAGCCGGATCCAAAAGGTAAAACTACACGAGTATTCGTGGGAACGAGTTGGCTCTGACACTTTACAGGTAATTTACCATCTGCTGTATTTCTGCTGGTTTGTTTCACTGCATAAAAATGTCCACAAGTCGGACTGTTTCTTTTGATTCTCCTAAAAATCTTTGATTTTATTGCCCCCAAATAGGGAGGCCAAGCCTCCTCCTGCCCCTGCTGTAGGCAGAGTTGAAGGGGCTTCATGGGGGGGCACCAGGGAAAGGAGAGAAGGGGCCCCAGTGGTGCTCAGACGGCAGCTCCTTCTTCTCACTGTAATAAGACAGAAGCCGCGAGACTCCGCAGAGCAGGATGAAAATAGACACGTGTTCGGCGGCGGCGCTTTAATCCCTCTCCTCTCTCCAGTCCTTCTGCCACTGTCACACAGCTGAACAACGTCTGGGGACGCAGGCGGATGGGATTTGAAAACCTATATCTGCTCCGCGAGACAGAACTGGATCCCTTCTCCTCTTTTGTGTTTTGCTGCAGTCATAAATTTTGCATGTGGGAGCACGGGAGGTGGGGGGGGGAGGGGGGGCGCTGCTTACAGAGCGAGCCTCTGCAAGCTGCGTGCTGCGCCAGGAGAGGACGGCCAGGCGCTGCTATTAAAACGCGCCGCGGTGGTTCCCGGGGAAGGAGGCGATTGGCGTGCGGGGCGAGGAGAGTGACCACGTGCGGTCGGCAAGGCGCGGCGACGCTGGAGGTGCGCGCCGGAGCCCGTGTTTGGTATTCAAAGCAGCGGGCTTTAATGCATTGATCCGTGAAGGGACGGGCTGCACAGACAGAGCAGCGCACCACTATAAATCCACAGCCAGCCAGCTATTAGGTGGTAATAACACTGACCGGAGCGCCGCGGACGGCTACATACAAAGAAACCTCTGCACGGGATGCGTGTGTGTGTGTTTGTGTTCCCGGGGCTCAAACACGGGTGCAAGTGGAGAAGGGTTGTGGAGGTGGGGGGTGGAGGAGGAGGGGGAGGAGGGGGGAGGAAGGGGGCTCGTTTGTGCTGGTGTAAAATTAAATGTGTGTGAGTGAAACTCCCGAGAAAAAAAACTGCCCTTCACTGCTTTCTTTGGTTGCAACTGACATCCCTCCCACACAAGCTGTTTTTCGCCTGCAATCAAACAAACACACACACGCACATGCACACGCACACGCACGCTCGCGCATGAACACATACGTTTGCGCCCGTCCACCTTTCGAGCCAAAAGAAAGACGAGAGAGGAAGAGGTGAGAGAAGAAGGTCATAATATTCCGTGTGATCCTGCCTTCACATCTCCGCCCTGCCTTCCGCCCGCCTCCCACGGGATGCTGGGAAATAAATGACGGCCCTTCCCATCGCAATAGTTTACACATGATCGAAGGT
Source organism: Malacoctenus gilli (assembly GCA_032164315.1). Lineage (NCBI taxonomy): Eukaryota > Metazoa > Chordata > Actinopteri > Blenniiformes > Labrisomidae > Malacoctenus > Malacoctenus gilli. The sequence goes on from JASSRZ010000060.1 coordinate 2,632,301, forward strand.
GATGTCAACCCGTCGACCGGCGATGGAGGGGGGGGGGGTGGGGGGGTTGGTGGTCAATGGATTAGTGTGCCAGGCCTGGCGTCTTAGTTTATGAGCAGCTAGGAAAAATGCCCTATTTTTTTTTTTTCTTTTTGGAGGGGGGGTCCACAAATTACCTCCTGGCTCGGCTCTCCTCCCACCCATGCTGGCTCGGTTGGATTTATTGCAGCCAGCGAGCGCCTGACACTAAGAATTTACTTAGGAGGCCTCCATTGCTCTCTTTGCGGTGTCTAAAAGCGGCTGCACGACAAGGAAAACACAAACATACAAACATGTCGACTTAGACACGAAAGCACATTATTGATCTTGAAAATTATGCAGTAAATGCGAAGGACACGGTGACACAAAGTGTGTAAACAGAGCTTGTTTAACGATGGTTTCAAAATTAAAGCTGGAGATCAAGAGTTTGGAGAAAAAACGAGATCTTCTGGTCGAAATCCTCGATCACAAACCAACGCCGAGTTCTCCGTCCGATCACGTTAACTAAAACTCAGCAGAAGCGACATCCTGATCCTCAGACGGGTGTTTCTCATCACCGAGATCAATTTGGCGGCTCGACGTTCATGCCCGGCTGTAATTTTGGAGCTTCAAACCTCACAGGAGAGAAAAAAAAACTGTTAAATGAAAAAAAACTGTAAACTGGGCAAAAAGTTTTCGACGCAACACAACAGCTTAATTCCTACCTGATAAATTGCTCGAGTTAATACATGACTTTCAAAGTCTTCTTCCAATTTCCAAGCAATTATGCAGGACATCAGGGACTTGATAATGATAAATGCTCGGAGAAGGGCAATTTGCAGTGACCCGACTGGCATTTTGTGCGTTGCTGCAATCACACGTGTTCGAATTCACACACCCACACACACACACAAAGACTTTGGAGGCGAGGAGGTGATCCCACAGGTGTCTGTGCGCCGGCTCCTCTGTTGTCAGCCGACGGGCTCTGCTCCATTGCTTCTTGTCACACACGCTGACCCTCTTTGTTTCCCCCTAAGCTCTGCGCTCAGGCCTGCTCCTCTGAACACACTTAAAAGGCTGCAGTGTATTTGTCTCACCCACTCTTTCTGTCAGCCACACACACACACACACACACACACACACACACACACACACACACACACACACACACACACACACACACACA
>JASSRZ010000060.1:2633958-2663819 GCA_032164315.1 Malacoctenus gilli
ACACACACACACACACACACACACACACACACACACACACACACACACACACACACACACACACACACACACGTGTCAGATGTTCCCGTTTAACCCTTAATTGGGCGAGTGACTGAACACTGGACAGTTTCGCACTTTCTTATCATTTCTTTCGGATCGTTTTTTCTCGTAGTGCCATTTAAAATGAAAATACTTCAATAAATATTAAAATATTTACAGTTCAAGTCTGAGTGACCAAAATAAAACCCACTTTCACCAAAAAAAACCAAGCCTTCAAAATAAAAGCAACAACCAGTTTCTAAGGGACGACAGACCCCAGATTGACAACCACTGACCCACCGAGCAGCCTGAGCTCACGTCAACTGGAAGAGATGACTTAAAATCGCCAACTTAAAAGTTGGCCCCGTCGTTGGTGGACGAGTGGAAGTGTCCCTGCAACTGTTCACTCTCTCTCCGTGTCATTTTTGTGGGTGCTGTGGTTGCAGGAGGCGCCGGCGAATGATTAAAAAAAAAAAGTCAAAAAGCGGTAAAAGTAAGAGCGTCTCCCAGTGTGTTTATTAAAACTCTTCTTTCCCTTCGCGGGCGCACCGGGAGCGCCTGTGCGGCAGCGCTGCAGCCGCCGCCGCCGCTGCCGCCTTTCAGCTCCCCCTGAAAACTGTGCTACCTTCAATCAAACGAAAGCGCGAAGGCAGACAGTGAAAAGGATAAAGTCAGAGATGGAAATCCATTCTCCATTCACGGCTCGTAGACAGGGGAGGTGCCTGACTGCAGTTCAAGGATTCTCTGCAGACGGCTCGTGAGGAGTTGCTCCACTTTTTCCTTTTCTTTCTGTGTTTCTTTCTTTTTTTTCCCCCAAACCCATCCATAATCCTCATCTTTCTATTAGGAGTCAAACAATTTATTAGGATTAGATGTAACTTTAATGATCCCTGTCGGGAAAATGGGTCATTGCGCGAGCGGCAAAAAAAGAGACGTGTGTGACAAGAGAACACACTGAATATTATTCAGAATTAGAAACGATGTTTGATTGCCGCGCGTGAGCGCTGAGTGAATTTAAATGACGTGCACTCAGACTCAACTATCAAACCTCAAAAATGTTGAATTCAGGATGAAAATATTGCATCTTTTCGTACGATTTCCGGTCTTGAGAATCGAGATCCAGATATATCTATTTTAGGTCGACTCGCAGTTCAACGAAAGCACAATTTTCGGCGGTTCTGCCACAACTTTCGCTTCAGCAACACATCACATGAACCACAACAGCAACAGATTTGTAATCGATACTCGATAACAAACTTAGATTGAAAGAACGAGACGCGGGAACCCGGAAAACACCCGTTTTCCTGTCGCTCAGGCACAAAATGAGGGAATTTCTGCCGGAAAAAACTTGCTCTAATAGGGAATAACAAAACTTCCGTCAAGGACAAAAGCTGTACTTTAACTTGACACCGTCTGCAGATGCTATTTTTCCTCCCGGCTTTTATGTACTTGTTCCATATACTAGTGTCTGTGAACAAGTTGGCGTTTGAAGAGCGGTTTATACTCTGACAAAGGCGGGAAGATAAAAGGCAGCGACGCCGCGATTAAGTCACGACGCCTCGGCTCCTCTTCTAATCGAAGGACGCCGCCGATGAGACGGTAAACACCGAGAATGTGGGGGTGAAAGTTCAGTCGTCTTCAAATCAAAAGGAGGAAAATGACGCCCGAGGACGCCACCGATCACAAGCCTCCTCCGGTTTGACTTTGCGAACACTGTAAAAAAAAAATTGATGGAAATTAAATCCTGATTAGTTAGAGCGACGACGCACGGGCGCGCTCCGTAGTCCAGGCGTTAAAAAAGACGACGAGATAAACCGTCAGCTGTCCCATCGATCCGTCAGTCAGCACCCATCTGTCCCCCCCCCCTCTTCAGTGCCAGCTCATCCCTGTCATGGCTCCATCAGACGTCTCCCAGCGCCGCGGCGAGGAGCCACGCGGCCACCCAAGTGAACATAATCAATTCCCCCTTCAATGGAGCACAATGCGACCGTTACGGGCCCATCACACCGCCATCCATCCTGCCGCTGCCCCCGCCGCCGTGCAGCCGGCGCCCGCCGGCGCCCGGCCGCACAGATGGGCCTCTGCTCTGCCATGAAATAAGCTCAGTTTGTGCGTGCGCACGCCACTCGCCGCCACTCAGCGTGTCGGAGAGAGAGAGGGAGACGCGCCGCCGTCGCAGGTGATGACACCGTGTGATGTATTCTGGCGGGGCCACCGCGAGACAAAGTGGCTCCGGCGTCGCGTTCTGTCGATCCGAAAGGCTCGCCCCCGGAGCCCCGACGCAAGCGTCGCTCCCCGGTGCTGACGTTAAAGGACAAAGGGGGCAATATTGATGCTTTTTGCATGTCGTGGTGTTTTTTTTTTTCCCCCAGTTTGACGGCCTTGCTGGCGAAATCGCGACTTGTTTTTCCTCCTCCTTCAGCAGAAACGGTGTGACACTGCCTCACGCTGCTGCTGCGTTTTCCCCAGCTGCTGCAATCCATCACGGCAAATTCGCCTTTTTCCTCAAACTTCTCTTTTATTCCTGCGTTATTGCGGCCAAATTAATCAATTGTAGGTTGTTGTATTTTTTTTTATGGAAACCAGATCTCTTGGGTACATTTTTAATTAAGTGCGGCGCGTTTGTGATGCTGCTGATGCCACCTTGTCAGAGGGAGAATAAAAATATTAATATACAAAATATTACAAAAGGTATTAAAAGTTGAAGTTCTGGCAAACTCATTTAGTTTGTTGCACCTCTTTCCTTTTATCGCGGGTGAGTTCATTCCCATGTTTAATCAATATGTGGAGTTCAGTATATAAAAGTTGCCTTTTTTTCCTCAAACTTTCAAAGGAACGAGTATAAAATCGCGAAGCTGCTTCTTGGTTTTAGTGCCGAGAACCTTGTTTATTAAATGCCAGACAGTTCAAATTGAAAGCTGTCAGTATTTCCTACATTATCAAGCTCTTTTGACGCTCCCTGGTGGGAACTGCGTCTCTTTGCACCACCATCATTTCTAATAAAGGATAAAAACGCGCTGGATCTTTTTTTTCCTCTCCCCTTTGCTGAAAGACGCTATTTTCTTCTCTCTCTCTGTATTGCGTAAGTCTTGTGAGAGCGCATCAACGCCGGCCTTTAGCCTGAAGTCTGAGGGTATCGATCAGCGGACTAAATGAGTGTTGTACAGAATGCACATGTCACCGGGTGCAGAGAAGGAGGGAGGGGAGGCGCTATAAATGGCTCGGTTGTGAACAATGGCGGACTAATTAAGTAGAAAAAAGGGAATAAACGAGCGGCGAGCAAAACAAAGGCGAGCGCTTTCATTCGGGGCTGCGCGTGAGGGGTCACTGTTTGACTCCAGCGGGAGTATTTTTAGCCAGTGTGACGGAATTCAAAATAAAAGCTTGGAGAAACCGATACACTTGAATTTGACGATCAAGAGTGACAAAAGTCAGGGTTTCATCTGGAGATGCATTAACCAGACATCATCTACGAAAGAGATGATATTGTCAGTGACATCTCCTCCGCAGCGGATGCTTCCGGTGTCCGTAAATCAGCGCCATCCTGCCCGCTCACTTCCACCTCAGTCCGACTCTCCACTCCGAGGAGGAGGGAGCGCTGTCACAGCTTCCTGAGGAGCGGCTGTAGTGCTGTGTAGTTATTCCCCTGCCCAGAAACTGATACATATAATTACAGCCGAGAAACGCCGGGGTGAAATAGCGGGGTAGCTGACACGTCGGTGTTTACTCTCAACAGCTGCTGTCAGGGAGCAAGGGAAACAAGGCGTGGCGTAAATAAGCGCCGGGAGAATTAGCTCGCCGGGGAGGCGCAGTTTTTTTTTTTCGGGTGCCGGAGGACAGAAACGAGATGCTCACAAAAAGACGGGACGGAAAGGAGGGACGGCGTTTGGGGGGGGATCTAATCAGCGCGCGGGGCAGACGGAGCCGGAGGAACAATCTGTGCTTTGAAGGTATTTGTTTATTCAGTGGGAAATAGAAAAACAGAAGTACCTGATAAAAAAACACAGTTTTCTTCCTGTTCAGATGTGAGAAAACAGGCGAGGAAAAGTATGGACTCAGTAGAAATGCGTCAAGTCGGAAAAAAGAATAAAAAAACAAACTCCGCTTATTATTTCGCTCGCACAAAACTGTTCTGGGAACAGCAACAAGTTTGACTCACAACTTTTTTATGCGACATAAATCCAACTGGAAAACGACTCCTGATAATAACAATCGTGATAATATTGTTAACAATAACTCGAAAAAGCGCAGTGCTGCCCCCTAACAGCACGGCATGCAAATTTTTTCACATTTTACTCCTTTTTTATGGCACAAATTTCAAAGTGAGGCTGATTTTTGTCTTCATGTGGGATTGAGAATGAATCTGTGTGGCCCTTAAACTCAGTTTCTTTGAACTGCAGCTTTAAATACGCTGATTTAAATCCAGTGGCAGGAGTCCTCGCCGAGCCTTGTTAGTCTGACCTGTTACAGTCTCTTGTCTCAACGGCGTTGCGAGGGGAACGCAGCCTGTTTGGTGGTCTGTCTAATCGCTTTCTCACTTCCAGCCGGGCTCGGTGACAAGCCGCCAAACGGCTGCAAAATGGAAGTTTCTCTTCTTCTCCGATCTGTGGTTTTTTTTCTCTCTCTCCCCGCCGGATCTCGGCGCGGCGACGGAGAGAGAACAAAGTTAGCTGGCGTCAAAGATATTTAAATAAGGTACTATCTGAACGTCACTGTTAAAACTCTAACAATACACTTAGCGCTTGCTCATGCGCTCGCTTCACTATCACATTAAAAATTTAAGAACGCGCCGCGCTGTCGCCCCAAAAAACTCAGCCTTCGTTAAATATAGCAGAGGGCTGAGCTCCCAGCTCGCGTCTTTTAAGTTCCAGTGTTAACACAGAAGTCATTACACAGGCTTACACCATCGCATTGTCTGACCTTCGCGTTTCTCTCGTATCCTCGCGTGCCCCCGGATCGCAGACCGCCGGCTATCTGACTGACTGGAGAAAGAAACGCAGCAGGCGGCTGAGTGTTTTCCAGCCGAGCTCTCCATCCCTGCAGTCGACTCTTTCCTCCCCCCACCCCGTGCGATTAGGGAAGCAAATTCTGTGAAAATCCAAACTCACAATTTATCTATTTTCACTTCCTGGCAGGGGAGTCTTACAGTTTCCCCTCCGAGCTTGCAGCTCACAGGCAGCATTCATGTAGGAACCTACAGCGATGCTGCCTCCTGGATACAGAGTCTGCACACTCTGCTGCTGTCTCTGTGCGGCCCACCTGACTGGGCTTGTTTGGAGTGGCTTCCAGGGCTTCGCATAATTGCAGTCGCTTCACACGCTCGAGTCACTGGATCAACACTGGCATCCAAAGCCTCTGTTGCATCTCTTTTTCTGTGCACGAGCGGCGTACTCACTTTACGGGTTTTTAAACGAACGCCAATCTGCAGTCGCAGCTTATTTCTGCACTAACATCCGTCTTCTGAAACCTCTAATCCAGACTATGATTTTACCGCGATGCGACGGTTACGTGCGGCAAGTTAGAGACTTTATTTCGTCCTGGCGTTCTCACTTTGAGACGTCATTTCTCGCGTCCCGGGGTCACGGTGACGTCTCCGTCTGTGAGTTCCCACCTCAAACGGATCAACCTGTGGCTGATTACAAGCAAATATATGCGGCGGCATTACAGCATCCACAGGTGTCGCCGGTTTTTGCGCGTTCCTCGCTAATGAGGCCGACGCTCTGAACGCACACAAACAAGTGTCTGCAGACAGACTTTGGCACGATGGGTAATGACGGAGTGGGACAAACTCAAGCTGTCTCACGGAGAGGGAAAATCGAGCTCAATGGCTGCAACCCGAAGAAAGAAGTGGCCGACGCAGTGAAAGGCAGAATTAGGAGGAGAATGGCGACGGTTGGGATCGCACGGCGAGAAGAAACCTCGCGTCAACCCAACAGAAAGCTCTCAGCGTGACTTGCTCCGCTCCGTAAAGGTCCGCGTCGCGCTTTTGTGCTGCGGGACCGCCGCTGTTCCGCTCCTCGCCGACGACAGCTCGTTCACAACGGCCTCCTTGAAAGAATGTAAACAGGGAGATATGTGACATTTTCAACGGTTTTACCGCATAATTACTCTCAGTTCGGTGTGCAAACGCGGCCGCCGCGTGCAGCTTTGAGCCTTTGCCGTTTTATCTGCGGGCTGCTCACGTTTTGAAGTCCTGATGTGGGATCCATATCACAAGCAGCGTGTTTAGCCGGCGGATAAATGCCTCGGCGGCTCGTCTGTGATTTGTCGAAGCAATTTTTTGGAGTCTTCTTCCTCTCAAACAAGCAAAAACAGACACAGCTATAAAAAGATTCGACAGGCAGGCAAACTCTGCGTTGTAAAACAGGTGATGAACGTCTGCTGACCGCTAAAGCCAAACACTGCTGGAAACACACGCTGTCATCAACGTATAAACCTCAATCCTTCAAAATAAAAGCAGTCAGCAGCTTCTAAGCTTCAGTATCTTCTTGTGCATTCTCTCCGACCTCCGACACGAGACACAAAACAAGAGACGGCGGTCCGCCATTCATTTCCTGGAGCCCTCGCGTGCCAAGGTAAGTGTTAAGATAAGTGGCTTAGCCTGATTACCGCTTAATAACTAAGAGGTGTCATAATTAAATTTCCATCAATCACGGCGCTCCGCCTTTAACAAATGTCTGAATCATCTGAATCATTATGCAAATTAATAAGTAATATTCTCTGAATAAATTGGGCTATTAACCAGTGGTACATGCTCGATCAGGTTCACTCGGTGGCGCCAGTTTGCGTGTGCATGTGTGTGTGTGGTTAGTGTTTAAGACGTGAGGCGGTGGGCATGTGTGTTATTTAATTGCAGCAGATCTTAAATTTCTCGCCCCCTCCACCCTCCTCACGATGGAAACAGGCCTCCGCCGCCGCTGCCGCCGCACTTCAGGCTCGTCGCCGAGCTGTGAATGTCAAAGAAGACGCAGGCGGAGTAAATAACAGGGAGGAACATGGTCCCTCCGCAACCTTTTCATTAGGGAAGAAGACAAAAAAAGAGAGAAAGAAAAAAGAAAAGCAAATTGAAAAAAAAAAAGGCAAAACAGACAAAAAAAACCACCTACAGTCATTACAGCGGGAAAGTTGAAGCGCAGTTATTAGAGCGGAGAAACTTTCAATGCCGCTCGCTGAGGCTTCAGGAGCATGAAGGGAAGACGGAGGGGGGGTGGGTGGGGGGGAAAATAGGGCAAGAAAATATCAATATGAGATTTGAATGATGGTGGGTGCTCCCCTCCCTTTAAAACGCCAGTGGCGGGAGCCACTCAATATTCATCGATTAGAGACGCCGCGTCGGCGGGAGGGAGCGCCGACGTGCGGGGAGAATGCTCCTCATCGAGTTCCTCTTGTTTTTCTAACCCCGTGAATTAGTTCTTTTGTCTACAAGGCAATTTATTTCGGAGATAAAACAGCCTGTGGTTAATCCGCAACCCGGCGGTGCCTTTTTTTCTTTCCTTCTTCTTCTTCTTGCCTTTGTTTTTGTTTTGATTTTTTGGCTCCTACTTATGCACGGGGTGGAAATTAAGGTAAACTCGCAGTCAGCCTGACCCCGATCGGTTCCGCGTTTGAGCCGAGGTGTCGAAGTGCTCAAAGACAAAGGAGACGGCCGCGCGTGTGAAGCTTCGGTTTTCAATAACACTGCCTCCGCTCTCTGCCGCGGCCGAGTGAAATGTACAGTCACACCTCAGGTGTGCTGCTCTTACTGCTTTCTTCCTGTCAGTCAGCCGTTTCCTGTTTAACTCTTTCACAATAAGTTACTGGGAATTTTACTAGATTTTTTTCACTGAACTTTGATCTCATTAAAGCACCTTCACATCTGCCTCTACTATTATTTACTCTCATGTCTTTATTTAATTTGAACTTTTTAAAACTTTTTTTTATTTCAATTTTTTTTCCAAATTTATCTTTCTTGACATAATTTGTTTTTCATTAACTTTTTAATAAAATCTTTTTTTCCTTTTAATTTATTTAATTTTATTCGATTTTACTTTGATTTTAATCTCTCCAATTTCCTCAAATGACATTTTAATCCACTTGTTCATCTCCACTTTACATGGTGTCTAATAGAAGAGGTGGGGGGCCCTCTGCCCAGTGGGCAGCTTCAGTAAAAGAGACAGATTTTAGCTTCCTCCTCCTTTGATTATCACAGGATGTTGGCTTTCTCTCTGTGGCCGCGAGCGAAGCTCCTCGGCAGCCTTTTTCTTCACCAATCTGCCGCTTTGCTTCGCGCATACACAGTCGACTCATGCACAACAACAACAACAACAACAACAACGCTCATGAAAACACTCCAAGCACACACGCGCTGCTCTTAACTGTCTTTCACAAGACACTTTCTCTCGCGTGCTTATCAGCCCGCTGCGTTTCAAAGTAAAAGCGTGGCGGCGTTTACATGAAAAGAGGAACTTTCACACCTTCCACCTGCTTCTCTGCCGCTCACTCATTCAGCATTATCTCTCTCCGCCGCGCTCGCCGCCATCTGCTAGATTAATTGATCAAAAAGGCGCCGAATGTTCCTCGACGTTTGCCTGATTGAATTTGGGACAGCCGGAGCCTTCATATTTTTCACCCCCAGCTCACCTCCCCCCTCCCTCCTCCCCCCTCGCACCCCTCTCACACACTCCTCGTCTGTCTCTTCCCCGCTCTCGTTTTCTTTTTTTTCCCTTCCCCCTCCGCTTCTCTTTTATATTCCTCTCCACTTTAACACCTACACGCTCGGTAATAACGCGGATACTATATCACACGAGTGGGAAAAACGACATTTATGTGTTGAGCGTCGAGGGGAGAAAAACCCGAGGTTGGCTTCGCAGCGAGCGATTCCGACGGGCAGAAAACAAAAGAGTTGGACGAACTGCAGCAAAAAGTTGAAAATCTTCAGAGGTTTGTTTTTATTTAGGAAAAAAGCCGCATCTTAAAAGAGTTCCACTACATTTACGGCCAGCTTGTTCACTCGTACAGCGCGTGGCGTCGACGCGGGGGGAGCCCCCGCTGGCCAATCAGCAGAAGGCCCCGGGAGCGCCGGGACGCCCCGCCTTCGGCGTATCGGCATGTGCATCTGAGCGTGCACGGCGGCTGTCATCGCAAACGAGCCGGCGTGCGCGTGTTTGCGCGGCGGCGGTCAGACTTTGTTAAAAGCGTTGTTCTCCAGCCGTATAACCCCGCTGCGAGCATCCATGTAGCGCGGGGCGCCGTTATCAAACAAGCGGTCTCGCATCAGCTGGACGCCAGCGCCGGCGCCACGCTGGGCTCGCTGAGTGGCAGCGTGAGCCAGACACACAGAGTCAACTATATATAATTCACATTACATTCTGCGGGGGGAGAAAGAGGAATCAGGCAGGTGGTGAATCGGTTCAAAGATGAGCGGTCGAGCTGGTGAACACGCGCCGGGAACGATGCTACCACCGCGTCCCGCTGCTTCGGATGCCGTCCACATCTTTTTGGGGGGAATTGAAGTCGCGCGCGTGAGGTTTAAGGAACCAGCTCGACTCCCCGTGTGCGGTTTACTCCGATATTCGCAGGACGTGGCGCTCGGATTAATTCTCCTCCATTGCGCCAACCGCTGGGTGGTCCCAGAGGTCCGCCTCAAACACCTGATTACCGGGAACAAATGAGTTCAGGAGATTCAAACAAATCATAATCGCACGCACAATATTAAGGTCGCCGCCTCGGGTTAATTGGCCAAAGTGTGAAAACACCCTTAAGTGCAGTTAATCAGAGACGTCAGTCGGGTCACAGTGGGGAGGCACTCGAGACCGACCGAGGTTTAAGTGCTCCGCCAGACTCGACGTTTAATTGATGCCGGGTGTGAAAAGTGCTTCTGGGGCTATTTTCTCAAGTCGCCGAGCTAAATTTGACTTTTTTGCTTCCGTCTCGGTGGCGCTGACTCAAACGTCGCCAAAAGACAAAGAGGGGCTTCTCCTGTCACGGCCTCAAAGTTATATTACAGATACGATCATCACACAAGACTTTTAGCCCTTCGTAGACAAACACGAGAGTCACCATTATCAACTACACCAGCCCTGAAGCTTTATTAACTGCTTTTATTTTGAAATTTTTTACAACTTTTCCTGCCCTGAATAGCTGAGAACACTCTCAACAAGTTTCATCATCAAGTATCAGTTGCTTCTCAACATCTACAGATTAAATCTTTCCTCAATTAGGACATTGTCAACGTCCCGAAGTCATCAACACGTTGGCGCCGACTGACTCGGTGGTGGCAGAAATAAAAGTCGGCCCCCCAATGAAACGGAATCAGCGGCCACGAAGGATCCCACTCGTTGATGACGCCGATGACACCTCCGTTTCCGTGGAGCAGCAACTTTCTGCAAAAACTTGCCTTCCGCGTCGCGCCGTCGAACGTCATGGGAATAACGTATGCAAATTTCGATTTAGTTTGTTGTTCTTCTTTCAAGTCTTGCCAATAAAAGTGCCATGTTCCTGACAGAACAAAGGCGAAATATGGGGCGTATCAAAGACAGCGAAAATGTATGTAGTCAGGGCGTCAATTTGCGAGTGACACTCGACGCGCGGCGTTCAAAACTCATTTGTCGACACGGCTGCGGAGACATTTTTTTCCCCCCATCAGGAAGCTTTGACGTGGTGGCTGAAGAGAGAGGGGGGAGGGAGGGAGGGGGGAGGAAGGAAGGAAGGAAGGAGGGAGGGGGGATGCGGCCTTATCTCTGCGAGCACGCCAACCCAGTCTGACTGTGATCAGGAGAAACAAAGGAGATTGTAGACGGTGAGGAAAAATAGTCCTGAAATAAGCCTCCAGGTTTGCTTCCGATATTGATATAGCGGAGAGAGCAAACACACACTCGCACACACACACATGCAGAGAGAGCTTAGACGCAGAGTGAGGATTTTGCAAAAAAAGAAGAAGAAGGAGAAGAGGCTAACTCGCAGAGATCAATAAGAAGTGTGTATTTGTGTATGTGCATGAAAAGAAGGAGCGACAGACAGAGGCAGAAAAATGCAATCAGAGCGAGGACGAGGTTCCTCCAGTCGGAGGATTTGGGTCATTTGAAAGAATATGGCTGAATCAGCAACACTGCCGCCACCGCTGAACTTAATCTACTGAATAGTCCTGCAGGCGGAGACTGAGCTACAAGGGGGTGGGGGGTGGGGGGGAGTGAAAGGGTGAAGAAAAGGGAGGATAAAGAAGGGAACAAAGAGAGATGTGGAACTCGATAGAGGGGATGGAGAGAGAAGGTGAAAAGCAGTGGGTGAGAGATTTATCAGAGGAGACGGCGGAGCGGGAGAGGAGGATGGAGAAGGGGGGAGAGCGGGAGGAGATAGAGGGAGAAGTGGAAGGGGGGGGCGCGCGATATGAGAGTCAAACATGAGGGAGATACAGGGAGAGCTCGCCCACTGTCTGCGGCTCGCTCCTGGATTGTTCTCCCCATCAGATTACCCCGAAAACGGGGTCGAGTCCGTACAACCCACTAACACCCCCACCCTCCTCCTCCTCCTCTTCCTCCTGCTGCCGCACTGCCTCATTTCTTTTTCTCTCCTCTGACATTAACACCCATTTCCTCTCCCTCGCTCGCATTTCCTCATTCGGCTTTTTGGGTTTAGCACACACGCAAAAACCTTAATTGTGGTGATTTGGAGGAGGATCGGAGCGGTAACTTACTGATCCTTCCCACATTTTCCGAGACAACAATCTGAGAGTGGTCGAATCCTGAGTTGGCCCCACAAAAGCGGGAACGTCGTCCAGCGACAAGCATTACCCATCACTGGAAACTCCAACATTTTAGTCGTTTAAGACTCGGATAAGAATTTTCAACGATGGCAAGAAGAAAAAAAAAAGTGCAACTACGACTGCGGCAAGAAAATAGACCGTGAAATCCAACCAAGGAGTGAACTGGGGACAACATGCTTGTAAAGGGAATAGCAGAGCGGCGCTGTTACATAGACGAGAATACCGCTGGATTCAGAAGGCACTGCTGCAAAGTACCTTCTCAATACTACTAACAACACTGCAGACAGCTGAGAGGGAGGAAGAAACCCTCTTCTTTTTTGGGGAGGGATTTCACATCATTGTTTTACAAATATTGACCTGAAAGGTACTTGGTTGAGTGCATACCTCCACCGGGATGCCTGTTAACCTGTCCTGCTTCAACGCCGCCCTCTCGTAACGGGCCACACAGTAAAAACACACCACACAATGATGTTTGTTGATCCTTTTGGATCCCTGGCGACCGGATCTCAAAGCATAACCCACACTCCCACCATTTGAGGGGGGTTGCCTGCTCTGAAATTAACGCCAGGCTTTTATTTTGAAGGCCACTGCTCTTGCGTGATGGCTGGAGTCATGAACTCCCTACGAGCCAAAACAAACACCTTAAAATGTTTTGGCTTGCTGTGAGGCAAGAAAACATCAAACTTCTACATACACAGGAGGAACTCTGTCCTATCTGAATGCTGAATCTCCTTCTGCATACAGTAAAATGTGCATCCCTCTACGGATTTGGCTGCAGTCGGCGTCTGCAGATGCAAATATTGACCAGTTTATGCAGAGCGTTAAAAGTTACTTTGTAGTTTACGGCGGATACTAAAAGCTGGGAGCATATTTTTTGCACGGCGACGGGCCAGAAGTCTCAGTTCATGCCGAAGTAATCGCCGGATCGATGTTATTGATCACCACCTGTCAACTCGCTGAAGTTATTTTTTGGTGATATGCGGCGGGAGAGTTGTACCTAATGAACTCCCGGGCCTCCTGAAACACTCGGCGAAAAAATCTCCAGGCACCGACCGCGTTATTAAAAAAACAACAACAACAAAAAAAAACTGGAGTGTGTCTTGAATTAATGTGCACTTTTATATACCAGTTAGTTTAATTTTTGAAGGTGGGGGAGGGGCCTGAAGAGTACAGCGCTAACTGGTGTTTCTGATGTGCACCCAATGATATCTGCGAATAATTGGCGATAAGCAAAACCTTGTTGCTCTGCCATATTGCTGAATGGAGCCTGACGTGGCAACCGCACGGACTGGGGCCAGATCCAATCATACCTGTTCAGCTGGAAAAAAAACAACTTGACAAACAAGTATTCTTTTCTGCTCTCCACAAATTGGATGGAGATTTGCCATCTAGGAACCAGCTCATGAACACCAATCTCTCCCTCTCTCTCTCTGCCTCCCTCCCTCCCTCCCTCCCTCAGTTCTGTCTCCACACCACTAGATGGCAGGCACGACATGCCCAGGTGCCCACGGGGTCCCGCCGTTTGCGACGCTCCTCCGGCTCGGCTGAGCCTAATGGCATGTGGCGGCTGGTGCCTGTGAGTAATGCCGCAGGAAAATGCGTTCCATAACCTATTGTTCTTATTGGAAAAGAGGAGGAAGAGAGGAGAGGGACAAAACAAACAAGAAAGAAAGGAGAGCGATAGAGGTGCTGGTGGTGGTGGTGGTGGTGGTGGGGGGGTGTCTGTGTGACACCAGTGGGTGAAGCTTGTGCGGTCCAATCTTGTGACAGGAGGGTGGGGAGGGTTACCGGGAGATACAGAGGCAGGAAAATGCTCTGCTGATGTCGTTGGGTGTATTTAACACTGGTGGAGACAAAGGCGGACGCACAGCACACATTCAGCTCCGACACACACACATCTGCGGAGCGTCGAACCTTCGCTCGGCGTCCAGGCGGGCATATCTCTCATTTTTCCTGCGTTGAGGCTCAACACTTATTGGCAGGGAGGGACGAAAGTGGAGCTTCCCTTCGATGCTACACACCGCTGTCTGTGTTCCTACTAATGAAGGAGTTGGACTCGATAAGCAGTCGATGCAGGTTAGGACTTTTTTCTCCCACACACAGAGGAGCGAACTCTTCAAGGGTTCACACACGAATGTTCATTTATATCATTGCTTTTGAATTTTGTTTTTGGGAGGGACGGAGGGGGAGGTAAAAATGCTGTGAAACACACTTTTAACTTCCCTGGTTTTCCAAAATAAAAGCCAAGTCTCCTGTTAAGCCAATGGGCTGCAATTAGCCTGAGTTAATGACAAAGAGCCACACATATATATTTCTCATATAATGGCAAATAAACTTGAACAAGTACAACCAGAGGGTGTCGGCGACATCTGCAGAATTTCCAGTGATTGGATTTCCACTGAGAAATCTATATCTTACACACACACACGCACGCACGCACGCACGCACGCACGCACGCACGCACGCACGCACGCACGCACGCACGCACGCACGCACACACACACACACTGTGGTGACATCACTCCTTTCGACACTCCTGACTCACACACTGGCGTTTACTGCTTTGCTCGGACACGGTGAGATCAGGGATCGAAAACGCCATCAGTTTCATCGGACAACATGCGGCCTCGATATCACGATCGTGGCGTGAAACAAGACTCATTTTCCTCTTTGACTTACATTCATTTTCTCTGATTTCTGACCAGTTTCAATCTGAAAATACAAAGGACGTTCATCTGTGTCTCCCTAGCGAGACCTGTCCTCGTGCTATCAGGACAAGGTCCTTGCTGATATAGAAGAACAAGTACACACAGACACACTTTGTGTTTTCTGGCCTTCCAGAAGTAAAACATTGACTTATTACCAGCAAAAGTACTACAAAGACAACGCTAACGTCCACCAACCTCACGTTAACCCTCAACACCTTTTGTGTTGAGGGTTAAATTCAGAGATATTTCTTCTGTATTTGTCCCAATGCTGAAATACATCAGGCTGAAGAATAAGAGCGCGCTCTCTCTCTCTCTCTCTCTCTCTCTCTCTCTCTCTCTCTCTCTCTCTCTCTCTCAGAGCAGAATTGGAGGCATGCACTTTATGAGGGAGTGCAGAACACAGTGTGATGATGCAGCGTGGGATCTGTGCCGTGCCCACATGAACACAGTGTGAGAACTCCAAGAAAACGTATAGATTATGCGCATCTGAATTCGGGCAAAGTTTTATCCGCCGATGTCTGAGGCCACGTTCATGCGATTAGATCCAGCGAAGGAGAAGCGAGCAGCCGACGGGCTGTTAGTTAATCTGACTTCTGTTCTTTAATATCTGCAACTTTGCCCCATTTTCATCTCGCCTATTTGATTTTCTGGAATCAAACGTGCACTGAAAAAACCCGGTGCGGTTTCTGATCTGGCATGCGTTTAAAACAAATAAACGCAGCCATCAGCCTGACATCCTCCCACACATATTGTACACAGTGCAGCATGTCAGTTCTGCAGAGGAGAAGAAAGAGGGGTACTTGTTTGTGTTTTCCACACCTAATCAAGCCTTTTTTCCCTCCAAAATCTAACACATACCCCCCTCGGTGTCTCACACATCTTCCACTTTCCTCGTTTCTCCCTGATTTATTCCCTAATGTGGGAAAAGATGAAAAGCAAAACCTTCGCTTGTTCAAAAAGAGAGAAAAGGATGGAGGGAGGAGGTGGTGGTGGTGGTGGTGGTGGAGGTTCGGCTGGTGGTATGACTCATGTGCGAGGTTCTTGATTTCGAGATCGTTATATCCTCCCGAGAAGCCTCTGAATGCGGCTCGCGCGGCGGACGGGGGAAAAGGCAGGAAGCCCGCTCGCTGGAATTCGCTTTCCCTCGTATCCCCCACCGCTGACGGGAAGGTGGGGCGGGTGGCGGGGGTCCCCATTGAAGTGCCCGTGACCTTTGGAGCACAGGGGCAGGGGTCTGATGGAGCTTTTTCGCTCAAATTGAGCACATAAGGAGCAGAGGCACAGTCAGGGCCCATTTAGAGGCTGAAGCCACCGCATGCGACCATCAGAGGTGCGGGGGGAACGCGCCGCTGCGAGTTCAAGCTGCACAACTCAGACATTTATGTGTTTTTAGACGGGCAACGTCGACCGGATTGCAAAAGGAGAATCGGTAAATGTGCCTGAATGGTTCACGAGGAAATATACTTAATTTATACAGAAAAAAACACCAAATTAGGCAGCGGAAAAACAGGTAATTACAAGATATTCCAAATGCAATCAATACAAGACACCCTCATTAAGAGATTGTTATCGTCTTAATTCAGCTGCTCAACGTACGCTCAAATGCTCAAAAACACAAGTGACCCACGCTCGTTCCTGCGCCTGAACGCACATCACTCGCTGCTACGTCTGCAAAATCCACCAAAGCGAATAACGGCAATAACACGAGAAAGACTTGAAACACAGCGGAGGACAAAAGTGACTCTGCGATCAGCTTCGTGAGGACCGAACACGAGCAGGAAGCTCCAAAAGACGAAGACGGCGCAGACGACCGACGATGGACGTGAAGTAAAAGCCACTGAAAGACGAGAAGAAGCTCAACAGCGAGTTATCACACAGTGAGTTATCTAAAGGTTCTTCACATGTGGAGTAATCAGGATTGCTGCTCGAACGTCAAGTAGATACAACAGAGTGTTAATGAAACCAACGCTCCCGAACACCATTACGTCCTGGCAGTACGTCCTGGTCCTAACGTTCCTAAAGCATGAAAACGCGCCGACACTGACGCTGAAGGAAGACTGAAGTCGGCACCTTTGATGCACTTTGTCAAACTGCCGGATTTATTGTCTCTCGCCGCCTCTGAGTGCTTTAGATGTTGGAGAATGGCTTCCTCCGTTTATATATGCATAATCTTTTGTCAGGGCTCTCTTCTCCTCTCATTTTATCCTTCACTCACAAGACCTGTCATCCTGAAATCCACTTAAAGCGCCGCCTTGTCAGAGGAAATCAAAGTGACATATAGAAAAGTATTCACCCACTCTGCATCCATCTGCCCTCCAGTCTTTTGTTCCTTTCGCTTTTTTTCAAACCAACCTACCTCATTTTCTTCCTCTCCTCCGTCTCCCCTCTTTGTCTTGCTACTTTGCACCCGTGGGAGTGTGTAACCGCCCAATCCAGATGTGGAATCCTGCTGTTCCCCGTCGTCCGCATCTGCGAAGAGAACAAACACGTCTTTCTGGGCTCAGTGCGAAAAACGAGACGCGGTTTCACGCGAGTGTCGAACAGGAAGCCGCGATTTTCTCTCTCCAGCCACCAAGTCGCTGCATGTCGGGAGTGCGAAGATTTGTGAAGGGTTCGAGTTAAAACCGTGTGTCAGGAGCAGAGTGGAAAAAGGAAGAGGCAGCAAGGCCTGAAAGGGAGAAAAGGTGACAAAACAAAGAGAGAGATTTCAACAGGGAGGCACAGAGTTCACTCAGTGGAGTTTGAAACTACTTCTGGTTCAGATACAGTCTTCTGACGCGCCAGCTTTAGGCCACAAGCCTCATGTTTGACACTTCAAATCAGAAAATGTTGAACAAACCAAGACAAACATGGACAGAAATGCATTGTTGCGCGTGGAAACGGGTCTGACTAAACGATGCTGAAGTGAAGAGAGAGTTGGGCGAAAAAACAGGGTGTAAGAAGTGTACGTGAGCCAACAGATGTGCTGCAGGAGGGGAGACTGCTAATAGTCTTGGCAGCCTTATTGCAGCATTTGTATCTGACTTAACCACCTCACATTCTGGACGGCAGTCGGCCAGACGTGTCCGGCATGGAAAATCCTCCTTCCTGAGTCTGGAAGAGGACGCGTCCACTCCGAAGTTCGCATCCTACGCGAAGTCTGGAGGGGACGCGTCCTCTCCTCTTTACCTCCGCACTCCGTCTCTGTAAAGCGACGCACCGAATGCTCATTTTGTCTCAATTAAAAGGCGATGGTGTTGTTTTTTTCGCGAGCGCGCGCTCATGTAAGCCTTCATCTCGCCGCGGCTTTTAATCACCGGATCAGTCGGCGCCGCAGCTCTGACTGTGTTTAATAAATGAGGCGTCATGTCTATTCCGACGATGCGCCCGGCGTGCGCTCGCACGCATGCGCGCACGTGCTAATCCGAAGCGACGTCGACTTTAATAGCCACTTTAAATGCCTTTATTATTTTAAAGCACTTTATGAGTCGCCCCTGGCGTGGAGGAGGCGCCGTACGAGATTCCGCCCTGAATCACAGCGACAAAAGCCGGAGCCGAGTGCTTGATGTCGCGCTCCCTCCACTTCCTGTGCCATTTTCAAAAATTGCCGTGCGAGCGTAGATTAAGAGTTAAAGGATAATTCTGGTTTATTAGAAGCGAAGTGGGTTTTTGCAGACATTTATAGCGCTTCCATAAAGACTGGAGAAAGGAGAAAAAAAGGGAAATAAAAATATTATAGCACTGAGGATGAGAGTCTGACCTCCCGGGGGGCTTTACATTTGCAATAATGCGGCACAATTGTGTCTTACACCTCCGAGCTTTCTGCTAAAAAACAACAAAATAACAAAAAAACAATCTCTACTTATAGATAAGCTTGGTCACAGCATCAAGGTTGTTTTCTTTAATGCAGAGTGGTGCGCTCGCTTCGAGTTTGGCCATCCTTAACGGCAACAAGAGCACCGTGGAGACCTTGGAACGACACTGCGCTGCAGAGCAGGGAGGAAATCTGACAGGCGAACAAATAAAAGTTAAAGAAAGAAGAAAGGCTCGGCGGCTATTATTCAATTTGCACACCAGCCTCGGTGCCGCGTGCTCCGCAGAAACGTGGCGTTAGTGATGCACGCGTTGAAAATTCGATCGCAAATCTGTTGTCGCCGAGTTCTCGTCCTGATTAGCCGAACAGACAGGAATCAAAGATACTTCGGGCTCAGGGAGAAAGTCGCAAATCAGACTTGGCGACGTTTGTCATCCCTGAAACTAAAAGCAGACGGTTTTGTGCAGCGAACAAACAAACTCATCAGCGTTTTGTAACGGAACAAAAAAGCACCAGCTTCCGAGTCGCTGCTGTTTGTCTCGGTCAGCGTCGTCTCTGAATGACTCGTTGTCATTTCGAGTGCTGATAAACTCCAGACTGCTGACCTTCCGTCTGCAAATCAGAGACAAACTTTCACACAGAATGAGTCTGAGACAGTGGAAGTTGCAGTGGTGTCCATCTGGCTTTTACTTAAAAGTATAAAAATACACTTTTAGTGTTGCAAGACATGAATGAACGCCTTAGGTGCAACGTATGCATATGCATTCAAAGAGAATAACGCGCATCTATACTTGCACGATCACATCATCTCCGGCGCAGACACAAACGCATCGTGCCGGAGGCTAATTTCCATGGTCACAACTTCCCCGCGAGTCTCCGGGGGGATCTGGGCGTCTCTCTTCTCTTTCATCCCTGCAACTTTTGAAGAACGGGAAGTTACCGGTCACCATCAATCAAGGGCGGAGCGCAAGAGCCGAGGCGAAGGAAAACCAGAGCGAGAACAAACTGCGGAGCGTCCCCGATCTAAAGGAAGAGGGGAGGGGCTGTTTTTGTAAACACGGACGCTCTAACCTGTTTATGACCTTCTGTCTAATCAGTATTTTAAGCATGGCTGCTGTTTACTTTTAATGCATGACTAAAAAGCTTCTGATAAAACCATGTTGCTTGTTTGTGCAGATTACAGTTACAAGACGCCGGCCCGCCGCCGCCACTCGCTGCGGGAGGGTGTCCGCGGGGCGGCCCGTAAACTGGGAGGCTACTTCTTTATCCTGATGCTGCTGTGAAAAAACACAGGGACTTTTCATTAGAAAAAAAATGGCGAAATGACACAATAAATTCACGTGTCTGAAGTGAAGACAGAGGAAGATTAGCTCCTTCACGCCACGAGCGAGTGGAGAGAAATCTCCCAGACACATCCATACACTTATCAGCTGCGAAATGACACAATGCTGGTACCAGGGGGACTTAAATATTAATTCCCAGCCTGGTGAATATAAAAATAAATCCTTTTGCTAATCGTGCCGGGAGATGCTCGCCGGCGGTAAAAAGGTTTTGTGTAAATTACTAAAAGATTAGTTCCTTCTCTGGTTTATCTACAGGTCCAAACCGCAGAGGTGCATTCCTCAAGCACCTCAAATTCCTCTCTAACTTCCAGCCAGAAATATAAGGATTTATCGCCTCTGCGTGTGTGTGTGTGTGTGTGTGTGTGTGTGTGTGTGTGTGTGTGTGTGTGTGTGCATCTACTGTAAACGTTCCAGCAGCTCCTTTGAAAATCCTGCGATTGTCTCTGGTGAAACAAGATAGTGGCGGGAGCTTTGAAGGTGCAAAGCTGTGACAGGAAAGGTATTACCTGCACGCGATAGCGCCACGCCGGGAAGTTTCCGGCCAGTCGGACGTTCGTCACGCGCGACGAGGAGACGCCGTCCCCTCGTGAGATTAGCGCGCATTAGCCGAGGTGGGTGCCAGTCAAAGGAAGACGCATACTCACTTTATTTAGCTCCCCGTCCCCTGGAATAAACATTTATCGCTCCAAAAATTAAGAATTTAAGCTTCTTTCTCTGTCACGTACCTACATCGTATAAACACCTATTACTCGCATATTTAGTGGACGCTTTGCTTTGAACGTGGAGATAAAAAAAAAAAAAAAGAGTAGGAGCATATTATGAATCACAGACTCAGCAGAAAAAGATGTAAAAGCATCTTAGCAGGTTACCTCCTGCTAAGGGCCTCCCTTGGATATGATAATATACCAAGAGGGCCTCCGAACGTCGTGCTTAATAAGGAAATTGCGAGAGTTGTGTATGAGAGAGACTGTTTTCTTCCTTGTGTGTCCAGAACCACATCGACAACAAAGGGTTAAGCCTCCATCTGGCTCGTTTATGTGACACAGTGTCTTTTAGCAAGGCATAAAAGCTCAGGAATCCAGACCACAACCACCTGCCTTTTATCGTAGAGGTTTGAGAGAAATTTCCCACTTTTTTGACATCAATATTTGCTTCTTGTTGCTCGTAAAAGTTTATGAAGCCGTTTTATGCCTCGGCAGTGTACGGCAGCCCGTTTTATCTTTACCCACAAACCTCTAACTGGCTTCTCACATGAGTCAGAGCTGATCAATTAAAAGCTTATCGATTTCCTCCGGAGGCGGTTCGAAGACGGAGGTTACCGCGCCACGCAAAGCCTTCCAATGACGGAGGTCCGGTCGTGCCGGCGAGGAGGCGACACGTGAACTCCCTGGTCAAGACGGCCGGAGAGAAAGCGGAGGAGCCGGCAGGCGAGAGCGAGATAAACCTCACGCTAAAGCGCGTCGCCTTATCGATGCCTTCTCTTTGTGAGATCTGCATGTTTTTTTCCCCCCTCTTTTCTCCTCTCGTCTCTGAGAATTCAGCATCAAAGCTTTGCTTACAGTCGCTCAATATCTCAGAGAGATTTGTGCACAGACATGTACACTTCTTATAGATCTTTTAGATACGGATAAAGAGCTTAGGCCTACACACCTTTCTTTCAACCTCTTCATCCCTTGATTTCTTTCCTCCCTCCTTTGTCACTCGTTCACCCCTCTCAAGCACACACACACACACACGGATTCATACACACCCCTGGAGCTTAATTTGCAATAGAAGACTACTTCATTTGAATGTCTTTGATGTAGCGTGGCTCTGCTCAAATGAAGTATCTGATCCCAATCCCCTGGACAGATCCACGTGGGCGTATCGGTGGAACCAACCACCGCTCGCATCTCCTCCGTCTCTCCGCCAGCGCCGTCTCCTTTGTGTTGCTCACCTCCAACACAATGCGCCAAACCCTGGCGCTGCGCTCGTCCACCGTCGCTCCCCCTCTCCTGTTTAATTCATTTACAGTTTGTTTTTTTTAACAACAGCGCTTACGCGCCCCGTCGTCCGAGTAATTTATGGAGATGGGGCTTCAGGGCAGAGTCCCTCGGTGGCCACGCCGCTCTAACTTGTCGGTAAACATGTGTTTTTTTGTCAGGAAGGTAAAAGTAAATTGGTGTATAATGGACATTTTTGGAGGATTTTGTACTTGGATGAGGTTGGCTTGGCTGTCAACTTTTAGGAAACAGTCACAGTGAGATTTTGGAGGAAGTTGGATGTTGATTTAATCACACAAATCTTGAATAAGCAGTTTTGCAAAGTTCACGCAAGTGCTGCAGCAACTGATGATGAGTCGAAAGAAACATACTTTCACGATTCTGTTCTTCAAGTTTCTCAGGTTCAAACAAGGGAGCGATGATTGGATGAAGGGGAAACACGGAGCGACTACGATGGCGAGATGCGCTGCCGTAAGCCAGCTTGTCCTAATTGTGTTTTGATCATTCGGAAAATGGAGTGAAAGAAGGAGAAGCTGGGGGAGAAGAGGACGGACGACAAATGTCACCGAGTTGGAATAGAAATGTGGCAGCCAGCTTTTCTGCCGCACTGTTGACTCTGAGATCAGGATCAAGCCTCTTGTCTGAGTCCTCGCAGAAGAACAGTAGATTCCCAGGCAGCTCTGCTCTTTCTGTGGCCTGACCACCAAAAGACTGAATGGAAATCAAGATTTCTCTGCAAAAAAGAAAAAAAGAGCGTCTCAAAGGAGACGTAGTCTCAAGTCGATCTCTCTGAGCCCTTGATGGAGGCATAAAATTCCCTCCCGGTGTTATTTTTTTACCTCAACTGCCTCCTGCGAACCAAGAAGAAGGAGGAGGGAGAGAAGAAAAATAACAATCTCACGTCGAGTTCACACTTTGTGCCACAACCTTCTTGACCTTCAAGTGCGTACGCGGGGCGCTCGCTCTGAAGTATCCCCCTCTGTGCTTTGGAGTGCGGAGAACGGCGTCGGGCGAAGCTGACGTCTAACGTGAGGAAAAAGGAGGGTCGGCGTGAAGGAGGCCTTGAAACGATGCGACGCGTTAAAGTGTCTTATCATAAACACTCCTTCTGCGGCTTGATTATTCCTCGGAGCAATTGATATAGATCCGCCTCCTTTGACTGGAAATCGAACATGATTTACAGTAAAAAAAAAAAGAAGAAGAAGAAGAAGAAGGACTTGCGCTATCTCGGGTCTTTGTATCGTGTGAAAAATCGTGTGCAATCTTTTTCCCCGTCGCCTGTAGAAACCCAGCGAACGCTGTCACCGTCGCAGCTATTTTATCTGGTTTAATTTGTTGTTTGGCTTCCAAATTACCCCGTTCGCATACCTGATAGAGGGAAGTCGCCCCCCGGCTCTCCATTCGTTCGAGGCGGGGATTTCTGGAGTTTAGTTTTGATGTTGTCTGGCCTTAGTTTGCTTGTTTACCTCTGAGGACAAAGGCGAGGGAGATAATGTGGCTGCAGAGTCATGGCCGCTGGCCCTCTTTGATGAGGAGAAAGGTCTGTTTGACTAATTACCCTGGTGGTCAGACCACTTGTTTTTCCACAGCCATATTTATACATCCCCTCTCTCTCTCTCTCTTTCTCTCTCTCTCTCTTTCTCTCTCTCTCTCTCTCTCTCTTTCCCTCTCTCCCTCAAACACACGGGTTATTTTCCTCCTCGGTTCCTGAGCACAACGCGCTGAGCCGTGACATCTGACGCGGATATTTGCATTTGAATTAGCGCTCTGAATCACTGCGTATTGATCACCTCACCCTCCTTTGTTTAAGGCCATGTTGCTCCTATCATGGAGTCATTCCTCATTATTCCCATTTTAAAATTCTCCTCTCTTTTCCCCCCCTCCCTTCTCCGCCTCCGCTCCCGTTCCAAATTGCGCCTCACCTTGACCACGGGTCACAGGGGAGAGGAATAATGTGGAAAACATCGTCTGACATGAAATCCATAAGCTCCAAAGTGGATCAAAGAACTCATAAATGCATAGCTCAGCAGGGAATTATTGATGGCTATTGTATTGGTGTGTGAGGTGGGGGAGGGAGGGAGGGAGGGAGGGAGAGAGAGAGAGAGAGAAGACGACTATATTTACGTGGGATTTGTAGGATCATTCATCAAACGCTGGCGACTGGGCATGTACTCTATGTAGGTCACGCATGTAGTTCAACAATTATAAAGCCACTTTCATCATGAATTACCTCTCGCTGCTGAATGCACGGGACCCAACTCTAAACGGGTCGAATTATCAGCGCGTCTCAACTGCTCTGTGAAGCCGTCCGTTAGAAAAAAAAAGAAGACGACGAATTTCAGAATAAAAGACAGACTACAAACATTGCCGGGGCCTTTCCACAGCACGCCGTTCGATTGCAAATAAGGGCTGAAAACAATGACTGAATAAAAAGCTCGACGCATGATTCTCGAACTCTGAATGCAGAACCTTTCTCAGCACGTCTGGGGTCATTTTAGAGCCAGACGAAGCGCATAAAATCACAAGTTTCAATTAAAAAAAGGGTGCAAGTGCAAGACAACGTTAGTCAGAGGACAAACAAGTGGTGTTGCAGTTGTAGTTTGAGAGTTGCACATCTCAAAAAAGTACTTTTAGTAGTAATCTTTTGAAAACGCGACTACAACAACATGTTGAAAAGACCAACTCAAGTGTGACTTTGAAGCTTTTCTCTCCAATGTACAAAAACCACATTATTATGCCCCAAATAGAAATGACTGTTGTTATTCACCGGGAACACAACCCCATTCTGGCGGCAGCGGCAGCATCCTGGCCACTTTCGGTAGTTGGGTCCCATCCCCCCCCCCCTACTGATGAAGAGCTTTGTGTGGACCACCTGCGCTCAGTCTCTGGACCTCTGATTACGAGGTGGACGGCGCACGGACGTGCGTGACAAGGCGAAGCGGCGCCCTGCCGACACTAAGTGGCACTCCAACAGGCGGCGCGACCTGAAGGGGTCTGGCCTCGCGCGTGGACCGCCGGGCGGGACCGCCGAGCAGGAGATTGGCTCGCTCAAGGACGGCGAGAAGCAAACAAATCACATGGCGGTAACTAGAAAAGAGATGAAATATTTTCCAATGATATAATCAAAATTGACCCCCCCCCTCCTCTCCTCCCCCTCCCTGCACTCCCACAATCCTCCACTTTAAGTGTCTCTGCTGTGATTAAGATTTAATTTCGGACGGGCGCTCCGCCGCCGCCACCGCCGCCGCCACCGCCGCCGCCGCCCGTCTTCACATGACTGCACGTGTGTTTGTGTGTGCTGGGACAGATGGCGTCTGTGGGGGTGGGAAGTGATAAAGTGTATATCAACCCGGTAATGATAGCATTAGCTGGGAGAGCTGCAGGTGGCTCATCATGATGTTTGCCCGCTAAACTGCTGACTTATGTCCCCGGGTTAAAGCAGACAATAGCTCTCCGCCGGCGAGTGGGAGGCGCGGTTGTTCTCGCTCTCTGTCCCTCCGTCCCGGCTCCCCCCCCTGCTCCTTTCCTGCTGCACCACAGAAGAAGAACTCCGGAGACCCGTTAGGAGTCGCCCGCTCATTTGTTTTGCGGACATGCAGCTGCATTGCGTATCGATTTGACATAAAAAGTGGACTTTCGACTGTTCTTAACGCGAGTAAATGATGGGAAAAAATGGCAAAGTCGTCGCCTTAACGGAATGAAAAAGCGGCCGGCGGGGGGCTTCATCCATTTCCTCGCTGGCGAGGACACTAATCATGTCTGAGGAGGACTTGTGAGCAAAGTGTGCAAATGATACTGAAGTCCTACTTTCTCAAGCAAGTTACTTTATCTGCGTTTCAAACCAACACGGACGCCATGGGCTGCACTTTCTGTCTGTTTTTGACCTCTCGTGGGGAAGACGATCTGAAAAAAGTGACACGTGGGTTAGATTGTGTCTGAAGACTCCATGAGACTCTGACAAGTAGATTTTATGTCTAATTTCTGGCAATAACGCAAATATAACACTTTTGAGTTATCAGGCAGGCAGACAAACATCGATTAACACGTCAAAAAGGGTCAAAAGGAACAACTGAAGCATCAATATGGTCAGAAAAGGCACCAGAAATTATTCTTGAAAGACAATTTTATACTAAAATAAAAGATGTTGGCATCACCTTTGAGTATTATTGAATCTTTCATGATTTTCCAGCAGGAAAAAGCAGTAACAGCTCCTCTGTTCTACATGGATGATGAGTCCTGTTACAAGGTTGTGATCTTCTGCCCATCTTTCATCTATTTTTGCCTGCGTCCATTTCTTTCTTTCTTTTTTGTGTGCCACCATTAAAACCGTTGCATAATCGCAGTCCGGAGGCGTTTTTTTTGGCCGTGCGGGAGGAGCCAACAAGTCAAGCGAGCTCTGAGAAGGAGGTCGCCGCCGGAGAATCCGTCAAGAGTTCAGATCTCTCTCTCTCTCTCTCTCTCTCTCGCCGATACGGTGAACCGGTGTCAGGCCCGAGCCCTCCGGGCAGCGGCGCTTCTGCGGTACACGGGCGCTCGTTAGCATCAAGGCACGGTCAAGCGCGCGCTCTCCTGATGCGAGTACAGCGAGCACATCGATTACGTTTCTTTGGTGTTGATGCTGCCGCGCCATTTTTTGTCTGGTTTCTTCCAAGCAAGAGGAGCCGCTTGGCTTCTCTCCTTCCCCCCTTCACACGACGCGCTGTGTCTGAACGCCGCAAAGACGGATGATTACTGCCGCTGACTGTAACGGAGTTGACGTGCCCGCCGGCCTCCTGCGTGTACGTTCAGCGTCTCCACGACGGAATTGGAATGAAGTTCCCCTCGCTCTGTCGTGTTGTATCCGATGGCTGCAGGTATTTTTTGTTGAGAACCATCTAGTTTGTGTAGGCAATTTTTTTCCTCCAGAGTACACGAGTGGGAGTGAATTAAAGAAATGTCCAACCGATATGATGAGGGGGAGAGAGGAGCGACGGAGACCCGCGCAATGAAAACAGACGCCCGGGAAAGTAGACGGTGGACGATGCGTTTACATAACCTGGGCTTGAGGTGGAGGTGGGTGGAGTGAGGTAAGAAGGGGGTGTGCTGGGCGAAGGGGGAGGGGGGAGGGGAAGATTAAGTAATTATCCTTTCAAGCCTAATTCGAGGTGCTGTTTGAAATTAACCTATGCAAATGAAGTGGCTGAATCACAGCGAGGATGACGGCAGCGACTCCGTTCAGCTGATCGCAGTTCGATCGAATCACGAAACTGGAGGAACAGTCAGTTTACCGAGGACGAGTTCCCCACTTTGCGTGAGAAAAGGTCACATGATGAGTCATTGTGTTATTTTCTCCGCAAACCTGAAACAGGAAGCAATTAAAATAGGAGTGGGCAGGGCTGAGATGAGCAAAATTACAAACACAGCAACTTCAACCCCAAATTTAAACGAGAAAGCCACCTGGTAGAGCGCACACCTCCACAAAACTGGCAGTGTTGTTTCCCCTGCTGACTGCTTGCTTTTGCTTCCCTTCATCGTGTACGTGTCGTGTTTTGTTTCATAAAGGCCAATTTTTTGGTGTGTGTGTCTCGATCTTTTACCCACACGGACTCTTTCCAGCCTGTTAAATCAACCTCATGTTTTCCCACTTTGCCCGCGCTGTGGTTTGTTTCCTCCCTTCGTAAACGCCTCCAAATGGACGCATTCAGATTCAATTTATCCTCCGAGTGGAAGGAAAACACCGGATTTTTCGACCGGCAACAACTCGCGTGAAAGAAAAAACGTTGCGCGCCGGCAAAGACGCATGAGTCGCAGCAACACACGAATCAGCTGGTTATTATACACTTACTGTTGTATCCCACTATGTATCCACACAGCGTGGCTGCGGCTTTAGAAAGGGATGAATGGACATTATGAAGAGCTTGCATGGGATCATCGTGCGATCTAAATGCAAATTTAGGAAGGGTGTGAAAGCACTGAGGAAGTTATTACCTACATGGCTGGCTTTGATGAACAGCTCAAGGCGTTTGAGGCAAATACCAAAGTGGAGCATCGCATCCATGTGATTAAGATGATTAATTACTCTTTAAAATGTATTCCCTTCTTCTTCTTCTTCTTCTTCTTCTTCTTCCCTCTCTCTCTTTTTTTAATAGCACCTCCTCCAACCTCAAGCAATCACTGGAGGTGTGCGCGCGGACCCCCGTGCCGCCGCCTGTTTCGAACGTGTGTTGTGAATTCAAGTGTGGCAATTGGCACGAGAACAGGGGAGCCGGCGTGTAATCAGTGCAGATGTTACCGAGGCAAACGCAGCGAGCGCAAGACGAGGACGTATACGGGGGAAAAACAGGCGCGATAAGTTAAAGAACGGCGGGTTTAATATGTTTCTTCTTCACCTCCAGCTGACTGGAGCTCATTTAGGAAGCCTTGTTTTGAAAAGGAAACACTCTGCAGCGCTACCCTGACATAGAAAGACGCGTACTTACGCCGCTCCTCGAATCCCCCCCCAAAAATGTTTGAACCGATGCTTATTTATGTAAAAGCCACCAATTTGTGTCACTACTTCGCAATGATTCCCAAGGACGTTTTTCCAGAGACACTCCCAAACATATGCTGATGTGACATCGCTCGGCTACAAACCTACTTCAAGATAAACTCTTAAAAACACACTTTCAGAAATAAAAGTCACCTTTAGAAGCTGCGCGCGCATGTGCGTGTCTATGCCAGTGTGTTGGGGGCGCTGGAAGAGTGAAATGAAAGCAATTTTTCTCCTTTTGAAATGTAAATGCGCCGCGATTTGCTGAATACCTTTGAAGAAATCATGTTATTAAGAATCAGGTGTCGCTATGCAGCCACCATTGATACGGAGTTCATAATCTTAAATGAAATATTTTTCTTCCTCTTGCAATTTCTTCCCCCCTTTTCACTCCCTTCTAAGTGGAGAGTCGGCTTTGTGCGGCGAGGGTTAAAGAAAAAAAGGTCATGTGGCTTTCAGGGCGCCGGCGCTCACCTGCTGACAGGCGAGTGTCATCACTTTGCTCGAAAACTTGGCGAAGGTTTCGTTTTACATGCCGATACGCCGCGTGATTAAACACGAAGAGACTGTAAATTAAGTAACAAGCTGAGGTATGTTCATCAGAGTCTGAATCTGCAAACAAGCGTTTC
Source organism: Malacoctenus gilli (assembly GCA_032164315.1). Classification (NCBI taxonomy): domain Eukaryota; kingdom Metazoa; phylum Chordata; class Actinopteri; order Blenniiformes; family Labrisomidae; genus Malacoctenus; species Malacoctenus gilli. The sequence continues at coordinate 2,662,701 of JASSRZ010000060.1, forward strand.
ACTTATTTACAATTTATTCACTTTTTTCTGGTATTTTTTTTTCCATCCTCCGCTTTTTCTCACCGTGTCACTCATCATTTAAATGCACACTAACCTGCATGACAGCTGCTGTAAATTGAGTTTAATTTAACCTGTAGCGATGTATATTGCTTCACAACACGAGCGCTTACATGTGAAATAACACCGGCTCCACGCACGCTGCATACATGTAATATTTCTACCTGTTTTTTAACACGCAACCAATGTCACTGGGAAAAAATATGTGGAGTGAAAACACCACTTAAACTGATGTGATTTAATTAACAAGTCATCATGCACCACAGCTGTATAACTGATTTGTTTACGACGCTGGAATTGAAACTCCGTATGACTGGCTGTCAGAGCGCCCAAGTGAACGCTCATCAACTTTTTTTTCTCTCTCGGTAACCGAGCCGCTGGTATCTCGCTGGTTTGTCGTTGAGTGTTTAGTTGAAACGTGTACAAAGCAAATCGGCTTCGCAAGTTGGTGAGTTCGAATGTTTGAGCGATTGCACAAGATGCTGAAACGAGCGACAGCTAAAGACGGTCTGCTGCGGTAACTCCTGTAAAAGAGGAGCAGCTGAAAAGTGATTCTATGACACGCCAGAAGGAAAGAGTCCACCTCGGGTCGGGCTCAGCACAGAGTCACTAATTTTAATAAAGTCGTATGACTTAAAAGCCATTTCACACAGGTAAAAGGTGGCAAATGGGAGCTAAATGTTGATGTGCACCGAAAGTCAAAGTAAAAGCTGCTCCAGCGTTTCTACACGGGTCATGAATGATGCATCAGGGCCAACAAATCTCACATTTAATTGCGGCAGAAAAAGGTTTAGCACCTTCACTTCCTGTGGAGATCACGGCTCCTGACATACACCATTTTTTTAAATATATATATAAAGTATAATATCCTGCTCTGTAATTGCTCCTGACACCACCCACGTGCTCGCTCCAACCTGCCAGGTTTTGGGTAAACAGGCTCCAGGAAAATCCAGGTTGAACTCCCGGCTGTACTTGTGCTTTCCTAAAGGTCAGCTTGGCAGAGATTTCGAGTTACACTTTTCTTTTTTTTTGGGGGGGGGGGGTGGGGGGTTTAAAAAAATT
>JASSRZ010000060.1:2666196-2722773 GCA_032164315.1 Malacoctenus gilli
ACACACACACACACACACACACACACACACACACACACACACACACACACACACACACACACACACACACAACAATATCCCAATATTTACTGTATATTCACATCACGGCGGCAACACGCGGATCCTAAAGATAAACAATGCATTTCATTTCCTTCTTTGCGTGAGAAAGAAAAGGAGCAATATTGGAGCAGATCTAAGCGATAGTACGAGAGGCCGTCTCTGAAATGCAAATTAAATCGACATGAAAAGGAAATGAGGAAATAAAAAAAAAACAACAAAGAACGTGGCGCCTTCAGTGGAGGAAAAAACAGTGGGGATATATACAATCATAAGGACGCCCTAATGATGCCCTGGAAGAAACTCGGGTTCCTTCACTAAAGTGTAAATGGCTCCTTAAAGGCCTGAGAACACCGAAGCGCCGGTGGTCGCATTTCGCTCGTCCGTCGTCCCGTCGTTTAATGCAGAAAAACATCATATTTAAAGACCTTTTAGCATAACGCTGCATTTCCTTCTGCAGAGTAACTGCACAAATCCTTGCCTTTGATATGTTTTTCTATCTGCCACAACATGGGTTAAAAATAAAGATAAATGTGTAACTGAACACAAATGTTGGTTATTCTAGGATGAATTCTCGAGAAAAGAATAAAAACTCTGGGATGTGGCAACTCGAAGCATTTCAATTTGGACTCATCATCTGAATTAAAACATCAAGATTTAGTCCTGCAATAAGCAGAGTACTTCTCATACCGTTCCTCGCCATCAAAGGTGCTTGAATACTCGATCGGCTGCATTTGCAACGCTCAGCCGCGGCGAGAAGAACATATCGGGAGGACTGGAGAGCGACATTATCCCATATTAGTTTTTCTTCAGGCTGTTCAAACGATGAGACTCGGAATAATTCATCGGGATGCTGAATTTTTTATCAAGACGTAAGGGGGCGGTATGTGAAATACGCATTTCTTATTCAGGTTTGCTGTTTGAAATAAAAAAAGGCTTTTAAAATACTCTGCGTCCACATTCTGGGGGTCGTATTAAAGAGGTGATTTGTAGCTTTTAAGACTTCCTGGCATCCTCGAGTGTCTTGCGGAGAGGTTTTATCGTCCGCTATCCAAAAAATAGGTGTATCGAGAAGCTGGAAATTTGGAAAACGATAAGATTTACATGAAAATACGGTGATTTGTGTGTTGTGTTACGGTCGGTAAGTTCAATTTCAAAGTTTGGGCCCTTTTTGGAGCTCCTGGCCCCGGGTCACATCACATTTAAAGAGCTTTATGATGCGGTATGAAAATCCCTGATGGGATTTCCGTGTCCTGATGATTGCCTATAAGGCATTATAGCCGAAATAAATCAGGCGGGGGAAAAAAAATAAAATATAGTCGCGTCATTCCAACGTATAAATTCTGCTTGATCTCGCATTGCCTTCTGAAGCAGCTGTGTTGTGAGGGAAACGCAAAGATCCATCAGCCTCATTGTGGAGGATCAGATTGAAACAAGTTTGTTTTGTGTTGTGCGGACCCTGTAGAGGGGCTTGAAAGAGTGAGCGCGGCCCTCCCGCGTCTCTTTCTTCCCCGCGCTCTTAATGGATTCAAATGAATTCAGTCTCGCCGAGAGCAAACTGACAGAGTTAAGTTATTTGTCCTGGGCCTACACCCCTGTTCCGCTCATCTCTGTACAAATTCAATTTCAATTTGAGCAAAGCAGACTCGCTGTTATTGCACATTTGTCAAAAACATCAACATTAGTCTGAATAGTCCGGTGGGGGAGGCTCTGGCGCCGAGCGGAGTGCGGTTGTTTCCCTGAAGGAAATCAGATCAAGCATTGTGACGCTCTCCCACACACACCTTGGGTTTTACAGCCGAGTATTAATTCTTTCCCAATGTGGTGACAACGACAGGCTGGCAACAATAGCCCCAGTCTATATTTATGCCATTCTAGTCGGCGGTACAGTAGGTGTGGAAGAGTGACAATCACTTCTTCACACTCGGCATTGTTGGCGCACAAGCGGCGAAGCAGACTTTGTTCGTATCCTCATTTGTCTTTCACGCCACAAAAAAAAACCTTTTTAGAGGAGGAAAAATGTTGCACATTACCGGTGTCAAACGGCACCTTTTTTTTCCTTTTTTCCTCTCGCCCCACAAGGGTTCGACTCGACTCAACTCTAAATGGTCTCATTTGTTTTTCCGCAGCAAATAAGTCCCACCTCAGGGTGTCGGGCGCCTCGTTCTGGCTCATGTCAGATCAGTTCGGAAAAAAAGGCGGCAGCTGCTATCGTCGGAAGAAAAAGCGTCAAAGAGACGATCGCTGAAAAGCTCGACAACTACGATTCAATTAAAAACAAACATTCGACGCTACACTTAAAAAAAGCCAGTGCGGGTTTTGAGGAGTAAAGGCCATAATGCAACACTGAGTCCATGTGAAGATACAGGGTTCTAATGTTTTCTTACGACACTGCAGCAGCTCTCCACTGTGGGAGGATAACAGGAAGGTTGGTAAAAGATTAAAAAGGCAAAACGCGAGAGAACTGGAGGTTTCTCTCGGCGCGAGATCGGCGGAACAGACGGTTCGATCAGCTTTGAGCAGAGTTTTGGGAAAGTGCGGGAGACGCAAAGTGTTTAAGAGGGAGGTGCAGGGCTGCTGGAGGTTGCAGAGTTTCTGTTTTTTTTCTTTTTACCCCCCCCATACTTGGATGGAGTGCAAATAAAGATGCTAGAATCGCCCAGACAACTGTTTGTCAGCATTTTTTGGCTTTCTGGCAGCGTCAGATGAAGAAAGACTTGATGGAGAAAGAAAAAAGCAAGAAAAAAAGAAGGTGAATACATAAAAGAGGGATAGTGAAGAGTGAAACATCAGCAGAGGTTTTGATTCACCTATTGATCTTGGCAGACTGACACTCCCTCTCATCCTTGACAGTCTCTTTCTCCCTCCCGACTGAAATCTATTTTTCGCTCGCATCAGCAAGAACGGGAGGAAAACACGGCTTCTGGTTGATGATGACTCAACTCAACCCGGGGTCACAACGCACACTTTGTTGGTACGAGGTTGAATAAAGTATGAAGTTTGAATGAATAATTGATGGAGCTACTAATCTTTATTAGTTACCTTTTACAAAGTCAAAGTTGCTCATCCCGCTGGGTGTTGGGCTGCTCCTCCGCATTAGTTTAGCCTCACATCCCCTAAAAAGTCTGCAACATGTCACGGCTGCTAAGTTACCTGCAAGGAATGAGAATTAATCTCTGATCTTTCAGTCCTGACAGAATAATTTGGCACTTTGCAAAACGTGGATCTTCTAATTAGCAAACTTTAGCCTAACTTCCGACAACCAGCGGCTGTTTGTGTCAGAGTGAAGGTCGTAGAGGTCGCGTTTGTGTTGCTTATTGCAAATCGTGGCTGCACTGAGGTCAGAAAATCCACTGTCGCTTTCACTACTGCTTGTCGAGGGGTGCCAGTTCGCCTTTGTTTTCCTCTGATTGTTTGGACAACTCGGAAGTAGACACAAACGATGTTATATTGTATCCACACAACAGGGTTGGTTTGCAAGTGTACCCTCACTCTCCAAAGAGCCAACCTATTGCAGGATTTAAAGATAAATATGTAGGTTTAAATTATGCAGTCTGTGCTACATTTTGACACGTCAAACCACTCGCGAGACACCACAGCGGACCTCTTCCTGCCCTAATCTGCCCACCGCTGACTGTTTCCGTTAAAACACTTATGGGAACCCCCTAAGACACTTAAAGGCTTCCCGGATGGACGCATGCATTTTCGGTTTCGAGTCTGACTCACGACCACAGGCGGCTCGACGTTCCTCTCTCACGTCCCCCCCCCTTCCTCTTCCTCCTCCTCCTCCTCACACCGCGCCGACAAACGCGGCTCGACAAAAGCTCCTGAAATAATCCCCCGCAGACTGATCATTTGATTGCCACTCGTCTCACCTTGCTTTCTGTCGTATGAGACAACGATTTGGAAACGATTGGGCAAGAATAAAGAGCCAATTTGGCGTCTGGCTTTACTGCCGATGAATAAAATCTAAAAAATGCTGTGTTTGACGAGACGCTTTGGTCAAATAACAATTCATTGATCATCTCACTCCATCATTCCTTTTTTAAAATCTAGACTGGAGAATTTAGGCAATCTTGTGGGTGTGAAAACATCCACAGTATCAAAAAGAGGAAATGGACACATACAAAAATATAAACCTTGCCGTACAAGAGACAAACAACGATTAATCTGCCAGTAATGCGGGATTCTGCGCGGCAAAGCTGAAGGTTCATTAGGAGGTTTTTACGAGAGGAATTCTCAAATATTGATCCAGCTTCTTCCCGAACGGATTAACGGCGATACAACAAAATCCGTCCTAATCGAGAACATTTACAAATATTAAGCCCCGCTTCAAACGAGTAACAACTCAACGTGAGAACTAACTCTTGCAAGTCTTCTTGTTTGCGAGTAAACAACACGCAATCACGTCATACCTGTGGATCACCTCATCGCTATACGCTGCGATATTTCATCGTCATTTCGCCAGCACTCCCCAGTGGGATGACAAATCAACGTCAAGCCAACTTGACGGGAATGTTTATTCCAAAGTAGCTTCCAGCTTTGATAGCGATCCGATATCAGATGGTAGGAAACGTAAAAATCAATCAAAACGGGCTGCGACATAAATTTTGAGCAAATCAGTGAAGGAAATAACAACCGGGTAGTGAAAAATTGGAGGCACTTTTTGTCATCCTGTGCAGGAAAAACGACACTTAATCTCCTTAATAGATCTGGATGAATCGATTTTAAGGGAATCTGACAACTTTTTTATTCACAAAAAAAAGCACGGTGATCCAAACGAGCTTTCAGTTTAAAGAAAAAACAAGGAAAATTAACTGAACACCGATGAGAAATTACCTGCTTTTTTTTCCGGCTTCACACGTTAAATTTGTTTTTGGCAAAACAAAGCGATTCTCGCCGCCTTCTCGCCTGAGAACTCTTTCAATTAAAACGCATGCAAACATCAAACACGCCTCGGTATCACATATATAGGGGGAAAGTTGGGGGGGTGGGGGGGCTTCCGTGATTTAATCCCGGGATCAATAAGTCATCGAGGATGCTCTAAAACAGATATTTCCCCCTGGAGGTGTACATTAGGACTGTGAGGCGTGATTTACTGTTGCGTTCTGTTGTTTATTTGTTGCACCTGCAGTTCCTCTCCTCTCACCTCTCTGCATCGATTCGCATCTGACCACTTTGGATCCGTTTTTTACTCTAACTCACTCCTCGCTTCAAACCACCTGCATTTCTGCTTTGTTCCTTTTGGTTTTTCAGAGTATTTTCACATTAATATTTGTTAATATCCCCCCTTCAAAAAAAATCCTTAAAGCCACAGCTTTAATCACTATCAAGACAGTTTGGATGCGATTCATCTTTGGGAGTTTATTTGCGAGTAAAAGAGAGAAGTACGGAGGCAGAAAGCCAGACAATGTTTCCTTTAACAGCTGGTGGAGATTAATCTCCGTCCTCGCACGACTAGGAAAAGGCGTCAACTCGCAGAATCAAAGTCTCGCAGGTGCAAAATTGAATCTTAAATGTAAATTGATTTGGAGATCAAACATCCTCCAGCCCCTCTATCATTTTAATCAGGCAAAGTCGAGACACTGGTGGAGTAGAGAGGTGCTTGAAATTCCGAATTCACCAAAAGCGTCTTCCAACCTTGATTAAGGGGTTTGTGTGCACGCACGTGTGTGTATCTGCGCGAGTGTGCACGTGTGTGTAGGAGGGGGGCGGAGCTCAGCTGCCGCTGTTGCACTCTGGTGGACAGGTTGGAGGATGGGACGGCTGTGACGACGTTCCTGCATGTTTGGCGGTAATTTCCGTGATTGGGGGGGTCAGCGGAGTTAAGTGCGGTGGGAGACTGCGAGCTTCGGCCCCTGCAGGTGGAGACAACGGTGGAGACGACGGAGGAAACGCGCGGGTCGTGTCACCATGACACGCCCTCACGTGGTCTCGGAGTTAAATATATGAATTTGAGACATGATATAAAGCTGATGTTGTAAAATTACACGTTCTGTGACCATTTTCAAGGTTTTTTCTCATTATTTATTCAAAGTTTCTTGGTTGTACATTAAGCTTCTATTTGCGTCCGTCAACATCGATTGCTTGTAATTTGACACCAGCCTCATTGGGCTTTTCATGAGTTTTTATCTCATAATGATCATATTTGAAAAAGGGGGCTTTAAAATGCAGCTAAATCGCTTCTTTGATTTCCACCTTTTTACAGGAATTACAGATTTTCCGTGCCGTGTTTGGATCCAAACAATCTTTTCACTTCTTGGCTAAAATCCCAGAAGGAAAACATTCGATTGTAAATACATTTCCTCCTGCTCCCCTCGGCTCATGAGGGGGTACAGTTTTGAATTTGAACTTCACGTTTTGTTGTTTTTGTGTGTTTGGGCAGTTGATTTTATTTACTGTGCTTTTATTTCCACTCAGGGCCGGCCGGCGGGTTTGTTTGGCTGGGCTTCTCCCTGAAGTTACATTTAGGCTTGTGCATCTTGCAATAACAGATTAAATCGCTGAACAAACCTTGCGCTATTTGTCTGGTTGTTACTTAGGTGAGGCTCGATGTTATCCGCCTCGACCAACACAGGGACGGAAGCGGCTCCAAAATACACATTGAGAAGAGTTTGTTATGCATGAAATATTTGCGAGGCCCACTTTGGGTGAATTTAGGGCCGCTTATATCAGAGTTTATGAGCATTTGCTCTGAAAAAAACCTGCTCTGAAGCTTTGATACTCGCTTGAATTTCTCATGAAACCTATAAAATAAGAAACGCATCAATAGATGTTTGAGTAATGGACAGTCGGATCTTTATTCACACCTAATTGTTAAATTATCCCGCAGTTTTGCATCTAATTGGGCCTCAAGTCAACCTGCAGCATGGGGCAGCTTTAAATTACGCACACTAAAAGGAATAAATAGGCCAATTTGGACTTCATGCACTTAAAGATGATTTAACGACCGTCGAGATAAGAGGGAGTTTCTGATGATCTCTGCAACGTTTGTGAGGCACTCAAAGCGCGAGAGCAGAGATGCAAGCTGAGACAATTCATCTGATATCCGGGATCAAAAGTGTAACATTTGGGCTCTGATATGGCTTGCTATATATTTATAGATTTATATACAGGGATGGACTTCACACAGTTGTTCCTGAAAGGCTGCAGAGCTTCTTTGGTCTTCTGAGAATGTCTCATCTCCTGCTGCAAATCTCCCTTTGCCCCCCCCTCTCATGTCCCCCCCCCCCCTCCGTGTGCATTCTCTCGCTTCTTTTACTTCTTCCTCTCAACGCGGGGATATTCTGTTCTCGCTTGGCTCATTAGAGAAGCCCCCGCCTGCCCACCCCCCGAAAAAAAGCAGAGCTGGGGTAGGAGAGTGAAAGGTGTTCGCACACTCGGAGCACTACCCTCTCATCCATGATCCGCCCAGCTAATTACCCTGCCCGGCGAGCGTCCTTTCCTCTCCCCCCTTTCTACCCAAGAACAGATTAAACACTTGGGAATGACCTGCCCCAGATTTTATGCTACATTGAACTCTTAACAAATTAGAGGGGGGTCATCCACGGACAGCTAATTGCAAGAAGCATATGGTGTATTAACTCATAATCAAGATTAAATCACAAAATTCTCAACTTAGATCGACATTTTGGCCTCCATCAGCTTGTTCTGCCGTCGCTCTGATCTCGAATGCAAATAGTCTCTTTTGGGGGGGGGGGCGGAGAACTGCAGCCCGAATCAAGGCGATGCCACACGCATAAATTCTGTAGCCGTGCGTTACGCAATTTCGCTTTAGCACCAATAACAGGCTTGTCAGAGGCTAATGACAATAAGATAGTAATTTGAAGGGAGAAGAAGGAAATCTATCTAATAAACCGTCATCTGACGCCGCTGTCAGCCCTCATTTGACGAAACAACAAGGAATGAATTAATCATATGTTTTAAATCTCCGGCGATTCCCTCAGCTTTAGCTAATCGTTTCACAAAGACGCGTTTTCTCTCTCTTTTTTTAAGAAGAGACTGTTGACAAAATGAATAGACGAGCAATTATGGGTTTCATGGGAACGGCAGATGGAGGCAGAATCAAAGTGAGTGTAAACTGGAAGAGCTCAGCAGAATTTATGAGGGGAAGAAAACAATGCAAATACGGCAGAACAATGCCGATCTCTCTCTCTTTCAAGTCGTCTGTTGTGGGGAAGTACAATTGATTCATTGTGCGAAACTGCGGACTGAGGAGTCTCTGTTTACCGGAGCACTGAAGTTGTTTACCATACAAAGTGGCGAAGCCGCGATAAATGAGAATAATCACTTTTTCGCGTGTAGAATCTTCGGAGGCCTCCATGCGAGTCGGCGGTTCGGGAGCGCGAGTTCGCAGCCACCAGATAACATCGATTTCCACCCCGGCGTGAGGTGTATTGGTGCCGCTATCAATAGCGAGAGCAAAGGCCTCACTTGGCTGAGCACTGCGTGACCCCTCCTGAAACATCCACACTTATCAGTCTCACAGTTTTCAGTCTGACCTCTTTTTTTTATTATTTGTAAAGGCACAATGCTGCCACTCCAATGGCGCCGCCATTCACGTTGCCCTTTAGGTGGCCTTTTAGCTCCTTTTCTTACTCCGGGACGGCCGCAAATAGGCGCGACCGGGCCACGGCGATCCAACGACACGAGTGAGAGTCGGTCGAGGCGCCGCCCCAAGATCAAGGCTCCCGAAAGCAGGAGAAAGACGAGCGGGAGGACGGAGGTCCCCTGCCAATAAACCTGACATTTCTCCTCTCTGCGCTCCAATATCTCACCAATAACAATTAGCCCGGTAATTGTTTGGCTAATTATGATTAAATATCTGGTGAGGTGCCAGCAGAGCAATCTCCGCTGCAGCTTGAGCATCCTCACTTCGAACGGTGCAAATGTCAAGAGGCGCCGCGGCGTCGCTTGAAGGCAACGCGCCGGCGTAAACGCATGGAATCCTGACTGTGTTTTCATCCATGTAAACAGCAGATAAAGCTTAAATAGTTGCACCCGCGAAACGCGCCGGCTTCTCCACACTCTCTCCTGACCTCAATTTGTAACCACAGCTCTGATTCCTCTGTGCCTGGAGGCTCCTGCTTATCAGAGCTTCCCGAACCAAAAGGGTGAAAAGCAGGAGTGGATGCGAAGACAGGAGAAGAAGGAGAAGCACTCCGAGTGGCACACATGCAAATTCCATCAAGAGTTGAAGAGAAAGCCTCTCGGCGTGACAACATGTCACGTCTTCTCTCGAAAAACCCCGTTACCACTGACGTCGCCTTTGATAAATACACATGAGCTTCACAAGGAGACCGTTTCAGCATATTTATTGTACCTGATGGTTTGATTCATCATTTGAATAATCGTCAAAGGGATTTCTTTTATCTTCTGGATTAGCTTTTTTCACGCTTTCATTGTCAAATCAGAACAGTCACACTTCTGTTTGGTGGGTTGTTTGGGAAACACTGACCTCGAGTGGCTGCAGGTGATACGACAGGAGCAAGGCCTGGCTGAGATGGACAGTCAGGTGAGAGAGTTGATCATCGACTGCAAAAAAGAGTTCAGAGACTCAAGGTCAATAAATATCACATAAAATATCATGAAGTAGACTTTATGCACAGATTTTGTCTGGCTCTTTTTTCATGTTCAGTGTAATTTCAGGTGAGAATTCTCGCCAAAGTTGCCAAAAACACCACAACAATACGAGAAATTACCCAAACAGATTCAAACACCCGATCTGCTCGTTTCCACGTTTCCAGTCCAAAGCAACTTTGTTTGCTCAAACAGCCCGACGACGACTTGATCAATACCTCGCCAACAGTTTCAGATTCACTTTTCCGTAATCATGTTGGCGCCGCGGCGGCTTTAAAGCAGCAGGCGTCTGATAAACAGACAATAACCCGGGGTGAACTGATTCACATTCATCTTATCACCTCTCGCTGCCTCCACCGGCGATTGAAAGGGGGGACAGGTGAGCATGCTATTGCTGCTTCACTAGGTCCTAACCCGCGGCTCCAGCTGTGACGATATTGCTGCTGTTCCAGTCTGAGTGTTACCTCCTCCCTCCCTCCCTCCCTCCCCCCCTCCCTGCCTCCCCGCCTCCCCACCTCCCTCCCTCCCTCCCGTTCGCTTCGGGCCCGCTCTTCACGCCGCTCCTGTGGCGGAACCGTCAGGTCCTTGTTGCTAGGCAACCACTGTCTTAAGATTTTTTTTTCTTCTTCTTCTTTCCTTTCTCCTCTCCCAGTAGAGTTTTGAAGGTAATAAAACAATGCCCCAAGACAAACAGCGACTGGAACCGGAAAGGCCTTCGGGGAGAGAGATTGGGGAAGGAAGGGAGGGAGGGAGAGGGAGGGAGACAGAGATAGCGCCGACTTCACCCAAAACTCTCCTCGGACTCTCGGCGAGAACAAATGTTACGAGAGTAACGGCATCATTTCCTGGCTGGTAATGCTGGATAATGCTGGTATATAGTCGTCTGAGGCTGGTTTAGGCGAGTCTATCATAACTCATGTTGGTCTGTGCTTGTCTGCACAGCAAAACAAAATAAATATACTTTACTGAAGTTGAAGATGTAAGATCACACTTTTTAAAAAAACAATAATTACCTAAGATGGAATATTTTCCTGCTTATTTCAAGCTACTAAAAAACGTTTGGTTTATCCTTGAAAGAAGCAACAATAAAGTGAAAACTCACTTTGGTAAGAGAGAAATATATCTTGAAATCCGCAGGATATAATTACCTTTTAAGTGATAATTGGAGTGTGATAAGTTGTTCTTAATTTTTCTTGGTCTGTGCTGGTTTATTTCCTGCGCTGACGGTGACTTTTACTCACGTGAAAATGGACTGGTAACTTTTGTGGCGGATGCGAAGCGATGCAGCAGATTTCGTTTGTCTCATTCTGCAGTCGCATCCTCCTAAATTGAAAAAAGAAAAAAGAAAAGTCCTGCGGCGAGATGACAGAGCATCCACGCTGAGAAACAGCTGTCTCTTTCAAGGTTACTGAGTCCCAAGGTTATGCTAACATATGGTAATGCATCACGCCACTCTCTATCTATTGATACATAACCGTACTCGCCTTGATTACAGCTATCAGATGCCTGCACGGGTGGGGTGGGGGGTGGAGGGGGTGGGGGGCCTTTGACTGACACCTGTCAATATCCAACGTGCTCCCTGATGACCTTGGTGAGGACGGTCAGCTCCGATTCGCCTAATGAGACGACTCGTTTCCTGCGACTTGGCTGGGGAATAAACACCACTGATTTGTCGGGCAGATTTGATTGGAGGACCCCCTCCCCCCCTCCCCTATTCCCCTCCCCTTCCTCCGCTCCTCCCCCCACTCACTCTGCAAGACACCCTGTGAAATTAATGCAACACAAACAAAGCGTTTGGAGACAGCATGCCGATAATCTGGCACAGTAAATTACGGCGAGGCACGGGGGAGATGAAAACTTTTGTTTTGTTTGCTGCGCTGTTTTCCTCTCTCATCCCGCGCTCTTGTCGGAGACGGAACATCAAAGCCGAGCTCTTACTAATACAAGCAATAAACGACTCCCGCAAGGTTTGGTTTGAATTTAGCTGCTCTGCCCCTATAGGGCGCTTTTTTTCGTGAGTGACACAGCTCCAACAACGGCTCCCGCCGCCTGAATTTTAGCAGCTGAACAATAAAAAGGTGTCACAGACTCCAAAACTGGCTGCATTTGAAAAGCGCATAAGAGTTTTTAAGGGTCTCTCTCGTTCCCTCTCCGACTGGGAAACGCTACTCCAAAGTAATCATCAAACATGGCAGAGAGCCCCCCCACCAGAGGACCACTCCTCTCCCCGTTCATTATTTAATTGTATAGTTTCAATCTGTGCCGTTGCAGTGAGGCTGTTGTCAACACTGCCGTGTGGAATCGAAGACGAGGGGGGAGAGAGACGTCCCCCCCCCACTAATCAAAATGCAAATATCTGTCTCCCTGTTGGGGTATTAGTGCATCATGGAGGGTGAATCTCAAGGCTCCAAATTGAAAGATGATGAATGCGCAGGTTGTATTTTGACGCCTGCGATGAAAGGCGGCTCCGAAATTAAAAAGTCATCGAAATAAATAAATAAATAAAAAGACGCACAAATGGAGAAACGGCAAAAAAAAAAAGGAACGAGGAAAGGGGGGCGTGATGGAGGAACGAGAGGGCGAACAACAGGAGTGTCGAAGGGTTTTGTGGCGGCAAACTGGCAATAATAACCACAGCAGCACTTCGCTGCGACCAGGTAAAGACTTGATTACATGGTACGACGCACGGACGGCGCCGCCGCTTGGTATCTGGCTGTCAATCACCGCACGCACTCGGGGAAACATGACAGCCGTGTCCTCTGACCGCCGGGTGTATCCGCCCGGTCGGTCGCGTGTTCAAACGGCGGTTGGGTTTCCTTTTTTTTCCCGGACCCCGGTGTCGCGTTCTCCCCGAGAAAAAGCAACAGATGTTCAGACATCACAGTGAACATATCAAAGGACTCAAATTTGTTTAAAAGAATAGAAAAAAAGGGAGAGAAATAAACATATATCGGTTCATCTTCCAAGACGACAAATCTGTGGCTACAAAGAGACTCTGTGAAGCTGCGTTTTGGCACAAAGAGACTCACAAGTATACAGACACATCAGAGCGCCAATCCTGCTCTCCTGCCAAGCAGGTATAACATGCTCTATACCGCTAATTAATGCATGACACAGAGCGCTGCCAAGGCGTGACGGCCGCGTTTTGTAGTCGCCAAAGGGAGACGCATTTGCGCTCGATGAAGGCGATTGATAAGCAGCCAGAGAGCGCAGACGTTCAGCCTCAGTGGGACAAAGACAAAGCCGCGTCTTGCATCCTCGGTCCAGAAACCATCCGAACGCTGGTGCGTGCGGTTGTGCCACTCTGTCCAATTCAGACTCAGAAAGTTCTCTTCCCGTCTCACATGAAGCTTGAGTCCATCAACTCAGCACCATCCCCAATTTTGGTGTGCAAAATTAGAGATGAGGAGATAAAGCGAAGCATTGTGCGGGGAGCTGCGACACAATAAATATGCGTGGTGATATAACGCGCATGCGAGGAGAGAAACGAGTTGTGCAGAAGTGTTATTTTTAAACGTGTTGCTGCTCAGATGGAAACATATGCATCGGGGGAATCTCCACCAAATCCTCCCGCCTGCGTCTGTTTTGCATGTGGTTTTTTCGCCTCCCCCCTCCTCCCCTCCTCCCCTCCTCGCCACGTCTGCACTCGTTATCTGAGTCGGGGGCTTCTGATTTCGGTGGAGGCAACAACAGTTGAGTTAATGGAGAAAAACCCCGGAGCAAAGTGCCGGCACCACCACTCCTCCGCCACCGTCGCTGACTGACAGCCTCGATACGTCCTTGCGCGAGATTACATGTGATGCATGAGCGGCCCGCAGGAACAAGCTGTTTGCGAGCTGATACTCGGCGAGATAGCTGGATGGATGGTGCCGTTCATGTATGATGATGTACTTTTGTTGCACCGTTGACGCGTCCGTGTCTCCGCAGCATTATGAATGCTCTCAGATGAGACACCGCTCGGGGTTATTGCTTAAAAGTTGAGCATCGGGGAGGTTTTTCTATTCCGGAAACATAATTTAAGAAGACTTTCACCTACTGGCGCCTGATTTTAAAGTCATCTCTTTATTAGCACTCTTTATCATCCTTCCCCCCTTCAGTCACTCGCCGTCTTTGCGGGCCGCGCTAATCTTGTGAAGTGTCGCGACTGCTCTAATGGAGAAATCTTCAAAAAATCTGGAGCACCAATTAAAAGGAGCCGCGGTCCTTATCCTTGAGCCAGCCTGAAAGCTGAAAGACGGGGACGCTTCAGATCCTCCACATCTTTATTCTCCTGCCTCTCATTCTTTGCGACCAGCCGCCACGAGCCCTCTCTTGACCTTCGGTAATGCATCCACACTTAACATTTAAACAGCAGACACAGCAGGGGGGGAGGGCGAAGCGCCGCCAGAGACGTCCAACTCGCACAATGGATGTCTTCTTAATTTAAGGCTCGAGTTCTGGAGTGGAGACGCAAGTGCCATTGATTATGGATTAATCAGCACGGCGAGCGCGTCTCTACTGTACCGGGAGCTGCTCAGGAACGCAGCGCATGTCCATCTGACAGCCTCCGTTGGACTGCAAAACGCCGGATCAAACGCTGGCAGAGAGGCGGGGCATTTACAGGTCAGGTGCCGGCGCCTCCTCGGGAACAGACGCCATTCGGCATGCGCGGTCCGCTGTCCAATTAGGGGCCTGGAAGAAGGACAGACACAGTGGTCCAAACCCCCCTCCTCCTCCTCCTCCTCCTCCTCCACCGCATCGTGTCCCCGGCGTGTTTGGGAGCAAGTTTTCCCGACTTGCATCATGGCGCGAATGCAGAGCGAGGAGAAAGAGATATTTCTTCACCCCTCTCCAGGAAGTGTACACGCGCAGGAACACACAAGCGCTCACTGTGCGTTTCATAAATCTTTTACACTCCTGTCAAGTCACACCAATATTCCCCCCACAAAGAAACTGTGTCGCCTCTCGGAGACGCATAAAATCTTAAAAGAAAAATATCTTTTCCAAGCTATTTATTTACTCCTCTTTCCCTGCTCGCCCACACAATCCTGGCAGTTTTCATCTGCTTCATAGGTGCTGATATCCAGGATTCGAGAACGTCTGAGTTTCTGCTTCTTCTTCTTTTTTTTTTATTTGCTGTCAGAGGAGAAGGCAAGGACAAGGCTTAGCGAGTCGCAGCGCAAAAAAAAGAAAATCCAGCCAATCCCGTGCTTCGCCGTGTATCACACACAAACAAACCTCGGTGCACTCCTGCAACAACAGATAAATAAAAACCCTGACCAAATGGTGTTTCACTGTTGAAGCAACAGGTCAACTGAGCAAGACAGGAAGCCCGCTGGAGGAAAAAAAAAAATAAAGCTATCTATATGAAAATATGTACCATCTGCTTATATATAATGAGGGAGGGCAAAAAATAGAGAAGCATGCTGAGGATGGGAAACTTTTCTCTGTGTGAGTCGCACAGCGGGCACCTGGCAAAGTGCGTTTTCACAGCGTGAGGCAGGAAAGTAAATGAAAAAACATTTCACGAGTGCGGGTCAGATAAGATCACTGCTTCAGCCTGCGCCATTCCCAACGTGGAATGGTCATTTTTAGAGGAAGTGAAGGGGGCTTGTTTTGGTTTTTTCATGTAAAAATGTATTACAACGAGCCCAAACCTCCATGTTTTCGGATTTAACAACAAAACGAGCAGTGATGTCAATTTGTCTGCTGGATTTTGACATCGAGTGTAGTGACTGTTTAAGAATATAGCACCATTACTCAACCTGGGGTCCTGGACACCCTTTAAGGGGGGGTACAAAACACCACAGGGGAGGGCCTCTGAGGTGACCCCAATCTGAAAAAAATCAGAAAAAACACTCTCGAATCAGGACCTAGAAAAAATCCTGTTGCTTTTATTTTGAAGGCTCTTGCTTTTGCAAGACTATATATTTTTGCTGATGTTTGGCTTCACTGTAATCCCATTTAATAGGAGATATAGTCATAAAGGACTGAAGACCCTCAGACCAAATACGGTCGTCGTACTTGAAAAAACTCAATTTTTTTTCTTCTTTTATTGAGATAATTACCAAAATAAAATGGGTGGTTTGGGAGTTCAAGAGATTTAAGTAGCACTTAAATGTTTTTCAATTTACATTCAGCACTCAAGGTTGCAATATTTTTAAATGTGGACATGAGCGCTCCCATTGTGACAAGGTCAGAGGTGGTCCGTGCACAAAGCGGCCCCGATACATAACGGGAAGGTTTGTGGGCGTTTTGAAATGAAAAAGACGAATTTGGTCCGATGAAACTAAACAACATCTCAACACTGCGGCCTGCGGTGGATCCTTGGAGCAACGGTTGATGAATGTCCAAGACGGAAAGGCTGGAAAACAACAACCTGTCCACATTTTTCATATTTTTTTCTCGTTCGAGCACTAAAGTCAGCAAATGTTACACGAAAAATACTGCGACGAAATGTAAAACTTTTTGGGTATAACCGTTTCTACTCTTGCAAGCAGGGAGAGAAAATCTGCATCTTTGGCAGGTGCAGCTGTTTTATTACTCGTGAGCTCGCCGAGCTGTCAGTTGGGTGGGCTGGGCAATGAAGTGGTGAAAGAGACGATGAGGGGCTCAGCGAGGGGAACGGCAGCAGCTGGAGGATAACAGCCCAGAGGGGTGACCTGAGTCTGGAAAACGCCACTCGCTCCCTTTTATCCTTAAAGTTTGATGTTCAACAAGCTCCTACAAAGTTCATTTGAGATCATTTGCAGCAAAATCAGTATCAGAAAAGAGACTTTTTGAGAAAAAAATACATTTCGTACTCTATCATGCAGGGGCGGAGCTTTAGGGGAGGTTTGGACAGGTGTACTAATATCCCCCAGCCTGGGAAGCCAGTTTTTATTAGACCTTTGAGTTAAAGAAAAATAAAACCTCTTCCACTTTCTGAGAGTAAAAAAAAAAAACATAAATAAGTAAAGCGAGGTTGTGTTTGGGGCCATTTTTGGTTGAGTTTGGGCACTCGTGACCTCGGAGGAGCCAAGGACTCGCGGTCCAACACCCCGAGAAAGATGGATTCCGCTGCCCAGAATGGGCCCCGGATTATCTCGCTGGCACAGGAGACGGAAGAAAGGAAGCAAGCGAACATCTCTGGGCGGTGAAAAATGAGGGAGCGAGATACTATTTCTCCTTTAATTCACAAGGGGTGGCCTGGCTCTGCCTGTGATAAGACACAAGTGATCAACATCCTCTGAGTTGGCGGCTACCCCCCCTCCCCTGCCCACCCCCCCTCCCCGTCTCCCTCGCTGATATGTAGGACGTATTCCGCTTCCACCAACAGGTACAGTGAAGGTACAAAAAAAAAGAGGCGAGCGGAAAGAATGGGGGCGGGAGACAGAGAGGAATCATCTGGAAGCTGTGGGCACAGAGCTCCCTTATACTGCCGAGGCCCAGATCTGGATTTATGATCACGGGCGGCCGAGAGTGCTCCGCTGGGCCTGCGGGGTTCTGTTGAGATACTTTTAGGTCCTTTTTCTCATTTCTCGCCTTGTTTCCACATCCGTTGTTTTGTACATTGCTTTCTCTCGAAGGAGGGAGAGCGCGCTCACTTTCACGCCTTCAACTTTTGCCCCGCAATTAGATCCGAGTACTGATGCAAACGTAGAGATCTGGCTCCTCCCTGAACTGCCTCTAGCCACAGGTTTAGGAGACTCTATGCTTGCAGAAGGAGCGACCTGCATCGTCTTGGTTAGTCTTAATGTTCTGGCTGATCCTTGAAGATGTTTCAAACTTTGCAATCATTCAGCTGTTATCAGTGCACAGACTCAGCAGTTTTAGGGGAAAAAAAAAAAACTCCCGCCCGTTCCGATGAACCTCGAAAGGAAAAAAAATCCAGACTTGCTTCATTTAAACTATTGTTAACACCGAGCATTCACAGTTCAGCGGCTCATTTTGCTTCGGAAAATACAGTAGGGAGTAATGGAGGCAATCAAGTGACATTTGACGGAACAATATTCCTCGATGAAAGTATCCGCCGCTCACCAAACTGCTGCATTATGCACGGATAAAGGAGGACACGAGCGCTGAATAAATTAGGCGCATTCTTCCTTTTGAACCGAGAATTGCCAGAAATTAGACACTTTATTCCGGCTTGTGGGGAAAGAAGAAAGTTTGATCAAACTCAGCTTGTTTGTTTTATGACACTGATATGAGTTTTTCTCTTCACATTAGCGAGCTGTGTTCCAACGGGGCATAAACAAAGTAATTCCATCCAAGACATAAAAGAAATCCACTTTGAAAGGAACATTAATTAGAAGGACTAAGATTGTTTATTTGCTGTCATCGCCCCCCCCACCCCCCCCCCCCCGCCGTTTGTTGCTCTTAACACCGCCCGCGCTCGGTTTGGTTGAGAAGCGTTCCAGGTGTGCGGCGGGAAGCGAGCGGCGATGACAGAGACCAAACGCAGAACTATTTTCAAATGCAGGCATGAAAGCCGGAGGAAAACCGAGACGATTAAGAGAGAAACTGTCGCTCTTTTATCTGGATCTTCTATCTCGCAGGTGAAACAAGTTGTAATGGAAGTCCCTCACCGCCGCCGCCGACACCCCCCCTCCGTTCCTGTCGTACACTCTCCCCCGGCGTGGGCGCTGACCCTGGCCTTTATCTCACCCTGCTCGGGACAAATGTGACTGATTGCTGTCTGCCGCTTTCTCTTCACTTTCTGCCGGGTCGGGTCCGTTCGGCGGGCGAGAGTCGGCGCGGCGGCGTTCGCCCTCACCCCCCCCCCCCCTCTCCGACGCCTGCAGTTTCACAGTTGTCACAAGCAATGAAAGAAATGGTCTCTCAAAGCAGCCAAAGCGTGATTAAATCTCCACATCTGAAATGCCAGAGTTTGGGCTGGCATCTATTCAATACGGGCCGGTAATTACATTCCCCTAATTTATTCATCTCAAAATGATAATTGTTCACCTTGACATAATTCGACTACTTGTGATCCATCGCCGCAGACTAATCTAATCGCTTTCATCTAACAACGCAGGAGAAAAGGGAAGAAAACAAGAAATTGGAACAACTTCGCGCAAAGACTTTCAGAGCATTTCCACCGACAAAGCGTCCATATTGTTCCGTGTTCAGGGTCGATGTTGTAAGTTGAGGAGCTCACGATGTTGACGAGGCAGCGAAACCGAAACTTTTCTGTTTTTCCAAGGACGGAAAAACAAATTATGTGGATTTCTCCGTTTAAGCCCGAATCATAATCTTCAAAATCCTCCATCATCAACCCCGAGCGGAGGCCTCGTCTACAAAATAATTACATTATGACATTTAAATAACGCCGCAGCATTCCTTCGCAGGGCGTCGCCGCCGAGATGTGTCGCCGCATCTCATCTGGTTCCCATCCTGTGGAATTAAGGTGGATCTGCTATGGTGCATTTCCCCCTAATGACTTCCCATCTTCCATAACCGTCCTGACATTTTGGTCGCCGTGTTTGTTTTTGCACTCTTTGCCTCCTCTTTGAAGGTCAGCCCTAAATCACTTTAAAGCATGCAAATCACCAGGCCCACCTTCAATGCCTGATGAGTCGGATCCAAATGGGGGAGCGGACGAAGGGGGGGGGGGGGGGCAGCTCAACAACACAGCTCACGAGAATATGGCGGGATATTGGTGATTTTATACATAAACTGGTTTCAAATTGAAGTTTAATCTCTCGTCAACACTTTCACTTTCCTGTGATACTTTCGAGACCCAACAAGGGAGGCCAGAGGTCAGAAACGACCCTGCAGATGGCGGCGAAGACCCCTCAGACAATGACATCAAGCATAAAAGAGCAACCTGAATTTGCAAGATTGTGAAGATCCTTCCACATGAAGGCAAAGCACCAGAAAGCATGACGAGAGTCCGTCGCTAACGTTTCTGCAGCTCGTTCTATTATTATATACGTCCAAAGCTCAACATCTGGGCTCTGTGTGGTCCCGAGGAAGAGAGACGGGGCGTGGGAGGCACACGGACATCCAGTGAGTCAGCCTTTTCGGGACGCAGGAGACTGGAATTCCCATTCCTGTCGGAGTGCCGCAAATAACTTTCTTTTCGCCACAATTATCTCCCGCTAAGCACATTCATGAGCTGCCCGAGGGGGGCCGAGCTCGGGCGGAGGGGGAAAGCTGTACAATTTGTCACCGGACCGAGTCGGAGGGCAGAAGCGCTGACAGTCGTTTTCAACGAACGCACTGGAGGGAGGAGCGAGAAGGCTGCGTTCATGAGACGTAAGAGAAGCGAGAGCGGAGGAAAGAAAGGCGTGTTTGTTGGAGACGGATCGATCACAAGGTGGCAAGTCGGGGGGGTAGAGGACGAAGCGAGTTTGGGTGGAAAAAGACCAGATCTTGGATCCAAAAATTGTACTTGAGTCGGAGTACTACAACTTGGAAAGAGTAGTAGTTCAAAAAACAACTTAAGTCAAAACAAAATGACAATTCATGACATGCAAATTCAGGCACAATGCGGCAGTGGAACTTTTTATAATCCGACAAAAGCGTTTTCATAGTATAACAGATATATTCTTGATTTTAATCTGTTAATGCTGTTGTATGCCTGCAGCAAACGTGTGGGCTGTTTTTTTTTTCAAATTGATGTTGTTGTTTGTTCTTGTTTTATCCCAAACATCCTTGATAACGTTGAGCAACAGAAGTTCCCAGCGAGAAAAACAAAAAGTCCCACAAACCGGTTTTGTCGAACCGTTTAGGATTAAATGCTAAAATCCTTTCTTTGTTTGTCCCTGGATCCCCCCCCCTCACGTTTTATCTGCTTCGGGTCTGACACAGAGACTTATGCCGAGTCGTGTTTGTATAATCAACAGTTCGCTGCGTCCTAAATTGCCCGCCAACGCCGGCGACACCGAACGAAACAGCAGCAGCGCGCCGCAGGACTGACGGAGCTCGACGACGACGACGGCGAGGAGCTAAATAACAGTCTGGGGGAGCGCTGACCCTCCTGGATGTAAAGAGCCTGTCATTGTTTCACATATTCTGCACATCCATCCTTTAGTAATATGCCTCCCTCTCGCCGGCGTGTATTTGAATATTTCATTCAAGACAGATGGAATCCTAATCTTAGCTCCAAGCTGTGGCGTTTTGTCACAGATCCATTTTCCAATCAAGCAGTCTCCATCTCCTCCTCCATTTTTCCTCCCTCGCCGCTCCGTTTTGTCCTCCCTCTGGCTCTGCCAGCCATCACTCACTCATTCAACTCCCCCCCTCTTTCTCCCCCTTTCTTCCTTCCCCTCTCGCCCTCTTTTCCTGACACACTTTGCTGAGGTGCATCAGCGTGAGACGCTTGAATATTCCATCCCCGCCTTCATATATTACGCTGCCGCTAATGAGCATTAACTTATTTAATATCGTGACATAAAATGAACCTAATGGAGTGTGTGGAGATGGAGGAGTGATGAGTCATGTTGTTGAAAAAGCCATTGATTTCCTTTTCTTTTCGCAAAAAATAAGCTTATGGTGATATATCATGGCGGCGCTTTGGTTTCATTAGACTTTATTACTCATATGTGAGAGAACGCAAGACAATGGGGGCAACAAAAGGAGGTGGATATTACAAGCGCATGTGATAATTGTTCATTATGGTCTGGCTGCGGAGCAGAACGATTAAATTTTACTACAGCCGTCTCGCATTTGCATGTGTTAAGCAGTCGTCCCGTCCGCAACTCGGCTAATTTATGGTAAGTCCCTGATGAGTAAGGAATGTGATTGGACCCAGTTAGTTAAGTAGGAACCTTAAGCAGAGAGATACACCATGTGATATTAACGCTACCAGCAGTTACAGGAATAAAAAGGGGAGATATGGGGGCCTTAATCTGGGTTCTGAGAGATATCATGCCAGAAAGTGACCCCCCCCCTCGGCTGCTTTTAACACACTTCCTGCTGGGTATCACTTTCTGGCATGTGGGAAAAAACTGCAACCGAAGAAACGGAGCGATCGTCCGATGTGGTTCCTCCTTCTTTCAGGCCTTTTTTCTGACACTTTATTGGTTCTAATGTTTGTTCTGAAAACTTTCTGTGACTGGCGTTTTTTTTTTTTTCATATCTCACGCGGTCATTCAGAGGTAAAATAACCACTTCATTATTGTAATTAAAGCGTGTTGATTCCGACTCAATGATTTTCTGACCCCCCTCCAGCAGACGCGTTCGATGTGCATCGCGGATCAAAGATTTTTTTTCCATGCTTTTATGTGAAAATCAAACTTTTTCTCATCAATTCTTATCAGCCGCTCACCCATGATAGATAAGGTTTTGTTTACCTAACTCTCCACTGGCTCCCCGTCTCCCCGATGAGCGATTTCACTCGCAACAATTAATTACCGCTGCTAAATTTACGGAGGAGAGGCGCAAACAATTACAGCTTTCATTTGGCCGATGAACAACAGTCCGTCTCTCTCTCTCTCTCTCTCTTGCTCTCTCGCTCGCTCGCCCTCTGTGTGGTGGGAGCTTCTCACCTCGGCTTCAAAGTCTAGACTGAGGGTCTCGGTGACACGCTGGGGAGCATCGAAATGAGCCCGGGACATTTTGCGCGAGTGAGACTTCTATTATTCACAACATCTGTCCGACAAAAGGTGAATCGGCAGCGACGGGCTGCATATTAATTCCTTTAAGTATTGATGTCAAAGTTTGGGCGCCGCACGCCGGCGTGTGGCGAGTGCTTCCGACTGTCTGAGTGTGTGCGTCCCTCTGGGTTGTCAGACGCTGTTAATTGCTGCCTTCCCGCTGCTTTAAAAAGTTGTGACTCGCTCAACAACCTTCCCCCCCACCACCACCTTCAGTCCCCAACCCCACTCCAGCATTACCCCCCCCCCCACCTCCAACTGTCACTCTGCTTTCATTATTTACCCATTCAAATGAGAGAAAAATGTTTGTGTCGACATTAATGACTCCACGAGAGAGAGGCAGAAGAAAGACTCGACTAATTAAGGCAACTGGCTCACCTCGCCGTTACCGGGGGTTCAGAGCAGACACTGTAGCGCGCACACACACACACACACGCTCGTGCACGCGCTTTTAATTACCACGCACTTTAAAAAAAGTGAGTGTCCCCACTGGCAAACAACCACTGAGGCTATGAGTTGTTCTCTGGGACAAACTTTCCTGAATTTACGCCCCTTCTTCGTCCTTTACGTTTTGTCGAGGGGTCTTGGACACCAGACAAAACAGGGGGGTCCGAGAGCTCTGCTGGCATTGAGGTTTTCAATAATAAACAAGCAGACATTGAAGAAATCGAGAAAAAAGACCCTGTCCAGTGCTTTTATTCTGAAGGAACCTGCTTTTCTGGTGAGAAATGCGGTCTTTCCAACCAATGACATTGCTCACAATCCACGAGGGTCCTCAGACTTTCTCAGGAACCACTCGGTGTCGATTCACAATGGAGTAGGATAAGCTGCTATTTAATGACAGGAGTGAAATGTGTGTTTTCACTCTGGTAGTTATTGGAGTGTGATTTAAATATGCCAGTTAAATGGCAGCCATAGACCTACAATCAAAGCACACCCGGAACCCCTCATTGTTCAGTTATTAATTGCAGTGACATTTGACTGAGACGTATTCTTTTAACAAAATATCACCCTGAATTATTGTGACCCACTTCTGAGTGGAGCCAGCTGAAAGTCTTAAACAAAGGATTAAGTCACAACCACATTACGCAACGCCGTCTCCAAACCGAGTGGAATTAGCCCCTTTGTGACACAAACGACTTCGTCAGGAAAGCGCCGCACAATCTGAACCGTCACCGGGACATAAGCGTCACCGCCAGAGGTCGCCGGTCCAGCACAAACGCTGACGAGCGATTAAAATGCCACATCAGTGACGCGTTCGTAATGTCGCGATCGCTGCCTCCGCTTAAAACTCGCAAGCAGGAAGCTACAGTAGAAATTTGGCCTGCAAACGGTGATGGATGTTTACAAGACTTCGCTTTTAGTGGTTTCCCCCTTTTGTTTTTACTGCAGTGCTCCGTCGGTGCGACCAGTTAAACAAATAGATATTTCAGCTTTTAGTATTTGGCAGCAGCAGGAGGCAGAATTGACCGGATGTAATGTATAAACCATACACATTAGAGTATTTATAGGATCCCTTAATGGCATGTGTGTGTTAAAAATGAATGGTCTGTGAATGACAGATTCCCCAGCTCATGAAAAAAATGGAGGGAGGGGGGACAGAAGGAAGGGAAGAGGAGGAGGAGGAGGAGGAGGAGGGGGGATTAGATGAAATGGCCATGCGGGTACCCGGGCAAGACTGATCTCCTCTTTCAGTGGAGGCGACTCCGACAGAAGTACCTGCTAAGCAAATTTATTTCACTTCTGTTTAAAAGCTGCTGAGCCCCCCTCCCCTCACCCCCCCCCTCCTAAATCGCCTTCCTTTCCTTGCGAACCTGACACTTTCCCTTAAAGACGGGCTTTTAAGAAATTAATCTTGATGCGGAGAAATACTCACACGTCCCTCCAAAACTGCGAACACAAGTCCTGACTATTGAGCGCCAATTAAAGGGGGGGTGGGTGGGGGGGGCACGTTGTACTCGCAAGGCCAGCCAACGTTCAAGGGGGGGGGGGTGGGGTTTGATTTGTTGTAAGTCGAGCTGTCAGTCAAACCTCACCTGGGGCAATTTTGTATTTCATTAAGTCATAATTAATGAAGGTAGGTATTATTCCCCCCCACCTCCTTCCCCCCCATGAGGGCAGAGAGGCCGGCCTTCTATTGTGAACTACTTTCTCATTATGAGAGCATATTTCCAAAGGAATAGCTGGGCAGCACCCTGTAATTATGAACTCTCTGTTCGCGTCACGTTTGATGAGGCGGGCGAGCGAGCGGGCGTGCACGTGCGCTTTCGCACACCTGGCTGAGCGAAAAACCGTTCAGGGATCCGACGTGGCGCGGAGGGAGAGGTCAGCGGCGGCGCCGGCGAAGGTTAAACTAAACCGGTCACAAAAGTGTATTCAGGGTTGGGAAAAAATATCCTCCAGCCGTTGCAGCTTTTGGCGAGATGATATGAAAATTGCCTGATTTCCAGGCGCTAAAAAAAGGAAACAGTTTATCACCCCGGGCAAAGACGGCGAGGTGGCGTTTGCTTGGTTTCCTCCACGCATACTGCCGCGTTTCAGACCATCTCTGCGTTCAAGCACGTTGGCGGGAGTTATAGATCCATGTGCATGTGTCAAAATCTCGACCGGTTTAATTAACACCTTTAAATCACACGCGCTGCATCGCACGCCGCCTGTTCGGAGACGGAGTCGAAGCGGGAGCCGCAGCGGCCGCAGGATGCGAAAATCAAAGCGGAGGCGCCGCCAGTCTTGACGGCCGCCATCGGACGCCGGATGAACACGTCGGAGGGAACGCGTGACGAGGTGATGCAGCCACGCGCGGGAGGAGATGACGGCGGATCTCAAACCTGCTTTTTTCTTATTCATGTATGTTCCAATGTGACAAACTGTGTCGCCAATCCAAACCGCATATATTTGAAAAGCATCGCTCGAAACGTGACAGATACGTGCGTGAAAACCTCGTTTGTCTTCTCTTCGCTTGCTGTCTTTTAATGGAACGTTCCACTGATTTGAGACACGACTAAAGAAACAGATTGTCGTCAAGAAACTGCTTGAAATGACTTTGTTTTTTATCATAAGTCCACTTGGACCTGCTTACATCCCTCCTGCTGATCTGTTACATCCAAAGGAGCTTTCGAAGGCTGTGGCTTTATACTGATGGTCGTTGCTTTTTGAATAAAACTGCTGCAATTTATTACATTTTTGACATCTTCGGATCTAGTTTTATTCTCTTTAACAGAGCTTATAAATAAATCCCTATTTTATTCCTTTCACAAACAAATCCTGCTTTTTATTTGGATCGTTCTATTTCTTTCAAATTCATTTTGCACATGAATAATTGGCCAATGTAGGCCGTAAAGTAATTTTGCGATAGTTTAAT
This sequence comes from Malacoctenus gilli, assembly GCA_032164315.1. Lineage (NCBI taxonomy): Eukaryota > Metazoa > Chordata > Actinopteri > Blenniiformes > Labrisomidae > Malacoctenus > Malacoctenus gilli. The sequence continues at coordinate 2,691,754 of JASSRZ010000060.1, forward strand.
TACTAAAAATCCTCGTTCAAGGACACAAACAGTGCTGCTGTTCGTAAACTCGCTTAAATACTCGCTTAGAATCGCTTAGTGGATCAGAGTATCATTATTTACTGCGTCCTTCTGATATCCACACGAATAAAAGGCATTCAGATTTGCAGATTCTCAGTCGAGGGGTGATTTCTTATCGACTTTGCAATGTTGAGGCGTCCACAAATGCTATATGAAGGAATATTATAGGTTTTTTCCAGGAGACAGACGGTCTGCACCTCTCTGTCCACCTCCACATTCTCGCATGTGACCTTTAAATGCACGAATGTAAAGCAGAAAATGTGATAACTCGACTCCAGCGAGTGAAAAGGAGCGCTGGAGGAAGGAGTCAAGGCCGGATCAGAGGCTAACTCACAACAAAGTGCATTTGGAGACAGAAGAAATAGTTTCTTGGTGAATTTTTCATGTTGTAAGTTCAAAAAGGACATTTTTCTCTGACATCACAGCGTTTCTCATCTTACAACAGACTGAAAAATACAGCTTTGGGCATTTACTTTGGGGATATTACTCGACTTGGAGTAAGAGGACAAATTTGACACTCCACTGTTTAACCTAATTAAACGACACTTTGTGTATGTTTTGAGGAAAACCCAAATTTATAAACTGTTTTCTTGAAAAAGCAGCTTAAAAAAGCAGCTTAACCGGTTGCTTTGTTGCCACATGCTGTGATATCATTCACTGTGTGATTCCAGCTTAATCTTTGCCCACAGTATTTAATCTGCACTTCACAATTCGCGCACAGGAAGGACTATTGTCGACTGCACACAAACACACACAGGAGGAGGCCGGCGGAAATAAAGCGGCTGGCACGAGCGCAGCGGCGGGAGCTCGTAGCAGGACCCTGCTCTGCTATCTTTGTGGGGTCTCCCCGGGAATGGCAGCGATCTCCACACCTTCATTTTAAGCAAATTAACCCTTTAAATAGCCTCAACAGAAACAGATCACTCGGATCGTCACGTGCTCCCAATTTTGGACCTCGCAGATATATAAGATCACACACTTACACACACATGAAGGTGCACACCGAGACGTGTTTGCACACATTTTCAAGGTCAATTAAATGAATTCGAGGATGACTTCCTGATCTTAACTTCATCTAACTCTAATAAAAACACAACTATCCTAATGTAGACTTGCCTTTTTGTCCCCTTTAAGAAGCCCACAATGTGAGTGTGTGTCCTCGCAACAGTAATAACTCCATGTTCTCACACACACACTCACACACACACATACAAGGGCTCTTTATCTGGACAGCTTAGCAGCTCTGTGGACATTGTATTCGCTCCTCAGTGATTAAAGGTTTATTTATGCTCTCTGCTGCCTGAGTGAAGATATTGGATACAGTATATTCCCACCAATAACGTTCTATCACAGTGACTGTGAATGACTGCGTTATAAACTGGAGTGTGTTTGAAACCCCTTTGAAATCATATTCTATTATCGGTCTGACAGTATATTGGGAGCACTGTAAACTTTCTGGTGACGTTAAACCAGATAAGATTTCAATCATGCTTACGCGCCCGCGACGCGTCCCCCCCCCCCACTCTCGCCGGTCGCCTTTTCCATTCTTCACGCCCGCGCGTTCACAGACTCACCCGTAGAGAGCGTTTCACCCAGAACACGCGGAGGATGAAAGACGCCACGTATGGGAGAGCCAGATCAGAGTGAGAGCTCTCGACAATGAAAGAGAGGAGGAGGAGGAAGAGGAGAAGGAGCAGGAGGAGGAGGAGGAGGAGGACGAGGGGGGAAAGAAAGGAGGCACAACACAAGTTAATCAAGGTTTGCATGTTTGCCCTTGGGCGGTGCGACGGCTGCCTGCGAGATTTCAATCGCGCACAAAAGCCTAATATTTACAGGGGGGCAAAATGTTTAGAGATCCTGTCAAGGCTGAGCGTCTGCGCAACATTTTGAAAGGTGAGACCCGAGGTGATTTTCCTTCCTCACAAGTGTTGCAGGAAGACAACAAGAGAGAGAGAGAGAGAGAGAGACGCCAGTGTGTGTGTTTGCGAGTGGGTGGGGTTAGGAAGAGAAAGCACGAGACGTGCACGCATTGTTGCCGCTTGCCAGGTAAAAAGGAAAAGCTCAGCTAATAAATAAATGAGACGGAGGTGTGGAGGGGGAAAAAAATTCAGGGTGACAAGTCGGATGTCGGCGGCGACAGCGCGGCGAGTCTCCTCTGCCGTGTTTTACACAAACACCAGCAGCTGCTTCCGCTTCATTTTTTTTTTACCCTTATTGGATAAAAACAGCAAAGTAAATGTCAAGGTTTTCTGAAAATGGTGTTTATCAGAGGAAATATGCAGAATTTTAAATGAAGATGTTTTTTTTTTTTAGTTTGCTGGAATAAGTAAACACCTTTTTAAAATCAGAGTAAAAAAAGGAAGATAAAGTGGTCGGTGTTTTCTTTGCTGTTTGGACCACAAACACAAAATTCCAGGAAGAAACAGCTTGGAAGGCACCAGCTGCTGTTCTTATCTGTGTTTATGACACATTGAAATGTATTAATGAGAATAAACATGTATGAAAGAGCTACTTTTTGAAAGGTCTCAGTATTCAATCATAGAGTTTCTCGAATTTTTATTAACCGCTTTAGTCTGAAATATTGAGCATATCTGACCATGAATTGTCCGTCTACTTAAAGCGCGAAGCAATTGACTCGCTTTGGATTTTATTCATGAAACACTGTCCACCTGATTCCACTGATAAACCATCAAATTACACTGAATCTCATCAAGTGCCGCAGTTTAAAGTTCCTGGTACGATCAGAGGACATCAGCCAGGTAATGTAAGAGGATCATGGGCTTATATCAGCGAGTTTGGACACTGAGAGAAGGAACCAGAGAGAAAGCGACCGTCCTTTAATTCGAACTTGACTCTACGGAGACACTCCAGTCTGCTGTCATGTCAGAACAGGTCACGTGAAATCAATTTATCCTGATTAACTGAATCAAGAGGCAACATTAGCAAGTGTTTTCATACGTGCAGGTGGAAGAAAAGACCTGATTTGAAAGGAAGCGTTCAGATTGTTTCTCGGAAGAATTCGAGACTTCGTACTAACAGATACAAGAACCACAGAGCGAGTTTGAGCAGCCTGGATGCTGCAAGCCTCAATTATTGTGTCACACCAAAGGCGATGCACAGAGACGTCCTCTCAGTCACTGCGGTCGAGCACGCTGCCGTACGCCGAAATCATCTTTAATTAGTAAACGGAAAAGCGGTACTTCGGCACTTGCCACGGTTCGAGTACATCGCGGGGCCTCGACACTGCTCACCCCTGCCCGCTCCTCCCTCGGCCCTCCGACAGCTTGTTGGATGTGGTTGCCGGGGCAACAGCCATTACCTCCCTGATTAGGGTAGCCAGCGTAATCGGGTCCAGGGGCGGGCGCCATTTATCTGCTGTTAACGCAGTGGTCGCAGCGTTAGCAGCCGTGTGAGTCGGATCGCCAGAGAGTACGTGCATTTATTACAGGGAGACAGATTGTGTGTGCACGTGTGTGCGTGTGTGTGATTGTTCGATTGTAGTCCTTTACATTTAGTTGCAGTCTGTTGTTTTCTAAGATAAGGTCCCAGGCCCCTCAAGAAGACGCTCGATACCAGATGGGGCCCGAGGCCCCAGAGGAATGCAGAGGCACTTGCTCCTCAGCTTTTATTTTGAAAGTAACTCATTTGTGGTAAGGAAAACACTCAGTCTTGGAAAGCTTCTGACAACTCTCAGTCTTCCCTTCCTGTTTAACAAGGACGCAAAAAGAAAAAAAAAAGATCTGCGCGTCTGAGTTTCTCCTCTGCTTTCAGGTCCCTGTGATGAAGTGGAACAAGATTGCCTCAAATCACACCGCGAGCACCGTGTAAACAAATCGAAACGAGAAAGGAAAAAAAAAAAAAACACAACGCGACGAGTCGCCGTTTCGTCGAATCCAACCGCCGAGTTGAAGGACAACGAATTCCTTTCAGATTTCCCTGGGAAAAACAACAACAACAGAGGAAGCTGCAAACATTTTGATGGGCTAAAATGTTAGCTGGGCTCCTCCAATTAGACTGAGGGACAGAAGAAAGAGGGGGGGGGTGGCTGCATGGTGAATCACAACCTCTTTCTCACCCCCCCCCCCAAAAAAAATCAGTCACAGCCGATCAATCCCGGCGCCGGTATCCAAATAGAAAGTGACTGGCATCAAATTATCCCCAAGCTGATAGATGTTACACCAACTTTGTCACCGGTGTCACCTCTTTGCAGCGATCTGCCTAATTGAAAGACTGACTGGATTTACAGATGAGTCAAGAATCGGAGGTAAAAGTTGGCACCGGAAGGGCTTCGTTTCTTCCCTCCTTCCTTCCTTCCTCCTTTCACCTCCGTCACTCTGCTCGCTCCCGCTCACGAGGAAAATAATGATATTGGACCGCCACGGGCGAGCGAAATAAATAAATAAGCCAATATGAGAAGAGAGGGATCGAGCGTCGCGCGACGTAAAATATGACTTCAAAGTCGCGACACTGACAAGAACAACAAAGCCGCGCAGATTGAGGTACTACACACCTGAGGTTAGAGTATTCGTCATTAAAGAAGAGGAATGAAATAATAAAAGGGGAGGCAGCGCCGGCGTGGTGAGATGTTGACTGTTTTCTGTTTTATTGCCCCGGATTCCCCCGAGTCGGCTGCCAAAAGAGTTGTTTTGATGAAGAATGTGAGTGATGCCGTTTCAAGGACAGTCCTCGGCGTCCGAAGCGCCGTCTCCATTGCGTTCAAAGAGGGGGGGGGGGGGCAGAGTTCGCGTGGTAAAACAAATATAGTGTAAGGGCGTGATGCTGCAGTCTGGAGGCCCGGGGGCGCCGCTCCTACCTTGTAGTGTCGGCCAAACAGCACCGGCTCCCGTTAAAAAAAAACCCCACCGTTACACAGAATCAACATTCATCTGAAGGCGTTTTGTTTTCAGAAGCTGCTGCTCATTATTTTGTGCTTCTTGTCAGATAAATAAAGCATCAAAAACACGGTTTAGCCAGGCGAGAAAAAATTAAAGCTTGGGGAAACGTTTTCTTCTTTCCTTTCCACCTTCAAATTTTGTTTCATTTAATCAGAGGAATTACCGGAAGTTGTCGTCGGTTATGATGCTGTAATGTTATTGGTAGCACCCACTTACGTTTGGCTGTAAAAAGGCTCGGAGTGAACTTGAGTTTGACACAGCTGGCAGATGTCACCTACACTTAGGTGGCCCTCCGCCCATCGGGGGTGGCTTTGGGAGCCCCCGTTTTACGAGTGGTTTAGCAGCGACCCTCCCGCACTTCACACTACCACTCGAAAGGCATCAACGCACTCGTCACTGCTCTGTTTACAAAAAATACCCACTCGGCGCATTTGGTTGGCTTTTCCGAATCATGTTGAAGCGTTTATTTACTTTTTAGATATCGTTTGTTTTATCAAATCACAATCTCGACTTTCCTACAAAATGACGTGACTCTGTTTCCCTGCACGCCGACTGCAGAAGTCACCTCACCGATAAATACGACATGATTTATGGGAGACAGAGTCGCTTATAGACTTTCTGCAACACTTGTAAACACAGCGACACAAACATTGACATGTGACGTACAGACGTGTTGACACTCCCAGCGATCGCTAACTCGCCCTCCAACAGATCCGCGGCACCGCCTCGTGTGTGTGCGTGAGTGTGTGTGTGTACCGCTTCATTAGGCATGTATCCAATCAGTCACACACACACACACACACACACACACACACACACTCACACACACTTGGCGGCTCGGCACGTCGCGCCGCAGTTTACTCCCGGCCTATAACCCGTCTGTCAGTCAAGCGGCTGGAGTTCATTAGAGACAGCGAGAGCCGCTGACAACTCCCCACTGATCTGACCCGTGTATACAAACGCAGGTGATCTGACCCTCAAGGAGGATATCGCCACATAAACAAAGATATTGTGTCACTTGAGTGGAGGAGAAGAGGAGGAGGAGGAAGAGGAGGAGGAGGTGGGTGGGGGAGTGGAGGGGACGTGTGAGAACACCATGAGATCCATAAAAACAGCCTGTGGCGTGTACGGGGTCTTTAAAGAGAAGCGAGTGGTGGGAAACAGACGAGAGAACACAGATTTTTCTGTTTCTCCTCCAGGTGGAGAGAAATTAATCAAACCTGGAGTGGCTAAAGATGCATTTCGAGCCAAACAAATTCAGTTTTAAAGAAGCAGCGGGATATCAGGTGTCTGCTGCGGCTGCTGCTGCCCGAAGGTCGAGGCCAGTTCTCCAAAAACTCTCTAAATTCACACTTAACGAAGCGCACGCACACGTCGCGAGATTCTTGTTCGATCTGACCCGGAGCGGGTTTACCGAGGGTAAACACGAGTTACGGGGAAATCTGTTGTGTGGCGGCACAAAAAGTCTTAAGACTTTATCCCGTTAATAAGATTAGGACGTGAAATATTCATCGGGAAACGGCTTAATAATAAATGGCGGGTATTAAAAATTGAATTAATTCAAATTCTCGGCATGAATTTTTAAAGGTACATTATTAAGAGTGCACCAACAAGCCATTTCATTGATGTAGTGTCGCGACGCGGAAACTCAGAGTCCCACCTACTCGGCGTCTATTCGTTTTGCTCCGCGCAAAGCGGAAAAAAAAAAGTCTTTAGGAGAGACTAACGGGCTGGTTTGACAGCAAGGTGAAGTAAAGTGCCCCCGCCGCCTCCTCCCGCCGTCCTTCCATTTAGCATCGGGCGCACACCTCCTGTAAACTGATTGCTGACAGGAGGCGAGGGGGGGGTGGAAACGGGGGAGGGGGCCGGGGTCAATAATTTAAGGAACTTGAAGCTAATTTTAATCTATTACCCCGGCTGTGTGCATACAGAGCGTCAAAGGTAAGGCCGGAGAGGGATCCGTCATGTGATTCATACGCCGCAGAGAGAATTACTTCCATGACACGTCATAATTTAATAGGTTTTGAGGAACTCAGCATGACTTTGCCAGGCTGATGGAGGGAGGGAGGGACGGAGGAGGAGGAGGAGGCGGTGGAAGATGAAGAACGAGGGGGATATTAAATTATGGAGCACCTTAACAGAGCAATCTGTCTTTGGGAGACATGATTGCCTTAACACTGGGGATTGATGATAATCTGTTTGTAAGGGGGGCCTTGTGAGGGCAGCGCAGGCTGTAACGGGCGGCGGCTCGGCGCTCTGGACTCCACCGAAACACTCCTCACTGGCGTTGCACGCCTCACAATAACCATCTGTCACCTTTTGTACGAAGCTGAGCTTCAAACAAGCATCAGATGTCAACGAAAAACACGGTTTCCGACTGCCGCCGACTCCTCGACCACGTCCAGCACCGCCTTCCTCCCGTCCAGTTGCTAGGTTGCAAACAAACTTCGTCGGTAACCGTCGGTTACCATGAAACATTTAATCGACGACTCGCCAAACTAATAAAACCTTAACAAGTCATCAATAAAATGTTGCGTTGTCGTCAAAATAAAAAGCCCGCAGGAAGACGGCCGATCGCCATTGGCGCTCCGAGTGAGACGAATTAATGATGGATGGACTGAAATGTTACGAAAATTCATTAGGTATGATTAACAAGCAGGTATTTTTTAAAAGAAAAAAATTGAAGCAGGTAATTAAAAGTTTCTGGCTCGTGTTTTTTCAGCCTGCCCGTTGCAGCATTTCTCACCTGAAGCCCACTTGAAGAGACGCTGTGACAGGTAAGGTCAAGCGCCCTTTTTATTCCCCCTCCCTCCCTCCCCCCCTCTCATTCCTCTCCGTCTTTCTATTCACCGCCGCCGCCGCGCCGGCTTCGTCTCGGCCGTGTCCAATGCCTCGCAGCTCGGGCTGGAGTGCAGGAATAGTAAACTAGCCTATCGCTGCCAGGGCTCACTTCAGAGAGCGGCGAGGCTTTGGCTGTCATAGGTTCTCAGGATCAGAGCCCAGAGCGAGGACACTTCATTTGCCGGTGCTAAGGAGGAGAAGAAGGAGAAGGTGCGGGGTGGAGGAGAGGAGAGGAGGAAGAGGAGGGGGAAGGTGAAAAGGAGGAGGAGGATGGGAGGGAGGAGATATGTGCCAGGGTCAAGTGCTGTGGAAAAAGCCAGGCAGTTATCCAATAGAGCTTTGCTCTCGTCTCTGCTCTCTGTTAGTGTCTCATGCAGCCCACTTTGTCCGGGGGCTTCGGCGGCTTTGTGGGTTCTGTTGCGGCGACGGTGTCCCCGGATCGGCAGTCCGCGAAGGTGCGAGGGGCCGATCTGAGGAGGCGAGGCGGATCAGATGACTTCACGGGACTCAACAGACGAGACCGTTTCGCAAACAGGCCCGATGCATGCGGGGGGGGGGGGTTGAGCAGAATCGCATCTCCGACACGTGACTTAATTACTCGTTCCGGTCCTTTCCTTCCCACGCTCGTTGCTTTTCAAAAACAGAAGGCGTGGTGTGATAATATTGTGTTGAACAGATGCTAGAAAGTGTATCTGTAAACAAAGAAGCGTTTTACACTCGCAGGTAACGTGTTAGCAAGCTGACAATCTGCACGCTCGCCAATGTGTGTGAAAACTGAAGGGGGGGGGAGTGGGGAGTGAAGCCTTTGTTTGAATCCATCGGTAAACGCTGAGTGGGCGGGTGGCACCCTCCACACGCACAATCTATCTGCACACCTGCTACCAAAGCCCCTGGTGGAGGCGACGAGCACTGCAGGAGCGTCTCCATCTCAACACTGATTATCAGAGTTCAGAGCCCCCCCTCTTTGAGTCCCACCTCTGCTCAATGGCAAGTCTGTTGTCCCCTCATGACGAGACTGTTGAACGCTTTCAATGTGAGCAGCAGATCTAGAAGGAAACGTGGGATTAAACGGTGCCTTGTCTCCTTCCGATCCCTCACGTGGAGGTAGATCTTATTATTTCAGCTGCTGCTGGGATTAAAATAACGATATTTATAAAATGGAAACATAAAGAATGCAGATTCAGCTAATGAGTACAACTGCAACCATGAACGGCATCAAAGCTGTGCGGTGATTTAAAGAACATTCAAAGGATTACAGCCACAGTGGCGGCAGCGGCGTTTTAGACTAATTTATCTCGTCTCATTCCACTTTTAGTCTATCAAAGAAGACTTTTGTCTTTCTTCGCGTCCCCAATTGGGCTGTTTGCTGTCACTCTCTAGAAGAGACCCCCCCCCCACCCCCTGTACAATCTGAGATGTTGAAAGCAAAGGGAGAAGCATCTCCTCCACTCCAGCTAATTAAAACGAGGACAGATTCCTGGAATGCTTCTTGGGAGTCGGGGAGCAGCGAGCGCAGGTTTTGGCTGGTTGGGAATAGCAAGAGGGATTTCCAGCGGGCGTGCAGTCTGTTCTCGCCGAAGCCCCCCCGCTTCCCCTCGAGATGCCCTGGTTTTGACATTGAGGCTCTGACCTTCATTGGAAACGCGGCGCGGGTGAAACGGGCCTCTGTGGCGGCGACAGAGGCGGTTGTTTGGAGTTGCGATTGGTGTTTTGTTGATGATGATTATGGTTCATGCGATCCTGCTGAGGAAGCGGTGTAATTATAGGCACATCACTTAGGCGCGGGGCTATTAAACCGCCACAATGGAAGCCGCCTGAACACCCGCACACCCACTGCAGAGCCACAAAGGGCACGAATCATGTCTGAATTTAAATCGGCACACTTTAGTCTGCAGAGGGTCAGAACTCTGCGACCTGCTATTATGTTTGTTTGTTTTCTATTTACTGCTGTTTGCTGCTTTGGCCAACACGGATCTTGGAATGTGAGTTTCAAAAAGAGAGAGAAAAATATGGAAAAACTGCTCACAATTTCAAAGAAAGTGTCAAAAATGGATAATCTTTAGTTTATTTTGATTGTTTGGATCAAAAAATAGACAGCATGAGTATTTTCACTCTTACTTCAGAGTCAAATTTGTTCTACTCACATATTTTATTGCAGAATGACTTCCCGTGCAGGACCTTCATTATTGTCAACTCGGGCGCTCCAGAAACCAAATTATTGACGTTTACTTTAAATTCTGTTGATTTCTCCGTACTTTGCTTGACTTTGTTGGTTCCTTTAGCTCTTACTTTAAGTGCAGGGACGTGTCAAGTGATTTTACTGAGCCATTCTTCTCCTGTAATTGGACAGGCGGCACTTCCCACCTTTCAGCAGAGAGTGGCTTATTAACCCACTCATAAAGTTCCCTTGTTTTTCTCCAGTTGTGTGTGTGTGTGTGTTTTTTTTGTGGGTATAATTACTGTTAGACGCTTTCTTGATTAAAACTCCCTCTTGGAGGGGAAAGAAGGGAGAACGAAAACAGTTTAGTTTACTCGTTTTATTTTTAAGGAGCGCTCGGTTCCTCTGGTTTTCCCTCCTAAATCAATGTTAATTTCACTTCGTTCTTTTGAATTAAAGTGCTCCTGATAAAAAAAATGCATCATCTGTGTGTATGCAGATGAAGAAAATTATCATTAGAGAATCCAAATTAACAAGAGGGGCAATTGTTTAAGAGCAATCGCTGGGGCTGATTGCGCTGGTTAGAAATGGTTTTCTGTTATCTGCAAACTCGGCAGGTAGATTAAAACAAGCCGAGGGGGCCAAACAAAGGTGGCCGGCGTGCTAATGCCGACGGTGCTTTATCGTGCGGGGAAAGTAACTCCAAAGAACTGTAAGAGCGCGAGGAAGGTGCGAGAAGAAAAAAATCAAACATCCGATCAAAAAAGGTGGACGCCGCTGATTTACAGAAACATCACAGCTCCCGCGTTATATCACGGGGATTAGTACAGCATAAAATACATTTACATAATCGCCCTTTAAGGCGCTAAAAAGCAATACTGATAGGAACATCTAGGTGTGATTGATATCATGTAAATCAGTTAATACCGCCGGATTTGCATTAATGCGCGAGCTTGTATATTGTTTGGACGTCTGTGGATCAAACCGAACATTTACTTTCCTCCATCGAGTGAGTCTCGAATCATACGACGAGTTTATTTGAGATGTCAGAGCGCGAGAACAACAGCAGGTCAGAGTGTGACGAGTTTTCCTAACCTGGGGTCTCCTGGGACCCCCTTTTGGGGGGGCATCACGTCTGATTTGCTGGGTTTTTTTCAGGTGGAATTCCTCTCGTCATTTCTCACCTCGGATTTTTGATTAATACTTTAAATATGCCGGGTGAAGAGCGCTCCACGCGTTGGCATATGGCGGCAAATGACACCGCAGCTCGCCCCCGATTGTGAAGCAGAGCGTCAACATCTGGCGGAAGGTTTTGCGAGGGGGGCTCGGGAACATCGGTTGCGCGGCGGGGAGGCGCAGGAGGTCGCCGTCGCGACACAGGTCGGCCATTCATCGCCATGAAACCTAATGAATTCCGATGTTTGTGGAAGCATGGTGCCGCGATAATTCCCCTTCTTGTTTTTAACAACTTTGCACGCCAAATATATTCAGATGACAAAGCGTCCTGAATGCAGAGTTGGTCTCAGACAAGAAGCGGGCTCCACTAATGGTGAGGAAAGCACTCATATAAGCCTGTGTGTGTTTCACGCCTGCTCACTAACAAGCACATCATTTTCAAAAGTGCACAATGGTGTCAAGTCGCTCGGGATGATCCCCCCCTTCAACGAGTGGCGGGATTACTGTAAGCTGATTTTCCATAATTTACCCTCACCGAGTGGAAAAGCACAATCCGGATTCGCCTTCCTAACTCCCTCTCCTTATCTTGTTCCCCCCTCACGTCATTGTTGTCCAAAGAACAAATATGAGTTATGTGTCGGCGAGCCTCCAGCCGTAAGTGGGTTACTTTCAAACTTGGCAGAATTTGCATTGTAGGTCGGAGCCGATGCTCTCCGGATGCAGGTGACGCTCGAATAGCGTTATTTTTCTGCTGTCGCTCGATTCTCTGCACTTTTCAGGGAACGACGCGGTGGAGCCGTACAGCGTTTGCATATTTTTGCCTTCTGTTTAACGTCTGAAAGAGGACAGCAGGCGATCCCAGTTATTATTTTATTCATTTTTTTTCTTTTTCCGCTGACTGGGCTTTTTCTTTGATCCACACGTGTGCTAATAAGACGGATGACACCGCCGCTTCGGGATGAAAACGGAGCGGCGATTGTGCACAATCACAAACAACCTCCCGCAGACAGGCGGGGATAAACACAGTAACTCCCGGTAAACGCTCAGCTCCGCGTCCTCTGGTTATTACCCGTCTGCGGGACAATAACACGGTATCAGAAGGTACTCGCAGCTCCAGCGAAGCTTTGTCGGAGTTTGACTTCATGGAGGTGAAACCTGTGTTTGATATTGTCTCCAAACAACTCCTAAACGGGCTGACGTGAGGTTTTGTCGAGACGTGTTGACTGATTTCCGTCCATCAGCCACCTACAAATAAAGGAGATGACACAGAACTGGGACGATGCAATCCAGAGACCACCTAAACCAAAAAACATCCTGCGAGATTTGCCGTCCAAATGGTTTCTTGAGTTTTCTTTGGAATCAGGTGCGGCTAAATGTAAAATTTGACGGAGCTTCGCTGCCGCGGACACGTTTTGTTTTTCCCGGCTTTTGTTGGCGCGGGAAAACAGACAAAAAGTTCAAACGGCGCCTTTTGTTTCGCAACAGTATCCGCAGCTAAACGAGGACGTGTTAAATCATCAGATCCTGGCAGAAAGTTTGACATGATGGTTCCTCCCCTGCACAGGCAGAGAGAGAGGAGTTGGCAAGAGGGCCAGCCAGGCCCCAGAGCAAATAGTGGAGGTTGGCTGCCAGTGCCGTCTGCTGCACCTTCCAGCTTGTGTTATTGTTCCTTATTACTGCCCATATTTTTCATCCGCTCTCTCCGAGCTGTCTCCGTCTCTCTCTTTTCTCTCTCTCTCTCTCTCTCCCCCTTTTTCCCGCCGTACCGTGTTTGGCATTGTTATGTGAACGTCTGGATCGAGCCAGCTCGCGGTGAGCGACGGCGCGGAGGGGGCTGCGCGCAGGCACGCCGCAGCTTCTGGGAGCTTTTCACTCCCCCCCCTCCCAAAATTCACTCAAGAAGGAGGTGCAGATAAATCAATGCGCTGCTAAATACGACATAAGGGGGGAGATAGTTCGTGATACATTCGTGAAAGCTGGGGAAAAAAAAGCATTTCCAGGAGGATTGGTCAGTTTGAGCGTTGTTTAACTCAAACTCCATCGAGTTGCGGATAAACGAACCGGCTCACCGACTGTATGTTTTGACCACTGCTGCACGACGCACTCCTCGCTCCACTCTGTACTAGTTTAGCTGTTCAGCTGCGTCAGCGCCGCGCCATCGCGTCCCTCTTCCCCTTCCTCACATTAGCCCGATCTTAACCAATGGAAACATGTGCGGCGGGATTCAATCGAGGCGACCAATCAGCCAATTACGCCGGCGTGTCCTAAGGAGGACGCTCTCGGTCCGATGCAATCTCTCACTGACCCCGCCGAGTGATGAAGTGGGGAAATAAGCTGTCATACATTTGCAGTGCCAGCAGTTATTCGAGCGGCGGATCAATCTCTGGATGATTGCTTTGTTTTGGAGTGAAACAAAAGCATCCCGCGCCGGGCGCAGCAGAGGGGGCCGGCGGTGGGGGGGGGGGGGGGGGACCCAGAAACGGGGGGGGGGATGCGCTTTCAATTCATTTTCATAACCAGATATCAGTTTTGGGAAGAAGAGGGGCACCTGAATGGGCTTTGAACCACAAAATTGGGACTAATTGTCGTCGGTAATCTCCAAATTATAACTGGCATTTTCAAAAAAATGTTAATTAGAGGGAAAAAAAAGAGGAAAAGATGAAGCGCCTTTTTATTTTTTAGGTTTTTTTTGGGAGAGCAGCTGCGCAAGTCTTGACTCACGCGTGTTAGTTTCATTTAACAACACTAATTAAAAGGTCAGCGACCAAAAATTGTCAATCAAGCAGTCGGAGGCTCTTCATTCCCAATACATGAGCTCGAGTTCTTTAAAAACAGTCTCGATGTTTGTCGTCAAGTTACTGAATAAGTTACTCGTCTGATAAAGGGTCAAACTTGCTGTGAATGCAACTGGCACAAGGTTAAAACCAACAACAATAGGAGAGAGTATACATCAATTAAAGGAGTAACAGGACAGCTTTGCGGCAGTGCCATTAATTGCCAGTAAAGTTCGGGGGAGAGCATGTAATTGGCATTTACCGCTATTGATGGCAGCATGTGGTGGTATTTAGCTGTCGGGCCACAGAAGGGCCATGTGGAGTCAAAAATTGTCGGGGTGGTGGCGAGCCAAATCCTGCAGGAGCTGAAGCATGGCTCAGTGTGATTAGACAGGGTTCTCATCTCGGTGCCAAGCAGAGAGGACACCGAGGTCAGACGTGTCTCGCCGAGCGGGCAGGCGGGCGCGGGACAGCGGCGCTGCAGATGTAGGCGGCCGTGGAAATACACCCGTGGACACGCGGCCCAGGGACCCAGACTGTGAAGCAGCCTTGGCAGATCGCTTAGTTTGGATCCTGCTCGTCACGTACGGCCATTTTATTTTGGAGCTCCGACCAGAGAGTAAGTAATTCAGAGCGGTGGTCCCCGAGCTGGGGTCCAGGACCTTCTTTTGGAGGGTCACCTGAGATCATGGGGGGCCAGCGCTTTGCCTTCTCGAAGGTTTTCAAAAGCATAACTGCACCTTTTGAGTAAAACTAGACTTGGACACATTTCGGGGGTCATGAAAAGAAACAAAATGCTTTTATTTTGAAGGGTTCCTGCTTTTGTATGTTGGTGAGAATGCGCTTGAACAATGTACAAACACGCAAATCTTAGTTCCCGAAACTGCAGAACATAATAAACAGGCAGTGATGAACTTTCAAACGCACCTCTATAACTAAAAACTAGATAAAAGTGCTGAATTCAAAATAAAAGCATCAGAAACAGTCGGCTTTTTCTCCGTCTGTAAGTGGCGACAAAAAAACCCAACAAACCACGGAGGGACGGTGGAAGTTGATTTGCCTGCCAGGGCACTTTTGGTTCAGGGAAATCAATACAGTGAATGTAAATGATCCATTTCTTTCCTCCCCAAACCGCCGCTGATTTCAATGTATATTTATGTGATTTGATTCCCCGACTCAAATATATAGAGCCGCTCAGGTCGCGTCACCGCTCGGGGGACCTGCGGGACGTTTACAAGTTGGGGCTGCATTTTTATGCGCACACCCCGCTTGTGAAGTCGGCGTGCCTGGAAAATGAAATTAAAAAAAAAGAGAGAAAAGCCGTATGCTGTTATTTAGAAATGATGAAAGCTGCAGATACAGGAGGGGGGAGAGGGGAGGGGGGAGGGAGAAAGGGGAAGCAGGGAGGGGGGGCAGCCTATAACAAGGCCTTGAAAAAGAAATAAGAATCAAATTTAAGCATTATCATTTCTCTCCTCCTCACACGGGGGCTTCGGGAGGCGGTCGGCGCGCTTTTCGCTACAGTGATGCTTTGACTTCATTCCATTTATTTTTCATCTATCTGTAAACGCCTCCAGCGTTTTCCGTCTGGATCAGAAACTGTCTGTCCATTTTCTCTGTTACAACAGCCAGATTACCGGGCGGGCGTGTGCCTCGCCTCACAATCGCCGCGGTTCGACTCCCCGCCCCCACCCCCGCCTTTTCTCGAGTGCTTTACAGACGGATCTCGGGCTTTTCAGGAAGGCGCCACGCTGGGCGCCAAAAAAAACAAAACACAGCAGGACGTTGCCCCCTTGACAAAGATGCTGCATACAGACCCCCTGATTCACTTTATGAGTTTATATTAAACCACCCATCTCACCATTACAGCAGGTAAAGTACCTGTTGGTCATTAAAAAATGCGAGCAGCCGCTCGAGTGTTGACTGACGTCCTTCGATTTTGTCATGTGACACAAAAAAGTGAAACTCGCATGCTTAAGATGTCTCGTCTGTGAATAATCAGGTGTTTCTCAAACAGATGCAACAACAAGACCACCTTCATCTCACTCCAATTCAACCCGATTGCGAGTCACGCAGAGTTCTGCAGACTTGCAAAAACACACCGACATCTGTTCACGTGCCGGAAGGTCCAGGGAAAGTTTAACCGAGGACTCCAGCTTGAGGGACGAATCCTGCACGGACAACAAAAGAGCCTTTCTTGTAAAAGCCAAACAACAACAGGCCGAAGCAGCCAGCCCACAGCCACTGCAGGAGCACTTGTAAAAGGCAAAAAGCACCCCACAAAAAAACCCGAAAATACCTGGAGAGCGGGTATGTCAGTCACAACACTTCTGACTTACAGCCTTCCTTTCTTCCTCCCTTTCTCGACGAACAAGTAGTTCTATTGCCCGTGTAAGAAAGACATGACTTTAACGCTGTGTTCTTGCCCACCAAGGCTATGGAAACTGCAGCTCTTGAGACTGTGAGAGGATGTTCTGAAATCTAAGAAATCAAAGCAGAAATAAAGCTATCGAGATGAAAGAAGAGAGGCTGAAAGCCCTGCGTGATGAGAGAGAGAGCGAGCGAGAGAGCGAGCGGCGCTTTCTCTCCCCGCTCTCACTGTCACCGTTTTTACCTGAAGAACGGAGGGGGAAAAAAATCATCATGATGTGATTTTTTTTCCTTCTTCTCACTTAGGAAAATATAAAACTTTACTCCGTTTTTCTGGCAAATTTTTAAAAAAGCAGAGCAGGTTCAGAGGTGCAATCGACGAGAGGAACGATTGCAGGCGGCAGGGAGATGAAATGTTTTGCGCTTCCTTTGCCTGTTTAAGCATTTCGCGCAGCACCTGAGGAGCGGATGAAGCCGTTCTCCTCAAAAACAATAAGCGAGGAGCGATTTGTGAGGAGTTAGAGGTGAAGGGGGTTTCCCAAAAAAGGGGGGAATCACAAAGACGCAAAAACTTTTGTCACAGCAACACATTAAATTTCGAATCGAATCATTTACGTGCAACTTCTGCAGACTGTATGCAAATACTAACTCACACGATTAATAGATTAAGAAGCCAGAAGTGACGACTGAGCGTGAGACAAACAGGGTGAGTGTGAGTTTAGAGATAATTGTGTGAGTTTCACGACAGGTTTTTTTTTTAACACATTTGAAGTGTTTTCTGGGAGTTGGAGAGAAAATATAAAGGTGATATCTCAAATTCGCCGCCCTGCAAACTCTCCTCCGCTGATAATTCACGTATATTGAGGACACCGGTGAAGTTTTCCGCAGATAAATGTCAGTATCACATCTGATCCTCCCTCCCCGGTTCACCACGACAATGTCCTCTCCTGCTCCTCTCCCCTTAAACCTCCAGATAACTGCTGAGTTGTGTGAGCTCCTTTTATTTCTCAAGTTCATCTTCTCAGTGTGGAGCTCTCGGTGGGAGCACGGGGGCTTATGGATCCAGCCCCAACGTTAACCCATTCGCTGCCTTCGGGGAGCGATTGCAGCTGCTGGTGAGCTCCTGAATGCAAACCGATGGAGAAGTTCTGTTTTTCTCCCTCCGATATTGGCAAATGAAAGCGTGCAGCTGGGTTCATTAAAACTTGGGACGCCGTCGTCTTTTCAGACACAGAGTCAAAACAAAGATGTCGCACCAGAATCGACTTCTTTCTTTTCTTTCCTCTCGTGATGAGGCGGTTTTCACTTTGGGCGTCTGTGCGTTGAAAAGAGTCTTTGTTTGATTCCTCTTTTGCATTTTGCATTTCACACACCGTCTCTGGGAAGTCTGTTCAGTACATTGTGTGCCCCCCCCCTCGCCCCCCCCGACTAGTCATGGTTTTAGGTAGAAAACATAGAGACGCCTCGTCACAGATGGCACATTTGTGCTGATAGCTACAACCCCTGTGGTCTGCAGTCATGGTTTGCAGTTGCAAGGAGGGGTGGGGGTGGGGGGGTGATTGTGTGGTGTATGAATAAAAGCTCCTCCTAATCTTCCATCCAATCTGCAGAAAATCAAGATCAGAGCCACTGAACCAAATCTTTGTTTTCTCTGCTCCCCTCAGTGCTCCTCAGGAGCGGAGCTGTCAGTGACGAACAGAGAGACGGGGTGAGGAAGGGGAAGAGCGCGTGGGGGAGGGAGGGCGGGCAGGCGGGGGAGGCGCTGAGGGAGAGGCGTGCAGCAGTGAAAGTACGGGGAAAGAGAGAGAGAGCTGAGGATGGACGCGGAGAGCTGTCGAAAGATGTTTGTGAAGGCGGAGGAATGACCACGGCGGCGGTGGCGGCAGTGGGGAGGGTGAAAGAAAATCAGCAGGAGCCCAACGCGGAGGATAAGAAGGAGAATTAGGGGGAAGACTCGGCAGCCAGATGGTGCCACTGGGCAGCGAATGGTGTCATCTGTGCACCGCCGAGCTTTTGCTGTGACTTAAAAAAAAAAAAGAGGCTTAGACGCACATGCAGACGTGATAAACAGTGTGCGTTAAAATAAGGCAAAAAAAGAGGCCTCTGCTGACGCGGGTGCCAAAAATTAGCTGACGACCACGGAATGAAACAAATGAGCCAGAGCGGCAAATTAAACGCTCGTCCTGGGTTGAGCGGTCCAGCTGGGAGGCAACAAAAAACAGAAACTTTTTCTGCTTCAGTGAGGAGACGTTCATGACACCCAGCCTCGCCCTCCCTGCCCCCCCCCCCCCCTCTCTCCCTAAAGACGGTACACAGCATCACAAGTCATGTGTGGCGCGGTGACTAACCTTGACTTCGTCATTGCCTCGTCAAAACAATTAAACGGCGCTGCGAGGCGAGATCAGCTGGGGTTCGATTCACCCCCCAGCATCACATCGTGCCGCTTTTAGCCGGACCGAGTCACAACATCTGCCAGAGCGACCCGTTTTCCGACGGCCGGTACAAACGACGAGTATTTCGCCTGTCGCGTGTGAAGTTCAACAGTAACTGTGAGACCTGCCGCTGTACTTTCTCAGCGCTGACCTACATTCAACCCGCCTCATTACTTGGCATTTCAAGCATCCACTAAAAGCCGGCGTGTTTTTAAAGACGAACACGTTCCAGCAGAGTCACACTGATTACCCAATCATGTTTATCTCTCTGTATAAATGCAACAAGTTATTGTGTCTGCAGCGTCATCAACAGACTTACGTGGAAGTGAATAGGAGCCAAACAAAACGCGCCGCTGCAGGATGAAAAAGTCGCGTCTGACTGAAAGATTTAAACCCAGGAAAATGAGATGCAAAGTTAAAACAAAGAGTGCAAAAGAAATATATAAAAACCTTAAGTGTGCGGCACGATTTCACAGTTAAACACCTGGTGAGCGGCTTCTCCTGAAGACCCCCAAAAAAAGTAATTCCGAAGTTAGTCATTTGAATCGGCGCTCGCTGGCTGTTTTCTTTCTCTCCCCTGCTCTCCTCCGCCTAAATTGGACTTTCATGAACAGTGACAGCTCCGGTGCTCGAGTCAAGGTGTCCTGCTGGCTGAGAATGGAGTTTGTTTTTTTGTTTTTTTTTGTTTGGTTGTATTTTCTGTTTTTTATCTAAACCCCCTTCTCCAGTTTGCAACCACAGAGCCACTAACTCAATTTCATACCTGGAGACCAGCGGAAAGTGAGGCGGTTATGCAGATCTACGGCAGGCTGAGGATTTGAACGGATACTTTGAGATTGGCAACTTGAGGGAGGAAAGAAACGAATGAATGTAGCCAAAGAGAAACTTTTTAGAATTTATGGTGGTACGTTACATCCTGTCGAGCTTTGTAATGCTATGATACATTATGAGACACTATGTCATAACCTGCTTTCGCATTTCCACAAACTGTCGCGAAAACAAGAGGATCATCAACAAAACGGCAAAATCAGGACACCGAATTCTCCTCGTGTTGCTGTCATTTAAAAGTGGGAGACAATATAACGAACGCTGTCACCGAGAAATCTGCAAAACGACCCTGTTACCTCTTCAGTTCTTCCTCAAGCTTCAAATTGCTTGTTTGCCTCTTGAAGTCGTAGATTTAAGAAACGCGCGAGCAACAAAAAAAATATAGCAGGAAATGAGTTGACACGGCAGCCGCTGTCTGACTGGGGCATCAAAGCCGCTTCGCGATTGGCAGGAGACGCTCGGACGCAGTCACGGTGGTCTTAATTATGATCCCTTCCACTGAGACGTGAGTGGGATCAAGGACGTTGGGAAAAAAGGTGTTTGTGGTGGTTTCATGAAGAGAGTCTTGGCAATTGTGAGCGGTCGATTGGACGCCTGACTTGATCGTTACCGCCGCTAATGATACTATTAGCAAGCTGCACTTTTAATAGTATTTATTGCTAATCCGGCTGTCTTTCTCCTTGTGTTGTAATGGAATAATTAATCAGTTTGTTTGTTTCACTTTTGGCTGAACCAGACGTGGTTGACATTGTCCAGCACTTTCTTGTCAAGTTATTGGATCGAATGTAAAGACTTCAGGGAACGTTTAGAGAAGCTGTGGCACACAGGGAGATTTACACTGTAGCGAATGGTCTTCTGCCCCCTAGTGGTCGCCCGTCACTTCATAGAAGCCGGACCTCCGAAATCCACCAAACACCACACATCGCTCTTTTCTTTTTGTTGACTTTTTTTCTTGCCCAGCCAACATAAATATTCACTTTCACTCTCACACTCTCGATAAATCCTTCTTCTGCTCTCCGGAATCACTTCCCCACAAAGCCGTTTTTCCTCCCAACAAAAGTGCCTGGAAAGGCATAATCTATGTGCAAATGCTTGTGTAAAGCAGCCTCTAGTGAAACAGCTGTCGCCGCTCGCTGTACACACAGATTACACACAGATCACCTGCATGTGTGCACTCCCCAAACAGCCCGACAAAATGTTTTGCCCTATGTAGGATCTTATCTGTCACACTGATGCAGCTGAGGCCTGACACGCACACACAACACCACAGCGACCGGAGCGACGGCCTCCACCTGCAGTGTGTTATGTGGCAGGACCTAAAGTGGGGGGGGGGAGTGTGTGTCTCATAAAGAGGTTAAATGCTTCACGGAGCAGCAGGAGCGGTTTTACTGTACGCGCGAGTCGGTGTTGACAGGAGCATTTTTTCCCCTCTGACGGTGGTGATCAACAGCGAGCACCTCTGGCTTGGCACCAAGCTATTACTTAATTCATTGACATTTGGTGTAGCTGCCTCGGGGCAGTTTGCAGAAGGGGGGGGGGGGGGTTGAAGGTTTCTAATGGGATTAGATTAGAGAAATACAATTAACATTTCCGCATCGGAAGGGGGACACGCTTTGAGGAGGACGGCGTGAAACGCAAGATTTCCACATCGCACCTGCGTTGTTGTGTTGTGCGGGTGTGGAATTGTGTAAACGTTAGGGGAATTACAAATGTTGCACAGGGAGGTGGGTGTGTGTGTGTGTGGGGGGGGTTCTTCTTGGCTTTTTTTCACCCCCCTCTCCCGGTTTTATCACGGTGGCTCGCCGTGGCAGCCTCAGAAATGGCCCTGTCAGGGCTCTTGGAAATGTCGATGTGCAGATAATGACATGTTGAAAGCCCTGAACCGCCGGCTTGTCACCTGCTGGTAATTGGTTCTTCTACCAGTTTATTGTCTCCAGCTGCACCGCTCATCGCCGATATTCCCCCTTTTTTTAGAAACAGAGGGACGAGGGAGCGAGGAGACAAATGCGGAGGTTTCCATGGCCACGTGTGCATAACGAGCCTCGCAGGTGCACATTAGCGGCCCAGTGTATGCGTGCGCTTTTAATTTGGCCTGTCCTTCGAGGGGGAAGCTGCAGCATGTGATGAAATTACAGGAAAAACCACTTGCTTACGACTTAATCTGTGTGTTTCCAACTATTCCAAGCTGTCGTCAACGCTGCAAACCGAAATCTACGACGGCGGCGAGTGACTGAAATCTAATCTGCTGCCGAGGAAAAGCCTCTGTGTGGCGTTTATCTGCTAACCTCATTCCTCTGCAGGTTGGGAGGTTCACATGTTAGGGAGCACGGGCGCAGGAAGCGGACCTTCAACCGGTGTCGCACGCACGGGAGGTTTATTTGCTACAAAAAGAAAGCCCCCCCCTCCGCCCCCCTTCACTGCCTGATTTGCTGCAGTGGGCACGGAAAGCCTCCAGCGTTTAAAAACCTGTGTATGCAGCCGCTCGCTCTCCCTCCCTCTTTTTTTTTTTATTTTCATGCTGTGTCAGCCGATGTGTGGGACAGCTGTCGGTTAGAAAAGTTTAACGGCTCCCTTCTCACAAACTAAACCGAGAAAATGTGCGAGAAAATGTGCGAGAGCCACAGAAATAGCGGTATATATATATATATATATATATATATATATACAATATATATACAATATATATATATATATATATTGTACTTCCTTATAGAAATTGAAGTTTCAAAATACTTTTACAGCTTCCACAGTGAAAAGATATGTAGCAATATTTAGAGTTTTTTCCTCTAAATAATGTTTGAAGGATTCCAATGGAGCGTAAACATAAACCGAGCAAAATCTTATTAATTTGATACACTTTTGTTAATTATTAGATTTTATTTGATTCATGTCTAATTGAGAGTTACTGATTAACTTTGCTGGTCGTGTGTGGTCGCCACAGCGGCCCTCCTCTGCGCCTGGGATCAAACGGGGGAACTTTACGCTGTGAGGCGAGTGCTTTATGACTCATCCTTCATATTTCATTAAAATCACATTACTTTTTAGCTGGATTCTGCAACTTTAAGAAGCTGGTAAGTTTACTCTCTCGTAGAACATATTTTTAAGTGAGAGGACTGTTATGTTCCGGAAATTAACACAGTGCTCCATCAATAGAGACTTTATTAATTCAAAGATGCTAAACGTCTTAAATCGCTGTTTTGCTGCTACAGATTCTTTAATTCAATCAGTATTTCTGATCTTTTTTTTTAAGGGGGGTAAACAAACTGTGAAAGTACAGCTGTACTTTTCTTTAAGGTCCAGCAGGTCAGCGGAGAACTATTCAGATTGGCAACAAGTGGTCAATAATAGATGTCATTATCGAGCGATAGAAACATAACCTCTGTGGCCTCCTCCCGCTGAGAAGCGCTTAAAGTTTCTCTCATTCATCTCGACCTTGCAGTCAGCATGTGTCTCTGCTCGGAGGGCACGGGAGACGATGGCAGTTGGGCGATTTTGTCAAACGATGGCCCGGATGATGATTTATCAGGCACCCGCTATTAATTTTTCAAACACAAATGATGGCCATGAATCACGCTATTCGCTGACCGCCCCCCCCCCCTTTCCTGACCACTGTTGACCTTTGCATACACTTTGAATGGCTAATTTCTCCCCACCGACGCCTCAAACCTGGAAACCTCCAGTCGTGTCGTGACTTTCACGAGTTTCGACTTGTTTTCCGAGGGACCGCGCAGCAGAAGGAGGAGGAGGAGGATCAAAACTTTGGGACCTACAGTACGCCGAGCCGAGCGTTTCGTCTTGTTCATGGCTGTAATCTTGTCTACATGACCGCTGATGATTGCATTTTTCACGCCGTCCTTGACCTCCCGCGGCAAGAGCGCGTCAGTCTCCTTTAACAAGCGTCGTAATACCAGTGGTTTGGAGAGAAAGGGATTGGAAAAAAAACTCCTGAGGACTTTACAGGGGTCAGCTGCTCCTCACGACGGCTGTTTGTGCGAGACGAACTCCTGACAGGATGTGCTAACAAGGTTGTGACGGGGGCAGCGGCCGTATTTCACACCATTTCATCTGTCATGTAAGGATATCAGAGGTCTGGTGGCAACTGCTGTGAGCCAATCGTGTTTAACCAGTTCCCATTATTAGAGCAGTTTCACTCACTGATTTATCTCTTCATTTTGACCATTGGATTTCTTTTCCCCGGCCTCGCCAATTTCCTTCTCCTGCAGGGGATTGAAAGTGGTGAATCTTGACTCGTGATCTTGTCAGGTGTTGTGAAAATCCACTTGGCCGTGCAATTCGTCAGTATCTACATTCGGCGCACACGTTTCCTTCATCTATCTCGCCGCCGCCATAAAAATCAATTGATTTGGGCCACGAAGTCGGAGGCTCCTCACGGTTTGTTAGAATATATCTATAAAACGGGATGTCAGAAGGAGCTGCTCCAAGTTTTTAAAAGGATCTTTATGCATTTGACTTTTTCACGAGCTAAAATAATCTTTTTCTTTTACCTTTCACTTTGGTTTAATGTTTCAGATCTGTATTCAAATATCACGCAGAGCTCCAAGTGAACAGAGCTTTCGCTTGGGTCTCCAACAGCTCCTGAGGTACCTGTCAGGTGCCTAACTAGCGACACACTTGTCCATATTTACTCGTTAGCTGCCGACGGCAACTGTCTCCCATTCGATGCTTTACAAGTTCTTTATGGACGGCATCTCGCCGAACGCCGCTGCCTGCCAGGCTGATGAAAACGGGTGATAAGCCTCCTGCTGGATCATCCCAACGACTGACCCTTTTTCTCCCCCCCGACGACACGCATCAAAACACCCACACCCATTAATTTCTGCGTACGAACAAACAACAACAGAGCCTTGTCGGGTGTCACCGCTCACAGACGCGTGTCAGCACCACGGAAAAAGCAACAATTTCGTCGTGTTCGTTACCCCGGATCGGCGCATCCAAGCCGCCGCCGCGCCACAACTAATTCCTCTGTCTGAACGACACATCTGGTCTCATCAGCGGGTGCCAATTGACACGCGAAAAAAGCGATGCTTCGTGACAAAGTGTGTGTGTGTGTGTGTGTGTGTGTGTGTGTGTGTGTGTGTGCGTGTGTCTGTGTGTGTGTGCTGTGCTTGAAAGAAACTAATACATTCATATGATAATGTTGTGTTGAAAGCACTAATTTAAGAGCACGCTAAAGTGGGGGAAATCACACCTATCCTTTGAACACTTTTCAGAGTTTATTTGATTAACTTGCATGGAGGAAAAACTGCCAACAAACAATATCAGTCAGAGTTAAATAACAAAAAAAAAGATTAACATATGCCTGCAGGGTTTTTTCGCCGCTTCCTTTTATTCTAATTACCGTTGAAATGCCTGCAAGTATGTTTACGGCAGCGCAGCTCATTAAAAGCGGCCCAGAGTTTGGCGTCGCTGTCGAGTTTCCTCAAATTGAATGGTCACCTCGCAATTAGGGGCTCGGTGACATCGGGATCTAAATGCCGTCTAAAGAGAGGCCCCACTGTCTCGGGCTTGTCTCAGCCGATGCTTATTCTTAGCTGGGCACAATTACTGAAATACTGACTCATTAGTTTCCTTCACATCCTTTTTCAACAAAGTGTAATCTATCTCCCATGTAACCACATCCTGTCTGGGATGTTTTCAATTACTCAGTACGTCCCATTCCTCCCGCTTCAACCGTCTCAGCAGAATCCGGCTCCTCCCTGCGAGCGTCCGCGGACAGCCTGCAGTATTTGCTTGTCTCTAAACATTAGTCCTTTCAAAATAATGCCACTGGAGTGGAAACGTCCATGAACATGGTGGAGAAATTGAGGAATTTGGTAGATTATTGCCTCGGCCAAGGGGGGCTTTGTTTTTGCCCCCGAGTTGGTCGGTTTGTCTGACTGTGAACAGAATAATTCAAAAACTTCTTGATGGATTTGGATGAAACTGGCAGGATGGGGACGAGGTGGCAAACGTACCACGTGACTAAATTTTGGAGGCTATTCAGTCATCTGGTGATTCACAGTGACGAGAAACGTTACAAGCCAATGAGAAGGCTGGTTGCTGCTTTGTGCTCGAACTTGCATGAGATCAAAGTGTTGATTTAGTGCAAGTTCGTAGCATTAACTTGTAGCTTCCATGACTAATTCATGGCATTGTGGAGGTTTGCCTTCTACCAAGTGTCCTTGAGTCTCTTTGTAGTGATGGTGGCTCTTCTAAGCCTCCCTCCACGCTCCTCCCTGGGCTGCATTTACACTCCTGCACTGTCCGGCCAGACTCCACTACATTACAAACATGACCACATAGCAGATTACTGGGGAAAAGAAGCTGCATTTGTATATTTGCTGTTGACAATATTTCCCATTTCCATAACCTTGGGTATTTTTACTCCCCTTTCGTCATGCATTTTCACAGGATTTACGAGCCCCTTGTATTTCCGACTAAATGTATGTATTTGTGATTGTGCAGCTGCGGGGTGCAATGATATCTGCCACTCTCAGCAGCGCTTGGGGGCTTTTGTGTGGCGCTTCAGAAAGGTGTTGTGTCCCTGAGACTCAACACCTCCCCAACCAAGACGGATTCCCAGCCAGTCTGCCTCCTGATAAGCCTCTGTGAAATCCCAGAGAGGGATGGCGGTGGGGGTTCGATTAAAATAATCAACAACAAGGTGAGGAATATTCTCCATACTTCTGGGGTGGTTGGAGACATTGTGAGGGAAGCGGGGCCGTTCAGCAGCAAGAAAGGTGCCTTGTCGATCTAAAAAAGTGTTTTGCGGGGTAAATTGCCCCAAATGGCGTCTGTGTCTGCAGCGCGACTGACACGCTCCTCTCAGTTTTCCCCCACTGCCCTTTTTACCTCTGCGACAGTAAAGCTTGTGCACGCGAATGTTGAAATGTGACACACATTCGCTGATCACTTGTTGGAAAGAGTCGGCGGAAGCGGCGCGCGCCGCCAAAACGTCTCATTATCACGTCGGGTGTCGACTTTGACAGCCTCCAATCCCTGAGATTTATCCCCCCTCCTAAAACTGCCACTTCAAAGCGCCGGGTGATCCAAGTTTGTCCGGCAGTTTGAGCAGACTTTTAGCATATTCTGGGTATAATAAGTCCCATAGCTGCTATAGGAAACATCAGGAAGAACTCCAAGGTAAATCCCTTCCAGTACAGCTCTCGCTTTGATATTGTTGGAGCCTCTGCGGACTTTGGGAAATTACAAACAAAACATCACATTCGGGGGGGACTATTCATTTATTCTTCTCGGCGATAAATCCTGTGGTTTCTGCGAATATTACTTGCTGGATAGAATTACCTGCATTTGTGGGATGAGCAGGAGAGCTGCACATGAGATGCAACCATCAACAAACTGTGAAATCCTCTTAGCTTCAGCTGAAAGACACATTTTCCATGCGCACAAACCAGATTCTTAACTCTGCCACTCATTCTGCAAACGCCTAATCTCTCTGTAGAGGGACACTTTGAAAATAAGACAAACAAGCCCTCCGATATCTGATATTCAAGTACACAATCAAGCAATGTAAAGTTCCCTTTTTTTCTGTGCTTTGTTAACAAATAATTGGTAAACTTTTGCTTGTTCCTCCCACTGATCCAGAACCAAGAGAATTGCTAAAATAAACAAACACAAAGAATTCACCGCATGAAGGCTCAGTAACAAAGTGTTACACAGTGACTGGAAGCTCATAATACCATATATATATATATATATATATATACACACACATATATATATATATATATGTGTGTGTATGTGTGTGTGCCTCCATTCAGGTGTAAATGAGTGTGAAATCTCTTAGTGTTATACAACGCATCGCTGATTGACGTCCTCTAACAATGCAAAGTGACAGACAGGGTTGGCAGCGTGATGTGCTGCAAATGAAGACACATGGAGCTCAAAAAGTTCCTCTGTTCTCCGTCTTGCCTTTGTCTTTCTTGACACGCAGTTTCTCGACGTGTATCAGTCACGTCCTAATGAGACAATCGCAGTCGGAGATGTAGATGTTGGAGAATACCTCGAAACAGCGATTAAAATCGAGCACCTTTTACCAGAACTGAATCAAAATTTCTGTAAATCAATACTTGAACAACGTGAAGTTGTTGTTTGAGGAAAAACTGTGAGGTGATTAGTTGACTGCAAACTCTAGTATATCCTTCTCATCTCTCAGGTGAGTTTTACATGTGATTTCAAGATGTTGCTGTTGAACAATAGCTGCAAAAAACACGAAAATCTTTTTTTTCACCTCGAAAAAGAATAGAAAAGAAAAGAAAAGGGTAAGAAAGTGCTGATAAGTGTGCAGCTGGCTCGTGCAGGTGAAAACGGCAGCGAGACGAGCTAAGCTTATTCTATATTTAAACAGCACCTAAATAGACAAAGAAGCAGGAAGTAGGAAAACTCAGAAGAAAAGTTGAGTTTTGCTCACTGTAGCAGGTATCTTCTCACTTGTTAGCTATTTGCTCCAACCCACTGAGACGGGAACATTAACTGAAGTGAAATTAAACAAAAATCTAAATATATTTGCATGTTTTAGACCAGTTATAAATGATGGAGTGCCAGATTTCTCATCATTTTTCCCCAGATTAACGGATATGACAGTTGCCAGCGCTCGAGCTCTTCATTATCGTCAGGACGTCATGAAAACCCTCTCAGCTGATCGACAACGCTGAAGCACCGACAGACGCGAGTGGAGGGGATCGCGCTTCTGCAGCGTTACCTCCTCTGCATTCGTTCCCAGTGCCGACTACTTGGAAAATCTTTCCCTCCTCGCACACAAAGCCCTTAATGACCAGGCTCCCCCACATATCCAGGAGACCCCCGCAGAACCCCGTCATCCCAGCAGAGCTTACTCGCGGTTCCCGGTGTGGGATAGCAGGCAAAGCTTTCAGGCTCCTCTTCAGTGGAACCAGATCCCAGTTTGGGTTCATACAGGAACAGACGAGTTTTCTTCCCAAAAAAAAACTTTCCCTGCGATGAAGCTTAAAGTTGGTGCTGCCTCGGCTGACCCCGAGACATCCCCCCGGGTTCTGCTGATATCGAGGGGGCTCACAAGCTGATATATATGATCTACAAGTTCCTGGTGTGAGATTACTTTCCCCAACAACAACAAAAAGTTGCACAACAAGTGAAAAACACAAGTTGTTCCAATCCAGAGCCGAACAAGAAGACAAAACGAGACGGCGGGACGTTATGGGAGGTCTTACAGGACACCATCTGGAGAGCTTTATGGGCTGCTGACGTGGGTGACGGCGAGGTGGGAAGCAACGATTCAACTCGGTCGCCCAAACGCGCTGTGCTAGCTCGGGAGCTCGCCTCCCACCGCCACACGCATACGTCTTCAAAGTCTCGCCTGGATTGTCTCAGCTATACGAGGACGATGCAACTGGAGGAAGTACTCCTGTATTCTTAAAGAATGTTTCCATTCAAATTTGAGAAAGTCTCCAAGAAGTGTGCTGGAAAAGCAATTAAAACAGACTGCTTATTGTGTGAACATGGCCTCTGACTCCCCCACAGGGCTTGTCTGAGAAATGTGCGATTGAGTCTCCGTGATGGCGCTATACGTCTTGGTAGGGGGGGATGGAAAGGGACGGCTGCGGCAGGAGGACGGCGTCGACTGGGGAGTCGGACGCTCCCGCGCCCAGATGTTTCCTCAAAGCAGATGTGGGCGACACGCCTCTCCGAGGGAACTTCCTCTGATGGCCGCAGACACAAGGAGGTCAGCCTGAAGCGCCTGGCGCTTTGTTGGCTTTGAAAGGCTCTAACGTTGTTGATGGCCTCCATTATGTGGCTAAACTGGTTCATGCAGAAAGGATAAATACAAATTGGGGTCCACACAAACACAAACAGAAGTTTATACCCCTGTCCTGCTTTTTCTTCTCTTTGTGTGGCTGTAATCTATGCGGGACAATATTTCAGACACCACCGCCATAAATAAAACAGTATTAATCATCCCAACTCCCATTTGAGACCCTTCTCGCATTTATCAGGCTTTTAATATTAACATAGATTAAGGGCATGTCTCACACCTTCAGTCACTGTATGTAATCTTGCTCTAGATAGAGGAGTGCAGTTAAGGGGCTGCAGCCGAGGTGGCGAAACATAACATCTGAGGCTTAATCAATGCAAATACAATCCTGGGAGAGGGACCTATGTATGTATATAGGTGAGCGGAATAAATCAGCGACAACGGATAGATGAACATGTCGAGGACGGAGAGGCCTCCTTTGATTGGCTGAGGATTAAACTGAATTTTGTACTTTGCGGTATCGACGTGAGAGACAAAGCGACACAGGTGCCGGCAGTACGAACGCCGTAAATATTTATGAGGACACGATGGGGGAGTTCAGACGCGAGGCCCGTGGGCCCAAACTGGTCCCATATTGGAGGCATCGATACCTGCGATAAAGGTGACATCATGCAGCAATTAGTTTTGTCTCAGTGGTAAATTGGGGCTGTGTTTACATTTAAAAGGCCATTTATCTCAGTTTACTTGTATAAAAAAACAAACTACATTGACTACAGTTTATTCTGACTGGAAGTATTTCCTCACTCCTGAAGTTCAGTAATCTATTGTCAGCATTAGATATTAAAAGAGGCTTATTAATGAATTAAACTTATTCTGCCTGATTATTTTTTTCCGGTCTGTGTTTTTGGGTTTATTGCGCTCAAAGGAATTAAGCAGCCATTCCATAAAATATCACAGTAGAAATAAATCCTCCAAACTCCTCGAAATACTCGAAGTCTCAAGGAAAAATACAAAGGACACGACCTCCCTGTGAGCTCCAGCATTGGTAATTACTAATTGTTTCACTGTGATCACTGCCTGGCATATTGAATTAACAAAACATTATCAAAAAACACTCGGTTAAAATTGAACTAAACCATCTTTCCTAGTCTATCTTTTTTTTATGAAGGGCTACGACCAAGTTTTGTCAGAACACTCCATTTCTATCTTAATATTTACTGAGAAAGAAACAAAAAAGAGGGATAAACAAAAAGAACACGACCTCCCCGGGAGCTACAGTGATAATAATTACTAATTGTCTTGCCTTAATCACTGGTTCCCTTCAGAAATGACCAAATATTATCTCAATACATAATTACAATGGATTTGACTCATCTTTCTTTTCCTGTCTAGTTTGAATCAGTCTCACTTTTGAGGGTTTTTTTTCCTCCAACTATTTCAGTCCCTTCCGACTCAAACAGGCTGCCAATCACACTTCTATTCCCGTCACCGCGCCTCTTAAATGTGAGGGAGGCAGCACGTTCGCGCCGGCGCTTAACACTGTATTGTAATGTAGCTAAAGTGGTTCCATTTTAGATAAAGTCTACATGATAATGAGCAGGTGTGAGGATGTGTTTACGTGCGGGCGTCTGCGCCTGCCTTTGTGCGGCTGACAATAGTCTTTGATTGGGGGCGATTCGGCGACAGTGGGGGACTCGGGTGGAAGCCGGAAAAAGAGGGGATGGAAATGTTGCAC
>JASSRZ010000060.1:2722873-2788453 GCA_032164315.1 Malacoctenus gilli
GCACTGCCACTCGGAAACAGCAGGGGCAGTCGTGTGACTCCTTTCTCCGTTGCCTTCACTTAAACAATGCTTCTTCTTCTACCACCAAACTTTTTGACTCACAGTAGTGCCACCTGGTGGTTCGACTGCCAAAGGATCGTTCTGCAACAGGTGAGTAACGCTCAAGTCGATGAGTCCACACAGAACTCAATGACACCCCTATTTACTGACGACTAAATGCATGTTTGAGTCCCTGCTTGTGAAGGTTATTGCCACTGTAATGTAAGGTCACCTCATTCATGGAACACCTCAATGTGCTTTAGATTGAAAATGAAGCGAGGGTGAAAGAAAATAAGGATAAAAGCAAGTTCTACCAATAAAAATCGTGTTTTTCTTTGGAGTAGCAAAAACACCCCACATGTACAATTGAATTTCCTGCTTCCAACATGAATGAAATAGAAATTAGTGCAATAACAACAACTCATTGACTCATCAGCCAACAATAGTTATGACAAGAAAGGCGACTTCCCAGAATACCCGTGCACCCTTCCTCACCCATCTACCACTGCCAACATCTGCCTTGTTTGCTTTTCAGCTTTTATAAAAACAAACACACAATTTTTTTCACACATTCAGTTTTGTTTTCATCTCAATAAGGCCGTCTCTAACCACCAAGCATCAACAGCAAATCAGAACAAAAACAGAGAACCCAGATAAAAGGTGAATTTCCTTCAATTTTTAATTATTACTCCCTCGTCTCTGTTTTTCAGAGTGGGTTTTTTTTTTCCTCCGGCTCACACACACATACAAATAGAAAAGCTGGCAAACACGCGCAGAAGAAAAATCTTATTGTTTCCTGATGTAAATTAAGCGCAAGGAAGAAAAGCTATTACCTTGAAATATAAAAACGGGCTTGTTTTGCTTATCTACACTTCTGGTGAGGACTTTTTACTGTGGGGGGGCTTGGAGAAGCAAAATGACCTTCCACTTTATTACTTGGAAGAGATAGTGGATAAAAAAGAGTGTAAATGAGGAGAAAATAACCAAACATGTTTCAGTGATTTCCCCTCTTCTTTTCGACAAGAATGGATCAGACGATAAAAAGTTCCATTGAAACGAGAAGATGATAATTATTGAACGATAGTCATCACAATATCAGATGCTTCTTCGAGGGAGAGTTTGATACGTTTGCTGAGGAAAAACGAGTAAAAGCTCAGGAGGTTTGCAGAAGAAACTGAAGCCAATTGTTCGTGAGATGTGCAGAAGAGGACTTGTTTTTTTCCTGTCACCTCTCGGCTCCCTTTGGGCGCCGCGCTTCCTGCAGTGGCCTTTGTACGACACGCGCTCGGCGCCCACCTCCGGCTAATGGGGAATTCTCCTAAAGGTCACATCGGGGATGGCGAGCCAGAGCGAGTGGATGAGGATAATCCCTCCCGAGCCACTCAAACTTCCTCTCGCCGCTACAAATCCGACGCCAAAGCCCGACGCTCGGGGCTGCACACCTGACGCATCCAGTGAACCTCAAACACGCCGAGTTACTTTGACTGATCTCAGCGATCGGTTCGAGAAAAGTAGCTAATAAAGCCGACGTCTGTTATTGGCCTGCTGAACTGCAGAGTGAGTGTTTACAACGCGTTTCAACAACTATGTTGTTCTAATTAATGACTATTTGATTGTTGCAGTTGGCAAACTCGGAAAGAACAAGAGTTTAAGTATTTGAACAGCCAAAACTGGTGATAATGTCGAACAACAGTAACGGCGCTTTCACGCCGGGAGAAGCATCCACACGGACACGGGTTTTTAATCACGTCTCATCCCGTTTGAAGCTGGCGTCTTCACAGAACGGCTCCCAGAGTGGAGAGATTTGGCTCATTTGGAGGAATTAGATGAATTCAGGCGAATATTTTCACCCGAAATTACACTGAACGTTTTCACATTCAACAATCTAAAACAGAGGCGCTACGAAACATGAAAACAGGCTTACCTGGTTGGCTGTTCTGGAAGCAGATTGACAGATAA
The DNA here is from genome assembly GCA_032164315.1 of Malacoctenus gilli. Lineage (NCBI taxonomy): Eukaryota > Metazoa > Chordata > Actinopteri > Blenniiformes > Labrisomidae > Malacoctenus > Malacoctenus gilli. The sequence goes on from JASSRZ010000060.1 coordinate 2,724,872, forward strand.
CCGCATGCAGAGTGACCTGGAAACACAACAAAGAGAGAAAAAAAACCACCATTGAGACCAAGAGCGTAAAACAAAACAAAGTGACCAGACAGCGAGGCGCGTCAAGTGGGCGGATGTGTTGCGGCGAGGAAGCAGCGCCGCAACTTGAATGCCACTCAAACCTGTCGGCGTGATTGCACGAAACGTGGGCACGAACGACGAGACGTCGAGCTTTTCCTGAAGAGAGCGTCGACAGACGGAAAACTTCTCCGCACAAAGACACGCTAAAAATACAGCCCGAAACATCCAATTTTAACTAACTGCACTTACTACAGAGAGTCTTCCTGGAGAAATTTAAGATCCGCGGCGTGTTAAGTGCGACTTGGAACACAAAGACCTTTCTGTTGGCAAAAAATAGAGCACCCTTGAGACAGAGGTCCTTGATGCATAGTGATGCGCTGATCGGCTGCAGGGTCCCAGAGGCTCGCTTTCAAGTCCTTATTCGAGCAGTAGTTATGGCTCCGTGCCTCCAGTTACGCGGAAATGTCAAAAGAGACCTATTAGCTTATGATAATGTCTGCCACCATACAGTATGTCATACCCGCCTGGCAGTATGGGGTACTAATGAGACAACTCAGCAGCCAGGCACCTCTTGATCTTCAGGTGAGAGAAATCACACGGTGGCGAGACTGACGTTAATTTGAGGCAAATCAAGACGCTTTTTTGAAGGAAGCGAAAAAAGTTTTAAAGAGCGACATGATTGTTGGGATTAGTGGATGTATCTCCACGTCGCACAGACACACGTCACTTGTTCCTCGATGATTTATTTCGGGCTGGGATACGACGGGCCCGCGATGTGATAACACGGACTGTAGATGTGGGCCGATATCCTCCCGCAGCCAAAAAAAACCCGAAGATTAAACCCAAGGTGTAATTCCTCACTGTCATCGCGCTGTATTGTTTCATTTTCGATGTGGAGGCTGCGGACGGCGAAAGCCGCGGCGAGTTCACAGACATGGCCCTTCGTAATTGTTGGCAAGAGAGGCGGAGTGATTTCTGTTGCCACTAAACCCTCCTGCGAGATTCACAGCTTGAGCCTTGGGACCACCGCCAAACTAGTTTAAGGTCACCTTGCTGAACAAGCTGGCAGGAAGCAGAAAGCGCCCGTACAGCTGCTCATCCAACATGCCTTTCTCGCTGACATCCAAGGCGAGCGGCGGTGGGGATTGGCTGGCAATCATCCGTCTCGCCGAGCGTCCCACTCGTCGCACGCGCGTCCCTCCCACATCTCCGCTCGAGCGCCTCCATTTTTCACCTTCCCGGAGAGCGACTCGTGGCCTCCCCGCTCGCTCCGCCGCGCGAGCCGTTTTCCCCGCCGCTGTAATGTCAAGCCCGTGCTCCGACCTAACAAGGTCCCGCCGACCTCGAGCCCGTGTCCTCGACAGTCCTGGCCTTGGAAGCCCGTCTCCGCCGCAGGGTTTGCAAGTTTAATTAACCCCCCCAAACCTGAGATCCAGCCGGTCTCGACAGCTTCTCGGCATCTGGGCTGCCGGCGAGTGGCCGGGCAATATCATCCCGAGCCGCACACCTGCTCGTCTTTACAGCAGAACGCCGACAAATTCGAGGGGAATGGCTCATCTCTCGATGTCCCTCCTTGACGGAGAAACGAGGAACATTATAGGATAATATGCCTTTTTTTTCCCTTTCCAATGAGACAGCGTTACATCTTCATAAAGCCTCGAGGGCGAGAGAAAAGGAAGCATTTCAACATTTTGTTCAGGAAGTTCAAGAGTCGAATAACAAAGTCAAAACAGATCTCCTTAGAAATGACATGAGGTGTCGAAAAAAGTCCAAGACCCAACAAATGGAGAGGCTGTAAACTCGAGAAAAAAAGGTGTTTTTTGAGAGTAGCGTCTCTTGATTGCCCCCAAAGTTTTGAGGTACATTTGTAGGAGTCGCCGCACGAATCGATCGGACAAAATGGGGTTTTATTCTCACTCGTTTTAATACCTCCAAACTTTTGAAACTAGCACAGCATTTAATTTGAGTGAATACATTTCAAAACATCATCAAATAGTCCAGACTCTCTCGGGCAAAGCCGCCGCGCTCTCAAAGTTCAGCAGTTAAATGAACAGATAAGCGAGCACGTCTTCCCTCCCTCCCCCCACCCCCCACCCAGCATGTATCAAATGGGCCGTCATTTGCATGCATGAGGGCCGAGAGGAAAAACATATTGAAGGAAAATATAACCCCGATCTCCCTTCACAGATACGGGTCAGCTATATTTCAGACATCAATAAGATTTTCTTATTTCGGGACATGTGCAAGGGCAAGTCTACCGGGGGGGATGGGGGGTGGGGGGGGCTGGGGGGTTCAGCCGGGATCGCAGACAATCCTCGTCTCGCTCCGATACTGTATTCCGCTCACAGCTGTGAGCGCGAATGAAGCTAATCACGGGCAGACGCGGCCAATTCAAGGCTGACTTTGGAAGGAAAATCTAATTAACATAATAACAAATGAAATGGAGCGAGGCGAGAAGAAGAGGAAGGAGGAAAAGGATTGTGTTTCTTTTTTTTTTCTACCTGCTGGTTGGAGAGGAGGGCGACCGGGGCGAGGGAGCCTCAGTCAGAGGTTCGGGGGGGGGGGGCTGGCGAATCAAGAATCGCTCTTTTTTTTGGTCTCGCCAACGAACGCCGACTAATGTCTCTTAATATTTGATAGCGGTAGTTTGAGGAAGTGGAGGAGGTCAGACACCACCGAGTGTTTTAATTAAATTAGACGATTATAAATAATGATGATAAGTTTGGTGCCGTCTTCCCCGAAAGAAGGCCGCCGGCTGCTCGCCCCCCAAACTTCCGAGGAGTTCCACTTTAGTTTTTTTCCCGATGACCCGCGTGAAGTTTTCAGCCCCTCGGACTCGGATGACAGGTGGAATCTAATTTGCGCGAAGCTTTGGCGAGGAAGTGCAATGAAGGGAGGAGGGCGGTGGCGGCGGTGGGAGAGAAGAGAGAGCGAAATCCAGCCGCTATGTCAGCACTGCTCGGTGAATACCTGGGCAGCGCGGCACCTTGGAGTTTTTTTTTTTGTCACCGCTGTCACGCATCACTGTCTCATGAAATTGGAAACACAGAGAAATACAAATCTTGACATTGCTGGATATCTGTGTGACATTGGCCACGTTAAACTGACTGCCGCAGTGTGCATATGCAAGCACTTACCGGCGTGCATACCAAACAATGGCCCCCGCGCAAGTGCTTCACGCCGTGCCGCCGAGACAAAGGAGCAGCTGCGGATGCGAGTTTTTGTCCTTCTGACAATATTATCTAATAATCCGAAAAATCTGCATCGAGTCCTTCTCATCTGTGACTGTCAGCAGCCGGGCCCGATGCATTAATTATATCGTCTTTGCCGGGTCACCGGCAGGGCCAAGAGGACATTGGGAATTATTCATCGTGTCAGCGGAGTCGTTGGACCCCAGTGGATCAGGAGACCTGTTGATGAGGGCACAGGGCACACGGCTCTCTCCAAACACTCGCATTTACACTCAGAAAGTCTCCCGCTCCCCCTCACTTTTCCTGCCCTCCTTTTGCCCCCCCCCCTTCCCCTCCTTCTACTCCCTTCACTCCCGCATGTCAAGGGGTTGTGAGGGGAGGGGAGGAAGCGAGTCTTTCTTATTCTCCTCTCTCAGCGGGATGCCCTCTGAAGACACAGCGGCGTCTCGTGATTATCATTCCCTCCCTTCTCCTCCCCGAGGCCTCTTTAGCTGCACAACTTCCATCCTCGCCTCTCTCAAGTAAAGTCACCTTATCCCCCAGTTTCGATGGCGGTGAAGAAGTCTCGTCCGGGAGGAGACGGAAAACAAATAGAGAGAGGAAAGAATAAAGGGGGCTGAGACGAGCCGCGCTTCCTCAAGCAGCTCCGGCGGAACGAGATCCGGAAGTGAGGGAGCTTTGACGCCAAGTTGCACATTTTTCAGAGCGAGAGCGTTCATACCTGCTCTTTCAAGGTCAAGCCAGGTAAATTTGGTCTCACGAACTTCAGCTACTGTTAATCTGTGACTCCAGCTGACACTTTAGAGGCCACAAATATCTAAATCTGGACCAAAAACACCAGCATCTTCATACCATCACTGAAAGGACATACCAATGTTTTTGTAAGTCAATAAAAAGCATTCAAAACTTACTAAATGACCTTCAGACATGAAGGCGAGCAAAGGGAAAAAGTGAGTTTAGGCGTTTTGAAGGATTTTGGAAGGGAAATGGCAAGATCTGGAACGCGGCGATGCCTCCATTCAATGGTTGATCCCTCGCGGCGTCTGATCCCGTGCACGCGCCCGGCTGAACAAAAGATCGGCATCAGACGCGCGGGGGAGGCGGGCGGCTCGCTGCAATCAGGGAATTCAGCTAATGACGGGAGTGCCAGGTGTATCGCCAGGTGTGGTTGATTAGAGGGAATGAAACGCGCGGTGAAGGTGACAACCGGCGCTGCGATCCAACCGAGAGCAGAGGGGGGATTTTGGTGATCAATGTGGTGCAGAGGACGAGGCGGGAACAAAAAAAAAGAGCCTGAATTATCTCCAAACTGACAACAACAAAAAGTTTCTTTTTAGCTCTAATTTTTCAACTGGAATCAAAATTACAGCTCGACAAGTGACACAAACAGACGAGGTGACGATAGTCCTCTTAAAATTCCAGGAAAAACACAATTAATTTCACTCTAGATTAAATTTACGGCCTTTAATTTGCGACTCAGACCTGCAGTTTCACACGCTTGACAGGTAGAAAAAGCATCCCGATGGCGCTCGGCTTTATAGGGAACAAGCCGCCGTTAGGTTTAGTGCACCGTGCACTTTATTTAAATGCCCTCTACCAGAGTCGGCAGTAAACGGTTCCCAAAAAGAGTAATTGTTTTTCAGACAGTTACGAGTGAATTCATGGGCCCGTGAGCGGCCAAAACCAACAACGTTTAGCTGGGAGAAGTTAAATTTGACACAACACAGAGCGTCTTCTCACCTCTCTGCTGAGTGCAAGACAAAATAGAGGCAAAACCGGGTGCACAAAGAGACGTTTTCGATCTTTCTGTCGATATTCTAACAACTTTTTTGGACTAATTCATTTAGATTCAGTGCAGAGTTACTGCATGTGTCGTGACCTAGATGTCTCGCACCTACCAATAAGCATGAATTCTCTTCAGAGACTTTTAATTTGTAAGGTTCAGCCACGGGAAGTCATTGACTTGCATTGGACAAAGGTCATCTGATTAGTGCTCAGCTTTTTGTGCTGAGGGTTGGATAAACATTGCAAACCTCATGTAAATACTTTGAATGAGGAAAAAAAAACAGTGTGAACCGTGCCGTCCAAAACACTGACTTAAAAAGAGCGAAGGTGCTTATTCAAATCCTTCTGGTACTCGTGGTGAATAAAGAGGAGAGATTTCTCACTGGAATATCTGCAAAGCATTTAAATTAATGTCTCCAAAGGCTAACAATCTGTATGTTTGTGTCTGATTCCAGCGCATTTTTTGGGCTGCTTTCTATTTATGAAGGCCAAAAGCTTTTCCTTTTTTCCTCTCTTCCCATTGAGTTTGCTCACATAATGAAAAACTCATTCATCAGGACATTCTATGTGCAAATTGGATCTAAGCGGATCTACATTCATTCCGCCGCAGAAATTGGCATTTTTCTCAATGTTTACTTTGTTGTAGCAACCTCGTACCAGCTGACGCGCGTTTCATCAGACGGATGCCTTCCTTTCCTGAAACGCCGCCGTATGGCTCGCCTGTTCGGGCCCGTCAGCGCAATCTGTGTTTACATCGATTTAAATTTCAAGTGGGCGTCATGATTATGTGGGTAATAACGGCAGGTTGTGTGAGGGCACGCGAGGCGGAGGTTGAGTGTGACTTACAGGTTGCTTTTTCTGTGTGTTGACTCATTTTTTTGACAGTGAATTCGCGTGATTGACACACGCGTCTTTCGGTATGTGTCAAAGAACCTCTAAAACAGCCAGCACGCGCACAGGAAAAACATGCAAACCACACCTGAAGGCCTTGAGCCAAGAATCCAGCCAGGTTTCCTCACTGTGAGTCAACAGCACAAACCACAACACAACATAAGAAAACATTGCAAACCAAACAACTTTAAACAACAACACAATTCGTCCTCCTGAAGGGTATTTTCTTCAGTACAGCTACTGAACATGGTGCTTTGATTTTGTATTCTGTGTAGTATTTTGTAGTTTGTGTGTGGGTGGCAACGAAGTTATTTGAGACATTTTCCAAAGAAAAACAACGTATAAATGTGTGTTGCGCTGATTAAAGTAGGAGGAATCTCGTGTGTTTGTGTTTCTTGCACTAATCCCGTCTTTAATGGGCAGTAGTTAAGCCGAAGCGCTGCTGCAAAACAATGCGAGGTGACGACTTGGCTTTAGGGGTGGAACATATGAACAGCATATACGAGGTAATTGTCATCATCACCGTTACTAAAAGTGAGCAGCTCTGCAAATAAACGCAGCCAAAAAAAAAAACAATTCCACCACTGTCGGCCTTAAAATTACCCAAAGCTACGGCGGTATCGCCGTGGTTACCAGACCTGAGCGAAGTATTATGGCTCTTTTAGAGCCCAGAGAACGATAATAACTTCAATGTTGATTAACATCCATTACCATTGAGTGGCATCATCCTCCTCGCACCTCCAGAGGCAGGTCATTCTGCTTCACAAAGCACATTGAGGCAGAGATATTTGAGGCGGTGATGCTGAAAACACCACAAGAAAGCAGCGCAAGAGTTCGAAAATGGCAGAAGTTGGTTTGTTTTTTGTATCTACAGCTCGATATATGTCCCGTTTGTGGAAAAAAGACGTATTTTGAAGAAGTAGACGATAATCTATGATGGACAATCGCAGACGGCCCCTCCATAGCAGAAGACAGAAGAAACTGGATGTAATTTCCAGATCCATTCGACACTTTAGATTCATGATATTCATTGTTTGTCGAAACTCTTGTTGTTCTCAATTTGCAGCCACACTTTGAGGAAAAGTATAAACAACAACATTGTTTGGATTTGCACAATTTTTAAAGGCCTGGACTCTTTTTACAGGCCAGCGTCTCTGCAACTTGCGAGTAATTCTCAACTCTTTTCTTCCCTCTTTGCTTCACTTTGGACTGAAGTGACATTTAGACGAGTTAATGTTATGCATAGCTAACCTCCGCTTTCATGACCAGCGCGCCGGTTCAAGCCAAGCCGCCGCCCGAGTCGAGTCAGGTCGTCCTCCAATCGAACGGACTCTCCATTCCGCCTGCGTGCAAACGCGCCCGCCAGAGCGAAGCCCCCCCACCCCCACCTCCACCACCACCACCCACCACCTCCGGCCGCATTACCTATTCCATCCCATCATTTCTGCTGTCTTACCTGATTACGGCTCGGAAAGAAACACAGACATCCTGTTCCAGCAAAGTACTTAAGAGCCGCACACGAACTTCTGGCTGTTATTTGGCAGTTTGCAGGTTTGATGAAGACTGAGAATGGAGGCATACATAGGTGTCCGCCTGAGGCGGTGTGCAGTCGAGTGCAAGTGGAAATGCGCATTTCTCTTGCAGTAACCCCCAAGGGCACAAAATTGGTCAACACCACAAAATGGAAAGAGGGCGCTTCTCGCTGCCGCTTCTTCTTCTTTTTTTTTTTCTTCCCCGAGCGGCTTTTTCTTCTAATCGACCGACGGACTCGTCAAAAACTTCCGACTTCTCCCTGACAGCCGTCAGGAGGGTGATGCAAGGACACTGAAAGCTGAATGGACTCCATGCAAAAACAAGACCTATAAATGTCAGATTCCTCCAGATATCCGATACGTCCCGGCGCTCAAATCGGTTTTTCTTTCGCCGCCGTGTCATCGAGCAGAAATACTGTAGGTCGGCTCGGATGAAAGCGACATCGGTGTGCGTGTGTGTGTGTGTGTGTGTGTGTGTGTGGGGCTCAGAGACAAAGAAGCGTGTGCGGACAGAGAAAGTCAAAAGCGAGAACAATACGCACTTCTGTGAAGATAAGATGACTTTTTTTTTGGCATTCGCTCAAATAAATACACCAACCGAAAGCTACAACAGGCCTCCTTTACTGTTCCGACGGTCCATCTTCGACCTCCGAGCGCTCAAGGTCAGTGATGCGTGCTCAGGATCTGCTGCCGCCCTATTAGCCCCTGAAGCGACGACGCGCCGCCCCATCGCTAAAGTGTGTGAAATATTAAGCAGCAGTGGAATTGGACAGGGGCCTCGAACTGCTGTGAGCAGATGCTGGCTGCTTTTAAGTGCTGAATAATATATTTTGGTTCAATGTCTCTGTCTCCATTAATGCCCCGGCTAAACGCTGCTGGGATATCCTCGCAATGTTTCTCATAAACACCACTCACACCCTGACAATCAGGGAGCGTCGGCACGCCCGGGCACGCACATCCGCACCACGCGCGCGCCGTCCCGCAGGCGCGCTCCTCCGACGGTGGAAATCACCTGCCGCCCAAAGGAACATTAAACTTAATTTTAGGAGTAATGGATCTCATCAGTCAGTGAACCTAAAGCATTATACTTCGACACGCTCGGGCGCGCCGCCATTAATTCAGTCGTGGTGATACTTTGTCACAAGCATTGACCGCCTGCAATTACAAGACCCACCAAAGAACTAGATCTATTTTTTTTCCTTTACCCTTCGTTCTATTTTTTTCCTCAGCAGTGAGCGTAATCGCATTTTAGGCTACATTTTCTCTCAGGCTTCGCTCGGCTGCCTCGGCATTACCTGACGCATGTAAGAGACTGTTAATTTATTACTTTTCTTCTTTTATGGTTGATACACGGAGCAAAATGCAATTAGGGAGCCAGCCTTTTGCTCACAGGGCTAGATAATATATATGTACTTTATCTTATTGCTTCCCGTCAGTTTGCCTTTGTCATTTCACACTAATCCTCATCTTACAAGCCGAGTGTTTGTTCTCTTTGGTCACACTGTGCAGCACCTTTCAGCTTTACCCTCTAAAAACCTTTTTGTGGGAACCATTTATCATCTAAGTGGTTTGACAGAGGAGGGAACACATCTCTCGAGCCCCGCTGATGTAGCCGCCTCACTGTTATTCAATTACGGCACAGCTTGCTTCCTGGAGACCGCCGGGGCTAACAAGCCCCCCGATTCCAGGAAGTAAAGGGAGGCGATGATGTGCAGTTATGTCAGGGTTCACCGAGACACCGGCGCTAAGACAGTAACCTCCCCTCGCCTGCCCTCCCCACGACACCTCTAATCCTCCAACAAGCGGGTCGATCCTCGCCCCACCGATCGATGGCCATTGACAGGTTTTAATTGATTTCTGTGGGAAAGGGATGCAGGCTCATTCAGCTAAAAGCTCGCAGCCACGCACGCCAGCAGCCCCCGCGCAGATCTGGGTATGCGTGTCGGCGGCGTCGGCCAGGAGAGACCCGGGTAACTAATAGCTGCTCAGACTGCTGATGAAAGTGTTGCCGTCTGACATTTTTCCTCTTCCACACGGGATAGAAATGTAATTCGAGCCCCGACTGAACATAAATAGTCGAAAATCAAACCCCCTGATATGAGACCTACATGTGATTTACAAATGAAGGATCTAATCAGAATTTGTCATGCTCGATGTCACATAAATTACTATATCATTCACCGAGTGCGAGCGGGAAAGGTCTCGGGAAACGGGCGGGGATTTTCTGGTGTTGCGCGTCCTTTCAATATCACCATCGGCGCGCGCGTCAGCGTGTTTCCTGCCGCCGCAGACAGGAACACTCTGATATACAGCCCGGCTGCGCCTCCAATATACAAGTGGACATGCATGCCAAGACTGAGGAAAAACTGGGAAGATCTAATCCCACACGGGGAGCATTTATCTCACCCCCACCACCGCCTCCTCCTCCACCACCACCACCGCCACCGCCGCCCCAGACAATTGGACATCTCCATCAGTGGATTCAGCCCTCGCCACAGCAGCTCTGTGTGATTTACATGACCGGATTGATCTGCCAGGAAGGCAAAAAATAACAGCAGCGGCTTTGTTGACCACTAATCCTTATTAGTTCTTTGAAATATGAGAAATTTTCAGATGAAACAGCACAGATGCAGGTTGAAACATGCATGACTTAAGCATCAAGACACAATCATGCAGCTCGGAGATCAAAACTTGACATAAAACCAGAGTGAATCACTTGAAGTGGCATCTTGGACTCTGTTGAAAATCAAGGATTTGTATGATGTCAATGAAGGCAATTTGCTTTATTTATGCAAGTAATTTGGATTTAATTCTGCAGAGGAAACGCATTCTCTGAGATTCACGCTTCCTGTCACATTTCTCTGAAACTTTCACCAGCAACGAATGAAGAAATCTTAAAATAAAGAGACAAGCACGACTAAAACCGGAAGTACTTCTTTCAAAGTGACTGTAAACGTGACACTTTGGTTCAGGATAAGTTGTGTGGGAAGCCCATTGAACGAAAACGCTCCTTTTGTGAGATAAAGTAACCGTTCAGTTTGATTATCGGCCGTCCACTGAAAGAGGCAACGGCCCTTTCTGTGATTCTAATTCTCTACTCACTGTAGTCAAATTTCGCCCCTCGGTGAAATGATGCAACATTCGGATCAGCTCGCGTGTTCTCATCAAGAAGCATCAGGTGGACGTGAAGCTGCCAAACCGTCCCGCGTCACTCGGACTGAGACGCGGACGTCTGGTGCATTTCACTCCAACATAACTCGTCCTCCAACGTTGCGTCTTTCGACCCTTTCTCCACGAACGTCTCGTTTTCCCAACGTGGGGATTCGAGAGAAAAAACTGACAAAACAGGAAAAAATGGCGTCCAAAAGACAGAACGGCTCACTGATCAAGAACCAATCCGTGCAAAGATGATTAAATGCACTGGGTGTATGTTAAACTCAGCACATTTAAATGATTTCTTGGCACACTGTGTGCACCCTGGCAACTCTGGCTCCTTTGATTATGCCTTAAAACTTGAGCACATAAATGGCAGGACATGTTTTGATTACTTGAGAGTGTGCACATTCTCTTAAATATCATTCCAGCTTTTTATAGACCAATCAGCGCCGTTGCACCGCCTAATTAATCTCCTTGAAGTTTTCCTTTTTTGGGGAGGGGAGGGGGGGTGAGATTAATCATTTCATATCGTATCTGAAGTCTTTGGTGTTCAATAACATGCAGATTTTGCTGGTTTTACAGTGGCGAACAGATGGTGGGGAGAGACGTGCTACGCGGCTTTTGGATGACTAATAAAGTATGCGGGGGAATAGATTTCTATCCTAAATCAGAATCCGTGGATGTTAATATGGAACGGGAGCAGTTTAATTGTGCAAAAAAGTGAATGAACTCCCCGATTTGGGGCCCGATTAAAGTCTCCCTTTATCGTCAAAGTGCACAAATTTGGTCTTAAGTTATTATCTGCTCCTGGTATCACTCCTACCCAACACACACACACACACACTCACACACACTACCCTCCACTCGCTACATATTAAAGCCGTCACGAGCCGAATTAAAACAAAACGTGCGCTCAGACGCAAAGCGAAGACGCCACTTGTTGTGCAATCATTTTTTTCTTTTTTTTTAATCTGCGTTCACGCAGACGCCTGGAAGAAACATTTAATTTGCCTTTTTGTAATTGCTTTAGTTTTCATACGTTTAGGACTTCATTTGCATAAGTTGTTGATTAAAAAAAAAACCCCGAACATAAGTCAAGGCACTTCAATTCTTTATCATGAGAGATCCTGAATGTTAATAGTTCTTTGATTGAAAAACTGATTCTCTTTGGCTTCTCCGCGCATGTGGAATCCATCCATTCAGCGAATATCAGGGTAAACCACAAGACGTTCAATTAATAAAACCAACCCTAAGCTTATTTCGTGACTTCTTTCAATAGTATTAGAACATTCACGCTGTTCGAAGTGAAAGGAAACGACGCCGTCGTCACCTCTGAATCACGTTAAACAGCGCCCAAGCTTCAAAACTCAGTGGGAACGTTCTTTTCCGGCGCCACCATTTCTCGAGCATTAATTGCATCCACGCAGGCCCGATATTCCGAAGTAAACCGCGTTTAATACAAATGACTTCAGACAGCAAGTAATAACTTTTCCCTCTTTCACAACAGTTGCTGCAGCCTCACACGTCTTTCATATTCAGGGCTCATGAGAGTACACCCACGGCCTTCTAATCAGAGCTCGTTCGCCACGTCTCACACTTCTCCCTCTACTCTTTTTTTCCCTCCAAATGTCACTCGTCTCGTCGCAGGTTGAGGATCAACCGCGTTTCACGGCGAAAAGATTATCCGATCGGAATCTTTATCTGCATTAAAATACAAACACTGCGAAGGAGCGAGAGCATCCGGAGGCAGCTTGGCTTAATAATTGAGCGGATATTGTCGGCGGGCGTGGCCACGGTCCGTTTTCCCGCATTTTTGTACTTGGTCTCCACAAACCTGAAGCCCCTTGAAGAGGAGCATCAAGCGCGGCGCTGCCACGGACATGCCCTCCCCTTTTCACCCCACAGGTTAGACGGCCTGTTTGATATTCTGCCGGAGTGCGCCCGCGGTCTGGCCCTCCTCACCTGGCTGCCCCCCACCCTTTGTTCTGCTCCTCTAAACTACCACCGTCTATTAAGGTCAGGCCAGGAAAGTGGCCAGTCCGAATGGATTCCGGCGCTCACTTTTCCCACAACTTCGACGGGCCGGGAAACGAGACAAAAGAAACGTGGCTTCGTCTACTTTTTACCCAAAGTGCATTAACTAAAAAAAGTAGACGTGACAAATAGGTGATCTAAATAACACTTTAATTGCTGCTAAAAACACCTGGAGTACAGTCCTGTATGTATTCCAGCAGACTGGGGACTTCTTTTTTAATCTTTTCTGGCTCTATTAGTTACAAATTAAACAGGAGACAAGTGCAACACCGAGAAACTTACTTTTAGAAGCACATACATTTAAAATGAATACCCTATTCTGTCCTGTCGTAAAAAAAGATGACACACGTTCCTATTTTCTGTGACAAATGTGATTGATTTTCAGGTTAAAAAGACTTTTTGCATATTAAAGTAAGAATAATCAACTTCTAAACGTCTCAATTACATTTTCAATGCAAGAATATGATCAGTTGCCATCTCGGAACTACAGGAAACAGTGACCAAATATGGCCGTTCCTATCGTTACTGTAACTTGACATCTTACGGTCGAAGAAAAGGTGGTTTTAGATGACGTGTGCCGCTTAACGTTTCTTTTCCTTTTGCTTCATGTTGGCGAACACGCGGCTGGACGCCCTCTCTGGCTGTCCAAAGCAGAGGGGAACAAAACAAGTTGATTATTCATCTTTCTCCCATCATGTCCTTTTAAAAGCCTCCTCGTTCTGAGAAAAAGTCCCAAATAAAAGATTACGAGGCAGCGGGAGGTCCGTTCTCCTGATGGCGGGGAGTGTTTAAAGAGGTGGAGGTCAGTGGCGGTGCGGCGCCAGCCTTCCCTTCCTAATGACGCCTCAAAGTGAGAGCCCATCATTCCCCCTAATTATTGTTGATTGCATTCATTATGTCACGTCCCGATATCTCCGAGGCGCCGTTGGTGGTTGGGGCTAAATGGCAGCTACGGGTTAGCTTGTTTCTCCAAGCTAATTGGACAGCGGGCCAAAAAACACGGCGAGAAGAAAGCGGCTCTGGCCGGTGGACTGTCCGCCGTCAAATGCATTTTTTATGAGCTGGCAGACCCCACGCCGAGCCCGGCCCGGCCCGGGGTCGGGATGCTTGCGAGATGTCAGGCACCTCTTCCCAGAGATCCCTCCAGCTCTGTTTTAATGAAATTAACAAGCTCTATTTTAAAAGACCTGCTGCACTGACACCTGACACAGCAGAGGGCTACGAGTTGAGTTCAAGGCGAGCCTAATAATAAACTTTCGTTTTCCGAGCATCTCTATTTATTACTCTTAACCCGCATTAAGAAGAAGGTTTGGGAGGGAGAGGGAAAAAAAAAAATAAAACAGCCAATAAACGCTTTTGAAGGCACCAAAGGGAAATATTTTGTCTGCAGGTTACATTTCCCCTGAAAAGAGAAAGAGGAAAGATTAGAAAAGCACTCTGGGAGCAATTCTAAATCTCGCAGATCAGCAGTGAAGCGACAGCCAAGCTGGCAACAGAGATACGGAGGCACAATGGTGAATCACTCCCACGCGTCCCCCCCCGCCGCCGCCCCCCCCAACAATACGAGGCAGGGCAAGTGACTCAGAAATACTGGTTCACCTATATGCCTACTTGTATGTTCCTGCACCCACACTCATGCACACAAATGCACAGACAAGCACTGGCTATTTTCATGTTGCCACAAAGAAACCTTCCCCCCCCAAAAAAGAGCGAGAGACGCGATATTCAAACATCTGAGTGGTCAATTACACTGTTGCGCTATCCCTAATGTCCTACGAGTGATTCCTCCGCGATGCCGGCCTCGTTCGCATCTTCTGCAGCTCGCTTCGGTTTCTCAAAGCAGAGACTTTGGCTCCCATTTTCCTGCCCCCGGTTTCCCTCATCAGCGTCGCTCTCCAATGAAATCTCCTCTCTGTCCTCTTAATGCAGCTTTCTGCTTGTGTCTGCACATAAAGGATCTCTGGGCTCTTCTCTGCATTACTGAGATTGAAGAGAGAGAGAGGGAGCGAGAGAGAGAGAGAGAGAGAGAGAGAGAGAGAGAGAGAGAGAGAGAGAGGTAAAGGAGTGGTCGATTTCTCAGCGGCTTTATATGTGTGTTCCCCATTTATCGAGCTTGCTGCTGCAGATTGCACTGTAAATGCCTTCCAACACATCTTCCACGTCCTTTCAGATATATATGCCGAACGCATGCAAACCGAAGGAACTGCACGCACACGGCTGCTCGACGCTTCTATATGTGCATTATGGCGGCGCTGCAGAAAAATACTCCGGCGTTACAGCTACATTTAGTCGATGATTCAGCCCGGATGTGAACAGCACTCCATTAGCCGCGCTCATATTGGAGGAAGTTCTGTCTTCAAAGTGCTATTCTGACACTTTGGCGAGTTTCGCTTTCTTGCCAGTAAAGATTTATACCGCTGTCATGTTCGCGAGGACAGGAGGCAATTATCTTAGCTTAGCATAAAGACTGGGAGCAGCGGCAGACAGCTGGCTCACCTCCAGATCGCAGAAATACACCTACTGGCACTGCGCTGACTAATTAACACAGTATATATTATTTTCTATATTCATGGAAGAGGGGAGGAAAAAAGTGATCAATTCAGAGATAAATGCCGGCGCCACTTCTTGACCTCCAGCCAAATAATGAGTCATAAATCTATTTTCCGACCGTGTTGGGAAACGTGGCGGCTGTTGGAAAAGGACAGGACGTGACAGTGACTGCACACGCCGCCGCCGCCGCCAAGCTCCCAGTCATTTTGTGGTGTACTATTTTTTATTTTCGTAATTACCTGCAGCTGATAAACCATAATCAGCAAACCTTGGGTGTCTGTTATCTCTAAACGGGGAAGCACAGCGTCCTTGCCCAGAGAGGAACCAGCGTTAGAAGGAGAAGCAGCGACTCTGCGTTTCCTCAAAGTTACCGACAATCAGAAACAAAGTAACTTTAGACACAAAGAAGTAGATCAGGCGACATTAAAAGCACAAGTCGGGCGAACCTTTTTCTGCAGGTTAACGCTGAAATCTGTATATAAAGAGTACTTCACCAGTACTCCAAGAGTAATACGATGTAATTTCCTGCCTTCTTCAAATGGAAAAAACCTGCTACTTTTCAATAAATATGGCTTCCGATCAAGGTTAACCAAACGTCGACAATAATGGGCTGAGAAATCAACTCTCTTCTCCGCAAATTGAGCAGCGGTGAAAAATACCAATAACGTAGCCAAGTGCAGAGTGCACTCCGCTGAAGAGGTACAGCAGCTCCTCTGCCAGCCTAAAATATAATGTTCCCAAAAAACTAAACCGGTGTGAGTCACTCCCGCTAACTGGGAAAAATATATATATATATTGACCGAGTCGACTGCTCGGAGTTGCACTCTCTTCTAAACTTGATCGCAGTCGCCGGGGAAGGCCAGTCCGGTCACACCTCGGGCTCTTTTCCAGGCGCGCCGCGCAGAACGGACGGATTTTTCGTGCGGCCACGCGAACTGACGGACGCAAAAGAGGAGAAACCGCCGTCACTTTTGAAGGACACTTGGAAAGAAAGGCAAAAAAAGCAAACGTTTGTTATTAGGAGAGCGGCAGACAAATGCGAGACAGTGTACCTCTGCTCTCACAGTAACTGGAGGTGTTATTTATACTCTGCCTCCGGACTGTGTGATACTCAGTGAGGGGGCCAATTTGAGGGAGATAGGTACTGACGATGGCACTCGTCGCCGCATGGCACCTGTCAGTGCCTGTGTTGACATGTGCGACTGGGGTGCGCCTCCCTCCGCGGCGCTCAGACAGCTACAGAGCGGGATAGATGGCAGGTAGCTTTAAAAAAAAGTCCGCCGCTTGGCAACACTGCATCATTAACAGGCCCGCTGAAGGCCCGAGCTTGGCCTGTTCCCAGGAACGAGAGAGAAAGGAAGGAAGTGCAGTGCTGTCTCTCTCTCTCTCTCGCTCTGTCTATATATCCTCCTCTATCTTTAGAGTGCTATGCATAGTCAGCACTCTCCTCTCCACCATCTACCTTTAACACATCAAATGCATGCCCGCCAGCGTCCTTTTTCAAACTGAGTTACGAAAAAAAAAAGCAGAGGCAAGGTGGCAGAGTGCAATCATTAGAACGGCCACCTGGCGGCCGACGCCGCCGCTCTCGTTTGTCCGCCACCTCCTTCGCCGCGCTTGCCTGCGATCGCACCGGGAGACTCAGCGACGAGTTCAATTCGCCCATCTCGAGCCGCGGATCGAGTGGCTTCCCTCTAATGCAATCCAGTTCACTGTAAAATACCAATTACGGCTAAAGTGGCCGTCTTCATGAGAATGCAAGCTTGGCGAGAACATAACAAGTGAGGCGGCTAAGCAAAGGACATCAAAGAGGCTTACCTCGAGGAGTTGCATGAGTGGGCACAAATCACTTTTCATAATTATCACTTCTCCCTGCACACCTCAGGCTCTGATTCACAGAGAGTAGCCGGGGGGGACGAAGGGGGGACACTGGCCATGATCTAAGCCACACCGAAATGCCACATCCACGAGATAGCGCTCAATTAACGAGCGTCCACGTCCAAAACAAGGCGGCAAACGAACAACGGGGGGGAAGAAACCGAAAGGTTAGGCGCACGTGGTCACCGGTGGCGAAGCGTTGGCTTTAATGAGAGGCGGGAAGAACCCGGGGGGTGGGGAGGGGGTCGCGGTGGGGTCACCACATGAGCCGTGCCCTTTACCCCTCAGATTTATGACGTTTTCAGACGAGCGCCAGGGGAGGAGATGCGTTGGGCGAACGCCGGGTGTTTTACGAGCCAAGCGGGCCGCCCAGTCAGTAACCATTACCGCGGTGTTAGAGAGTAATCCATGAAGTCGACACCTCCCATAAATGATTTTCTGACAGCAGCTGCTTGGTCTTCAGCCATGCTTGCGACGCGCTAGCAAACCTCATTAATTCCTCTATCAGTCTCAGTTTGTGAATAAATGTGTGGATGCTTGCGTTGCCGGTGCTTGACCTTCCAGCGCGCCGCGGCGATTTCAGGCAGTTTCATCATTGTGCATCGAGTCGGGGAACGGGCGCTCCGCCGGGGGGCCTCGCGGGGGCCCTCCTGCAGCACTTGTTGGCCACCGGGGAAATCGACGGCGGCGGTGGTCATCTGATAATGTTCATTCTACATTTTCCTATTTTTTTTCCCTTTCAAGGCTGCTCCAATCTGGAGCAGTCGCACATGGGCGGCGTTGTACTCTGCCGCGCGTACAGTGTTTCTCGAGGGAAGACTTTAGCCTCCAGTCATGATGGAGGCCAACTTCAACAACGGCGCCGGCAAACACTTTGTGCTTTCGCTACCGCAGGGACGAGACAGGCAGACGGGGACATTTTTCTTTGGCGTGCTTGTATTTGTGGCGAAGTCAAAACATCAAAACGGTCCAGGGTTCAAGGCCCAAGTTTGGATCTTCTTGGTGGGATAAAAAAGTGAGATCGCAAACAAGTACGTGCTTCACTTTTGCTGATGATCGTTTTGAAAACGAAGCGAGGAGGCAGATTGAACATTAAAGGAAGACGGCGTGTTCCTGGGCTCTCCCCGCAGGACAACTCGGGCGAGTTTCTTCTCCGTCCAGAACGCGGCTATTTTTGTTGAAATGGTTTAAGACAGGTGGCAGAGGACAGTTTGTTTCATCAGCGTTGACGGCTCGGCATTCATTATTAAACCAAAGAACGTGGCGAGCTTGAGGAAAAAGTGCAGCATTAGGCTCACTCTGCATTTTATTCTGGTCCTCTTATTTTTTTTTTTTTTTTGGGTTGCGCCACGTCGATCCTCCCGCGGGATCTTCTGGCCCGACCGGAGAACCACTTGAGCTGAGCTGATCGATACTTTGATATTAACAATGGATTAAATGACGCTGTAGAATATGAGAGATATTGCTCACAATGAAAAACCCATAAAAAGTCATTAACCGACTCATCTCAACTTAGATGTGTTTGCATTTTCCTGCTTCTTCTCTTTTTTCTCTTTTGGCCACAGCTGTATTATTTTGCTCCGTTCTCAACCCTGAAATCCACCCGTTCGACTTCTTGGCATTTTAACTCCAACACAGCCATCGTAGCACTCTGCTCTTCGAGGCCACTCGAATCAATAGGATTCTAATTCCTCCACACGTACTGCACATTTCTTTCCAGAAGTGCTCGCAAAATAGCTAAAATATCAAGCCTGGACACCGTTAAGCTGACGCTGTTACAGCAACAAACCGTAAAGTCCAACAAGAACACGGAGCTGGCCACAAAGGGGCCAAAATATCGTTCGATTTCTTCTGTATGTTTCGGCGGGATCGACCTTGCGTTATTACCACAATGATCCATTCAGGATTAAGCATGAAGTGCATGAATAGAAGTTTAAAGGCCGGTCTGCTTTCAGACCGTCAAATTGTCTCCCATTGTTGAGAGGTTTCTTTGCCGAAAGGAGAGAAAAAATAACATCATCAGAGCCGTGTCGGTGAAAGAAAGGAGAGTGACATCATCTCCCTTTGTAGTTTGCGACCCACCGGCGTAAACCCACAAGAATCAAACAGGAACGACTCGGAGATGAATATATATTCTTTTGATGTTTGCGAAATTGTCAGCTGGTCTCCATAAAGCGTCCGTGTGAACTGAGAGTGCCACCGATGGGATAAACACTACTTACTGCAGACGCGTTAATGCGGAACGACGCGGGAATCAACAAATTTGACACAAAGGCGCATAAATTGAACGGAAAATAACCCCCCACCCTTTGTCGGTTTGAAGCTCATTATCAGGCCTCATCAGAGAATCATCTGGGTTAGCAGTCACGCCGATACCCCGACCAGCAAAAGGCGAACGAGACAAAAGAATGAGTCACCCGGATAATGCCGCCTGCACGCCGCTCGCCTTATTGCAGCACACAATGCGGGCAGACGGCGCGCCGAATCCTGACGGAGGCCCATCCGCTCGGAGACCTGACATGGAGCCGCGCGTCGTCGAACTCCTGAAACGCAACTTTGTCCTCCGCGCGACCCTGAGGTGGATTCAGCGGGGATCTCATCGCTTAAAGTGCCTCCGAGCTGTTTCTCCTCCTCATCATGTTCCTCTGCTTTACAGGGCATCTTGTAGATCTTTTCACTAAATTCATGTAACGTTTTTTTTTATTTTTTTTCCCCCTCTGCTCTAAATAAAGACGAGAACAGCTGAAGCAGCAGCATGAGTTTGTCCCTGTTGTCTGCAGTGATGATGCAGCAGCGAGCGAGGAACATATTGCTCGTGGCTCTACAACAAGGTCTAGATTAAGTTGTTTAACCTCAAGCATTTAGGGTAAAAAAAAGAGAGAGAAGCAATAAAGATGTTATATCCTCTCTCCTCAAAGAAACGGCCTCCACAGGCACAAGTCTGTACTTGTAAATAACCCTGCAACTCCACTATATAATCAATCACTGAATCAATAGTTCAGTAAACACACATCTTTTTTTGCTACACACAATCTCCATGGAAGATTCCACACGGTGCTCAATTGATTTCCTCCGTGCTTTCATGTTACACTCAAAAACATGAGGATGATTAAAACTCGCATCTTTTTAATGTCATCGTGGGTTTTTTTTTTTCTTTTTTGAGCCGACACGACGGCGGCGGGATTAATCAGACGCGGAGGTAGCGGCGGCGGAAACGTGACCTCTCTTCTGGTCGGCAGTGTCACATTAAAGCGCCGTGCCAATTAGCGGCGGCTGAGAACGCACGACTTATGAGGCGCCGAACATGAAAGGAGAGCGACCTGGGAGCGAGGAGCACGTTTAAAGGCGGAAAGGATGCTTCCTTTGTAGCGAGAACTCCGGCGTCGGGAACGTAGCGAGTCTGATCGTTCAGTTTGCACTTCAATCTGTTACCACCTACTTCAATGTATTAGTCACTTTACATTTAAAGAGGTCACTTCAAATGAGGAACCCGGTTGTCACGACTAACTACACATTAATGGTGATTTTTCCACTGTACTTGGTTCTTAAGAGTCCTGATGGTCATAAAAAACGAACAAAACCACGCAGAGTTGAGCGAGTGACACAGCAGGTGTTGGTAGTCTTTGTCTTTTTGGGGGGAGATGACATGCAGAAGACGTGATAAACATTTGCAGTGAAAAAGGACAGAAACTGTAGAGACGAGCCGAGTTAAAACCAGGATCTTTAGAGAAAAGTGGATAAAAAAAGATACAACTTTTTTCCATACTTCCAAGACATTTTTCTTGATACGCGGCGCTTTCTGAGTGAGACCCGGTCGCAAATGTCTCTTGTGTCATACCGTTGACTCCACACACCCAGCAATGAGAGCGGATCCGAGCCCCCTATTATGTTCCTCCGGCTAGGTGTTGCGCACACTGGTGTTGGGGGGGGGGGGATCCAGCGAGGCGAGGTGAAGAGGAGTCGAAGCAGTGTAACCGCCACCGTACCCTGTGCCAATTATTTCCCATCGCCACGGTGGGCAAAAAGACCCGAAAGCGCCGACTTCCTCCCAAAACTCGGGCGTTTCGCCGCTCCGCTCCTCGTCTCGGTCTGGCCGCCACGCTCGGCTTCTTCCCGGGGCCGTCGGCGGGCATTGATCATGGAGTAGCGGGGGTCTCGCTGCGCGGAGCCGCGGTCATGTGTTAAGACTAACAAGGTGAAAAAAAAAAGAATAATGAGAAAACCCAAAGAAAAAGGTCTCTGACTCTTGTCTGACCTCGCTGCACTGTTAGTATTCCCTCAGTCCTGATCATCTATTACATTACTCCTGCTGGAATAGACAGACATTAAGTGGAAAGTATGAACCGTATGTGTGACCCAGCAGGGCCTGACCCTGCACCGCGCACACTGAAATTAGAGGAAAAAGCTCTTGAAAAGCTTTCTGCGCTTTATATCCGTGTCCTTTAGCAACATGAATCATCACCGGCGGAGAAAGAAGACAGCACCCAAAAAAAAAAGAAATAAATAAAAGTGGCAGGTTAAGCTGAAATCGAGTCGGGCAGCATATGGTGGCCGGTAGCCACCGTTGTCGTTTCTCTGGTATTTGTCGCTCGAAACGTGCCACGAAGAGCTTTTGGCATGTCAGCAAAAGCTGTTGGAGAAAGCAAATAATCATTAACTCCTACCCAGGCGACTTGGAGCAGCTTGCCGCCTTGCATGGGACCGTCTGTTGACGACGTGAGCCCGTGCACTTAACAGGCACCTTCAAAAACATATTATTTCATCACTCGATTCAGCACTTGATGTCTCTCTCTCTCTCGTTTTTTTTGCATGTTGAACAAAGTCGCAGGAGCCCAAAAGCACGCGTCAACAAGGACACTCTGCTCAGTGAGCGACACGTCATAAAACCTGCTTTATTCAGGAGTGCCTCCAATTATTTCAACTCGTTTTTCAAATGTTTAATTATGAAGGTTTTGTACTCAATCGTGAGGTTCACCTGCCTCTGCAGTGATCACTTTACACCCGTAGTTTAACAAGAAAACGACGCCGTCGCTTCGCTTCAGTTACACTACACTTTAGGATATATTTGTGTACTTTAACACTGGCGGTTTCAGTCAGGTAACGTGTCTCAGCTGGCAGTTTTGTTGGCATTTCCAACGCTGCTTTTTCTCACTTTAATTCCCCTGTTTTGCATTCGCGTCCCGGCCGCCTGAAAGCAATTAGCGGCGCCGAGAATGTCAGAGTTTCAGATCAATTTTTAGATTCCTGCCCACATCTTACTTTTTTCTGCAGCTTTTACTTACTTTTATGTCCCCGTGCATTCGCTTCATAAGCTGCTGCTGCAGAGGAAAACGAGAGTTTTTCTTTCCTCGTCTATCCTCTTACTCCTTTCAGGAAGAAAGATTTCTGAATTGAAGGCTCACGTTTGTCTTGTTTCGCGAGGGAAGGGCCCGTCTGATGGCGCCGAGCGCAGGCTGACTGGAAACGCCGCGCTCGTGTGGCGTTTGGGTTCGCGAAGGGATGAATCTGCTATTAATCCATTTATCACATTAATCACATTACATCCCCGCAGTGTGTCAGAGAAAACAGTTTGGTGTCTTTGTAGCAGCTGCCATCAAGGAAAATTGCGCTGATTACAGACTTATTTACTCGTAGTTTTAATTACACTAATATGAAGAAGGGAGGAGAATTTTTTTCCTTTATTTGGGGGGGAATAAATAAGGGTTGTAAAAGCACAAAATTGCATCATTAAAATGTCATATTCCATGAGGGTGACACAGCGATCTAATTCATTTAATCAGAAAATTGCTCTGATTGAATGGAGAGAAAAAAGGAGGGGAGGGGCTGAGCTAAAAGGTCATATATCACTGGAATAAAAACTCAGGGGCTTGTTTTTTCTCTCGTGACTGGGCTCTTCTTCTCTGTCGGCCGCCATACATCTGGTGTGACTTCTGAAGGCCTGGAAAGTGACAAATATTTACAAGTTTAATTTAAGGGTGGCGCCGTGCCGCGCCCGCTGTGGGAGGGAGAATTTTGAAAAATAGGTGGCGCGCTGGCGTGGACACCGGGGATATGACAATCCATGATTAGAAATTGATTTTTTTTCTCTCCCTCTCCCTTTAACCCCGGGTTCAATTATCGAGGTTTATGTTTGATGGGACTATAATGGCGCCTATCTGCAGATTCGGAGCGGCGCGCACCGTTCTGTTTGCTTTCCCATCAGGTCTGATCGAGCTGTAATTGATTTACTAATTGCCTTTAATTATAAAGCAAATGACTTCTCTCCGCCACGCCAGTTGGGTTATCTGTTTTGGTGGCTATCAAAGAAAGAAGTTAATAAACTGGATGATGGGGTTAATAATCACAATCAGTGCTGTAATTCTCATTAGATTCCCAAAAAGCATAAAGAAATGGGATTATTTCACCAGCACATAATTGCTTCGTGCTGCTTTTTCTGCCGTCCGGGTGACAATTGTATCAAAATTTTGCGCTTAAAAACCATCGAAATCAATTAATAACTTGCTTGGATGTTGTCAGAGATGGAAAGAAACGGAGAGACGCTGCTTTCTTTTTTGCATTTCCCCTTTTGTCTCTTTTCTTTGTGTGCCGTTTGTGGCTTATTGAGGGAAATGAATCACGGGACCACCGACGTTTTGTCGCACATTATTTCTAAAACAAAAAGTTCCCCCCCGACCGGACTGGGCCTGAGAAAGACTGCGGGAAAAAAAAGGAAAGGCGTGCTGAGATTTCTGCTGCTGTTGTTGAGTTAAACACACCGCTTGCTTTGCCACCCCTTATAAATAAAACATGGAAGTGCTTCAGGAGAGAGCGAGGAGGGGGGGGGGCTCCCCGCCTGCATCGCACTCTCGGCGAATACACCGCGGACACTGTGTCTCTTGCTTTGACACCGCGCGCGCACACAAACACGCCGGTTTTCACCCCTCGGCGACTCTCTCGCGGGGCCCGATCCCACTTCATGAAGTCGCACACCTTCATTTTCGCTGAGAAAACGCACCCATAATCTCACCCTGTGTGGGCGCAGCCTAATATGACGCCCCGGCACACGTACAGTTGTCAAATGACTGCCAACAAATGCTGGCGAACACGAAAGCAAAGATGGAGAGCAGGGAAGATTCTGCTTTTAATGTTTGAATAATCCCCTCAAACATTTATCCGCTTCTTTTTTTCCCCTCTTCTTTCCAGATAATATCATTAATAAATGTTCAGCTGTGAGAGAAACAAGCGAGACGGTTTGACTTGGGGAAACTCATGGGCGGAAACGTGACCGGCGCAGCCGAAACACCTAATACGCCGCTGCTCTGTCAGCAGCGAGCATGCTCTCAGACTTCCAAACCGTGCTCCATACAAACACTCGCTGAGTGCTTTCTGCACAGTCAAACATCATACATTCATAGATAAGAACCGCATGCATAATTGAAAACCACACAGTGAATGGCATGAACACGAGCGAGGGGAAGGGGGGAAGGAAGGGAACTATCAGTGTGTGTGCTGCGACTGGGCACCACCTTTTTCTGCCTCAAAAAATAAACAAAAAAGGAACAAAATGAGAGCCCAGAAAAGCCCAATGAATAATTAATGGGGGGATATTATTTAGCTTTGCTTGGCTGAATGGCTGCAGCAATTTCTCTCTCTCTCTCTCCCTCTCTCGCTCTCTTGGGTGAGGGCAACACTGTGGGATGTGTGATCTCAGCGGAGGCATTTGTTGGACACTGTAATGCTAATGAAGAAGCGGAGCAGGACAAAAGTCAACGGCTGGGTGAAATGCAAACACCAAGAGATAATCCGGACAGGTTAATATGATATGAAAGCGCAAGCGGAGAAAGCGACACGTGTAAAGGTTGTGTGTCCGACACCTTTGGCAGGAACGGTGTCACTGGACGACAATAGTGTTTGTACTGCGATGCTTATGACAGTCCCCTTGGTACCTTCACCACAGAATACTACACACGGTCTCATAGAAAAACTATTTACACACTGTACGCATCAATTCATCCTGGACCTGCACAGAGATGCACATTACAAAGAAAACTATATTCTGACACTTTGACTACTGTCAAGCTGACAAATGAAAGCTGTCAATGGCTTTTATTTTGAAGGCAAGCAGAAGGATACTCGAGCAAAAGAGGGAAACCGGATGGAAACACCTGAGTTATTTGTGTAATATCCGAAATACTAAGGTCGTATCATGCTGTTTATTACAGTAACTACTGTTTGTATTCTAGTTAAAACAACAAAATTACTCATGTCATTACTACACGTAGTAACGGACACTTTTAAAGTACAAAATGTTGAGCGTCTCTCGTTCTAACGCAAGATAAAACTGTCATAACATGATGAACTCTCCCAATTATATCAAATTGCCTTAAATAACACATACGGCTGGCGCTTATCTCATGGGCGCCATCCCACTCAAGTGCATCGCAATGTGCTTTATGTTGCTCTAAAACCTGCAATAACCTGCGAACCTGTTAGCCTACACTTCCTTATTTACACTTCCAATAGTTATGGGGCGACATTATCGTCCGGCCGAGGCGTTTCTAACTGTGTGTGAGCGGGTCGCGCGCGGTGGATTTATCAGAGCACTTTCTTTGGAAACAAGCTGCCTGCTGCGGCTTAAAAAGAGCCCACAAAAACAGAAAACAAACACTGGAGTTTGTGAACAGAAACCTGGAAACAACATATCGGATTTAGCAGCTTAAAAAAGAGTAATTATCAGAAATACTCACAACGCTTTCTGGAAGGAATACAGTGACCTCTAGTGGCGATTGCAGCTACGACAGATGCAAGTGAGAAATTTACTGTAGAGATATTCAAGCTGAACTAGTCAAGTATTGTCATAATCTCTAATTCCTCTGAAACGTTACTGAAACGCTGATTAAGGTGAGAACTCTGTTCCTGAGCCTGTAGAATCTGTCCTGTTTAATCGGCCACAAGTGTTTTATTTCACCGTTGCCGTGGATTCGTCCCTCCTCAGAGGCGGGTTGTTCGCGCCGTAAGACGGACGCCATCTGCTCGGGAACCACCGAGGACGTCCGACTGATCGTCAGCGTAGCTGACAGGCAGCGGTGATGGATTACATTATTAGTCGGAGTGAAATTAGGAAAATCTTTAACTCTTCGCCTATTCAGCACGATCTCAGATTCCGATGTGCATGCAGACATTAAATAAAATAAACCGAGCAACAGAAAGGAAACCGAGGTCTGGGAGTTCAGTGAGCGTTCATCCCACCTTTCGCTAGAACTTCTACACATCTATTTCAGGACCCGCTGGCCCCCGTTTAGGTTTGTGAAGCGCTGGAAAAGGTCCAAGTCGCTGCGATACATCGCCCATCGATCAAACGGCCAAGACGCACACTCATACCTCCCGAAAAACACGATTCCCTGAGCGCCTGACCGGCGTGTCCTCACACACCGAGGAGAGACTCCCACACACAACGCGTCACATCCCCTCCCTCCCTCCTCCCCCCTCCCGCCCTCACTTTCATTCTCCATCTTCACTGTCAGCAGTGGAATAAAACTCTTTTCATTTAGTGCTTGATTGACTCTGACCCTCTGATAGACAAGCAAAGGCAGCGCAGGACTAAATGATTCCCAGAATTGGTTCACTTTTTTGCAACCGGCAGTGAACAGCACCGGCCGTAATGCATGCTAAACACCGCGCGGGACGGGCGCCGCTTTACAGC
This sequence comes from Malacoctenus gilli, assembly GCA_032164315.1. Lineage (NCBI taxonomy): Eukaryota > Metazoa > Chordata > Actinopteri > Blenniiformes > Labrisomidae > Malacoctenus > Malacoctenus gilli. Next base: position 2,751,631 of record JASSRZ010000060.1, read on the forward strand.
TTTTACAGAGCGCCGCCGTCATTAATAACGGGGATGAAAACGAGAGCCTGAAAGGGGCCCCGACGAGTGGCGAGCTGGTCGGTGTTTACAGGTACAAGCATGCGGTGCGCAAACTTTCAAAAAAAAGGAGGCAATGACATAATGCAAAGCGAGAAAAATAGCAGTTTGAAACTGAGTCAGCTGCCAGAAACTGCTTTGCCCTTTTCTTTCCCTCCTTCCCGAACTTCACCTTGCTGAGAATGTATTGCGAGGAATAACATCTAATCCACTGAGAGGATGTCTTGGACTATTCTGGGAGAAAAAAGGCTGGTTCAGCAAACAGCAAAGTACAGGAGCAATGACAAGGCACCCCCCCGCCCCAACTCCCCTCCCCTCCTCCCTCCTCCTCCTCCCACCTCCCACCTCCTCGCACACTTTACATACAAATAGCTGTCAAAATAAAATTGCCTATTTTGAATAAGAATATGCCCGGGACAAAAACACAAATATATGAAAGGACAAAGCAGTCCAGTGGAACAGACAGAGAAAGCATGAAATAAGATATTAATGTGCTCTAAATTGAAAGACACTGCGTTATGACTTTGCAAATAAAGTACATTCACGTCACTTCCATCCGTTTTTTAATATAAATGTTATTATTTGTGATATTCTCCGTCGAGACGACGGCCCACAGAGGAGCATAATGAGGTTTCTCATTCGGCGAGGTCGCTCTGATGTTTCGACGGAGGTCAGCGAGAAAAAAAGCAAAGTGGACTAAATATTTAGTTGCTCTTTGAAGCATGAGAACTGTGTCATGTACTCTTAAGCTACTGTATCGCGGAAATCCTGAGAAAAAACACTTATTTTCAAGATAGATATTTCATATTCTCACTGTAGGAGGATTAAAAATGTTAAAAGAAACATTCACACATGGGTAGAACATGCAATAACCCCCCACAGGGCATGAAACTGGGACCCTCTCACTGTGAGATGAGAGTATGAATCAGTACACAGAGTCTTGAGTACATATCCGCGTTTTACCGAGTTCTTGCTTCCTTCAGAAGAAAAAAACGCATCAACTGGCGACGTGTATCAGTGTGAGCGTGTTGATGGACTGGTGATCTATCCACGTGTACCTTCCCTTCGTCTGAAGTAATTTGTAATCTGTATTTCTTGGATCATGACCCAGATCCACGCGAGTCGAAGCGGAAACACGGAACAAAAGTGGCACAAAGTGAGACGGATAAACCACCATCACATTCAGCGCGTCTCCCGCGACACTTCCTCCCTTGTTCGAACTGAAAGTGGTCCAACCCCCCCCCCCCTTACGTCCCTTTCTCTTCCCCGGGAGAGATTTACACCCAGACACCGAGAGGAGCGCCTGTCCCGGCCTGCAGGCACGCCGCACCAGGTAACTAATGAAAATGAAACATTTGTTCTTCGGGGCACCTTACGGGCACGCAGCCCGAGCCTGCCGCCAGGCTCCCATTGAAGACGTGCGCCGCCGCCACACCCCCCCTCCCCCTTTGATAGATTGGCGTCGGCGGGAGGAGGGGGGGAGCTAACTTTAGCCCTTAATGGTTTGAAATATGCTTGCGCTACAGTTTTTTCGCTGTGAGGCCAAATGATATCCCCTCTCTTGATGATTTATTAAGCCTATTCAGAGGCTTCTCGTCAGGGATAAATTGGCTCCTGCCTCCTGTAATGCCCTTGATGGATAACCGTCTCATTTTTCTTGATTATTCTATCTATACGACGCTTGCTTAAAATCAAAATGAATATCACAAACATAATGCCCCAGCCGTTCACGCCTCGCACATCCCAGATTATGCCACCGAGTTAATAACGGCCGGTGATTATGGCTCTTCAGATGTCAAATTAAGAGGCAGCTTATGGTGGCTGTGCTGCAATTTGACCTTTGACCCCCCCCCCCCTTTCTAAACCCAGCACAGATCAACTTTAGCTCGAAGACTTGAGGTCCGCTCTTCTCGTCCTGGATTCGGGTGCAGTATCCCAGCAACACACTGCGATAAGCGCCCAGTTTGCATGACAGTTAAAGTAGATTTCTTTGTTATTGGTCCTATAAATGCACCTCCAACAACTGGATGGGTTTATTCCAGTTTTTAATGCTATTATCAATGCAACACACTCGCGATATTCGCCCGCATACGCTTCAAAGATATCGGTGTCACAACCTTTCCTGTCATTAACGCGGTTATTGTGCTGAGAATACAAAAAGGGTCACCCGTTCGCATGAAAACACAGTCGACGCAAAGCGAATCACGGCGAGAGGCGCACGCGACGGAGGCGTCTGTTTGTAAAATTGGCGGTTTCGGTCAAGCGGAACAATCACGAGAGGCCGCCGGTGTCGAAAGCGAGGCTGCGGCTGTCTGTTGACAAATTACGGTATAGAAAGCTGATGATTGTGTTTTTAACAAGCAGCATGAACCTCAAATGACAGGTGTGAGGAGGCAATTTACAATTCCAAATCAGGTGACAGCTCCGCAATCATTCTGCTCTCGACTCATTTGCGGCTATTCAGCGGGTCCTCAGTGGTACGGGAAGATGGAAAGCGTGAAAACACCAACAAACGTAAAGCTGGAAAGTTTTTGAAGCACAAACTCTGCGAACACCACGTCCGTACAACACAACTGTCATAATCCTCTCACACAGTGCAACAAAAAACATCTTTGTTTTAATATTAAATCCAAAAAATTTAAAATATATGTCATACCTTTGATTATTTTCGAGTTGTAGTTATTGCACTGACATAAAATGCTTGTTTTGACCACCCTACGATATCTTTAAAGTAGAAATCTATTTAATTGACTTGTTTCATTAAAATTTCTTGCGCAGAGTCCACAAAAAATCAGATAAACGGGTACAAAAAAAAGGGAATTGAATTCTATTAAATTGTAGCAGATTACTGGCCAACTGTGGTTGGCTGGATTAAGTCATTAAGTAGGATCAAATTTCACGCAGGCTGCAAATTTGCCAGCTCACGACAATGACATCCAAATATTACACATGCGCGCGTCACTCCCGGAGCGAATGACTCGCGCGTCTGCCGGAGAGTCTTCCAGCTCAACACCGACGGCAACAATGTGACGGTTTGACGACAGTAGAACAAATACAGTCCACGTATTGTGTCAGAAATTGGGTCGAACACGCTGGAAATCTTCATTACTCTCCTTCTATTCAATACGCTCGTCCGTTTGGTCTCTCGTCAGATATTCCTGTGAACGCTCAGGTTTTAATACTGCCGATGAAAGTGCATATTTTAGAGGCTGAACCAGACTTAATCTTAGATACATTTGTATCTATAATGTGATCTTTAATATAATTCGAGTGGTCAAGCAACATGAAATCTGCATGAAAAGACCTCATTGAGTGTTCCTGACTGATCTCATGCATTTTTAAGGAGCGCCTTTATAAGAAGTCCTTCCTCAGCTTCGGCTGCTTATTATTCCTCAAATGTTGCAAGCTGCAGACTGTTTCTCCGAGTAACACAAATGTGCACGTATCTGTGACAGAACAAGGATGTGATGTATATGCGATTAAGACGTTTGTGTGCAGAGAGGAGAGAAAAAAAAAAGGAAAACACTCAGAGATAAAATTACACGAATCCGCAGCAATTAAGTGGCGCTGAGCTATACTTATCTAGCTTCCAATTAGAAGCGAGCAGACAGTTTTCGACCAGCGTTTCTGCGGTAAATACTGGAGACCCGGTGACATCATCACGCAATTTTGACAAGTTGGATTACCGAGGGCGCGTCGTTTCGGCGTCGAGAGTCGCGTACGTTGTGACGGTAATTATATCTTGAAAAGAAACGATTCGGAGCCTAAATGTTGCTGCTGCCTCAGAAAGTAACAGGCAAGAACCATATCAGAAGATTTCTGAGGTATGATACGTATATTTAGTCTTTGCAGGCTACGACACCAGTATTCCCAGCATGACCCTTCAAAATAAAAGCAATAGGAACACTGTGTCCTTCTTTCAGAGCCGAGCAACTGACATTAAAAACAATTTTCACAACCTCAACAGGGGGAAAAAGTGGCGTTTCAGACGATTCCAAGTTGCCGTATACTCATGTTTGTCTTGACGGGCGCCAACAAGAGCGCCTGTCGATGACGGCACCCCGGATGATGGATCGTCTCCTCCGCGGGGCCGGCGAGGCCATTTGAACAAAGGGACATTCACTTTGGAAGCCCCCCCCCCTCAGGTCTCCTGCAGAATTTATTTCCCCCCGCCTCCCTCGAATCAAAAACCGTCTGCGTCAGTGTCGTTTTGGCTTACAAGCCCATCGCAGCCACCGCGAGAGGTGCGAAGCAAGTTCTTCCTGGAAAAACAAATAAGCGGCGCAACACAACCCAACACAACCTCCCTATGGGGGAGCCTTGAAATGGATTATCTGTCTTTAAACACCCACACGCCTTCCTGGATTTCTCTCTTCACGTCTCGGCGTCTCTCCTGCGCTGTGATCCAAATTATAAATCTCAACTGGAGGGTGGGAGATAAAAGTTCCCTCAGGAAAACTGCTTTTATGTAAAGAAGAGAGCTGGAGGGGAGGGGGGCGCTCCGGTGGTTGTCGATGCAAGAGGCGAAGGCGCGGAGGTGACGCCGACCGAACCGCACGATGGTCTGCGCAGTGAAAAGCCTCAACTTTACTGACATGAATGGACTGAAATATGTTCCCAAAATGGGAACTTGCAAAAGACTGAAATACCAATCGTGCATATTGTAACTGAAAAATGCATCTTCAGTCGCTGTTGATGCTGCTAAGTATTGGAAATAAAGACCAAACATCATGAAACCCAAAAATATTTCCAACTTTGATAACTGAAGACTTTATTATGGGCTCTGACCCACATTCAAAGTATAACAAAGTGTTCATTCACGAAGCACCACCAACTCTGCATCCACAATCTCGAACTATTATTGGCTCATCATGATCGTTTTGCCCCCCTTCCCCACCCCTCCCCTGGGGAATAGACCGGCTTCCATGGCAACAAGCACAGACTCACATGAACAATAAAGAAAAAAAAGTTTGGCCTTGTTAACCTTCTTTGCTGCATCTGTCAAGGAAAACACATTGCCATCGTCAAAACATAATGTGTACTGTTATGTTTGAGTCGACACATTGAATTATTGCACTCGGAGAGACTCTTCAGAGGGCTGAAGCCTTCAATTTCAGCGATAGATCGTGTTGGCCAACAACGAGCTCTTGGTTCGGCCTCCGCCTTCAAAACGCTCAGCGGTTTAAATCGGTTAATTCTGTGGTCTGATGATGTTTATTCGCCCGTTCCAGTTCGAGCTGGTTCGAGTCGTGCCGCATTGCATCTCGTCAGCCTTGACGGAAAAATAACGAGTTGAGCTGGAGCCTCGCTCTTGAACGCTACAGACTGCAGGCTTGGCCAACAAAGCCAGTTTGGCTTATTGTGTCACTTCTCTTGTTTAAAAAATCTGTACGGGCCTGTTTGTTTCCTTTATGACCTCTATTAGCACTTGGCAACAGAAACTCCTTCACTCCTTGCAGCGCCTGTCTGAAGTACTCGTTGGCTACGCGCGGCCAAATGAAATATATGATCTGGCTCCTGCAGCCAGGTCAAACATTTTGCTGACTTCGTATCAATCTATAAGTGCCAAGGAGGAGGAGAGATCCAAATGTTGTAGCGGAGCTATCAAAAATCCCCACAGAGCTCGAGTGCATCCAATACTTTCTCCCCTGTAAAAGCCCTTTCCTGGCAGAGAGGCAGTAATGTACCAGATGACCTCGCTTAATTGGCTTCACTGGACACTGGTGTCTTCTTCAGCAGACTAAAACACCAGCTAATGTTTTATTTCCGATCCGAGCGGGCAGGAAACACGCTGAATTTTCATAGCGTCATGAAGGAATCCCGATTCCAACTGATCATCCAAAAACTGTCAATAAAGTGTCATGTTTTAACCGTTCGAGTCGCTTCTCGGACTTTTCAAACCATTACCGCCACCTACTGGACTGGAGGAGAAGGGAAGTTTCCTAATCAGCACGATTTGAATAATCTGTCCAAGAATTTTGAGGCTGCAAAGCAAACCGATGGCTGCCTTTCTTTTCCATGCTTCCACATACTCAAACCTCACAATGCCGCTGCTGCCTGGAGGAGGTTTGGTTAAAGTCTGCTGGCTTGAGTGCATCCAGTGCCATCCCATTATGTTTGGTCCGTGTGCCAGCAGAAACCCTCTCCTCCTCCCGCCTTCATAACTCTGTGGGAGTTGATTAATGAAGCAGATTTCCAGCTATCAAGCTGGGTGCAAACTGTTCAATTATGCATCTTGGAATCTCCTTATATCATGTTTTAGTGGCTTTGCGAGCTCAGTGGGACCCGGTGTGCGTGGGAGGCCGCGTCTCACTAGCATGTGCTATATTTGTCTAAGTGATGACCTTTGCCTTTGCGACAAATTAAAGTGGAGTGATTGGTGGAGTGCTGTCAATTTGTTCCTTTCACGTGGTCCTTTGCTGGCAGGACTCAATTCACATTGTGAGCTAATCAAAATGCATGACTGGGGCAGGGAAGGAGGCAGCAGGCTCACGCTGTAAACACTAAAGAAGCCGTTTACAACCTGACGCAGACATCTGTCCTCATCAGGCACAGCTGCTCGGAGACTGCCTTATGATTGTTTGGTTGCTTTCGCAGACACTCGCACCACTTTCATATTTTATATTGGAGTAGGCAATTTGTTATACGGCAGTCTCTTTAGCCGATATAATTCTTGGCAGATTCGGCGCCTCGGGTGTTGCGCTGGTGAGCTTTGAGGAAACAAAACATCGGCGTCTCAGCAGGTGAACGTTGAGATTATTATACTTCTTGTAAACACTATTCTTCCCCAACTATACTCTCAAATCTAAACTGAAACAAATCGCCCGTACGTCGGCGCAAACGCCCGCTCTCGCTGCCGCGACGCAGCGATTTGGCTCCGTCTGCTCTCAGCCGTAAAAGACGAGACGACGAGAATTTTCGCTCGTATAAATTGTTAATGTTTTGCGTCAAATTAAAAACCTTTCAAGTGTCATTAAACCCGTTCGCCCTCGACAAGTTTATGTGGAGCCGCGGCCGAGAGCGGCGAAACAGATGCTTTCCACCGGCCCTTTAGTGAGCTCACGACACGACTGGTCAACACTGCGAGAAGAAACAGCTGCACACTTGCATTCCAAAGTCCCGTGAAACTGAACTGATACTTTTCCTCGCTTACAAAACATAAAATAACCACTCGATGCAAAAAATAAAGAGAGAGAGGTTTTTTTTAAGGCTTTCTGAGGACGCTCATTGAGTTTAACACACCACAAGTTGTGACCAAATGATGCTCCCCCACAAGAAGTTTAGTGCGGCTTGTAACTTGCTGCAGCGGCAGGATCAGGACCACGGACGTGGATAGCTGACTCAACTCAGCTGATGCTGTTAACAGCTGCTCTTACATACCCGCTGTCCTCCAGACTACATCTCCGACTGCAGCCCGTAAGGCAGAAAAACAACACACACATACACACACACAAAAAAATGAAACATCGAACAGATGGCGGAGCTTGCCTGATTTGTTCGTGTTTGAGTGCCAGACAGTTGGATCCGTGCTTGTTGCCTGTTAGCCTTAGCTTGAAGATACTGACGCTGGCTGCCAGCGGACACTGCTGAGATTTGCTCCGGCAAATTTATTTGATTGACAATACGTTTTTGGTGCGTCTCCAATTTTGCAAGCAAAGTAAATATAGTTCATGTTTCGGCGCACGCCGAGAATCTTTAAAGACGATGGAAGATTTTTCTATTAAGTGTAATATAAGTGCAAGTTGTTTGAATGCTTTACGATTTCCTTCCTGGGATGAAACGGCAGCTTTATCGCAGATTAGGACCTCTAGTGGCTGTAGTAGATTTGGCAGAAGCAATGAAGAAGGAAGAAGTTTCATCATGACTTCTTGTTTAAGCTGAAATTGAAATAAGGAGAAGAAAACAAAGAGGAGACCAGTGTATGATAGGAGGCGGCGGCAGTCTTGGAAAGGAGAAACCAGCACTATAATGTATAAATGTGAGTAAAAACTGGACACGTGCTTCAAATACACAATCTATTCTTGAAAGGATCGCGTTATTAGAAACTACAAAAGCAGTGTTTCAGTCGACAGTGGATTACATGACACGGTAAATATAGAAAAGGGAGCTTTTTGTTGTGCACCGCCTTTTTTTTTCCTTCGCTTTTTTCTTCCCCTCTCTCAAGGCAACTGTGTTTGTGGTCGGTGATGATTCCCCTGCGAGTAATGTAACAGGTGGGTGGATGGACAAAACAAAAGATCAAATCAATACTTTCAGCCACTGCTTAATTGCACATTGGGAGCCAAAGGTTTTTTTTTATTACCAGCCCCGGTCAAACTTTTAATATACCTCCAGCCTCTGGAGTATAGTGTTCTCGCACACCTTGCATTGTCTGAGAAACAAAGGCGTTTTTTCGTTGTTGTTTGTTTGTTTATATATATAAATATATATGTACCCTGTCTTCCAGTCAAGCCTAGCAACTCACGGTTTTTCAGGAGAATAGTTTACAAACAGCAGCGAATGTAATGAAGTCACAGTATCTGAATTAAGCCGCTTATGAGATTAGAGTATTCAACCCACCTTCTCTGGTGTGGAAATTATTAGAAAACAAAAGGTTTACCAGGCGAGGAGATTTAAACTGAACTGGAGATTTTCCTCCTCACTTCAAACGTAATGCCATTGAAATGTGGGCGCCGCGAAATTAGTAATGCTGTCTCACTTTTAATCGAAATGCGCGACTCGGGGAAAAGAAGCAAAAAAAAAAAATAGACCCAAAGTGACACTCCTCCGAAAATATCCCGAGTTGAACGTTCACCTCTGATAGAAGCTTGAGCGTAACGGTTCTATGAGATTTGGAGCTAATTTGACGACAAACAATCAATAACGTGTCGTTCGGAGGTGTGTCGGGGACGCTCGCTGAGGCAAGCCTCAATTTCCAGGAGGGGAACGTGATGTTCTCTGAAATGTGTCACAAATGATGCAGGATCGGTGATGGGAGATTAGTGAGTTTGCTCGGCGTGACCCATCAATCTTATTAATACACTCCCATTAGCTGGAGATGTCTCGCACCTGTGTGGAAGCACACCTCTGTTTGTGGAATCATGTATCGGGAAAGTGTTACATGTCTGAGGAGTGGTACGTAAATAATGCATGAGGCGTTTGGCACGAGCAGTGGAACGTGTCATTAGCTGAGAGGCATCTCCGGAAAAGAAACGGGTGTCCTGGGATCCTTTTTTTGTTCCCTGCAAAAACCAGCAAAGTGGAACACGAGAGGAGGCGCAAATACAATCTGTTCAATGCAGTTTGGATGCAGAGAAGCTGGCTGCCACTACATGACCCCAATGAAAGGCTTCCTCTTCATCTTTAATGAAGGACTTCGTCTCCAAAATTCTGCACGGTTAAGCTAAATCTACCGACTCGCTGCAAGAGTTCTCTTCAACTTTGAAATGCTGGATTAAGTCTGGCTTTTTAAAGCTCTTCAGACGTGAGAACCGCCACCACGCAGCCCCTCACGAGGAAGTCATCGTTATGTTTCGCCCCCCCACACACAACTGCGGCTTTCGAGTGTCTTGACAGACACCAAGCTGGTTTTTCTTGCACCCTTGAAAGATCGTCTCTCTTCAAGATTGCCTGCGACGCCTTTTTTGCAAACACAAACATGATCAATATCCACGAGGCTTTAAAGCACCGTAAGTAAATCATGGAGTATCACTACTCATCTGTTCTCTCAGGGAGCTCGAATAAAAGTTAACACGGCAGAAAAACAACTGCAAAGCCTCCCGGTGTGCAGTCAGAAAGAACAAAAGATCCAAACACTGCCCCCCCCTCTTTCCTCCTCCTCCCCCCCTCAAAGGAGTACTGCAGCGATTGGTGTGTGGTACCAGCATTAATATGTTACAGGCATTTTTGTGCGAAAGGGAACTGAAAATAATACGTTCCCCTTTAGCTTTTCAAGCTCACTTACAACTACTCCCACCCCAACTCCCCCCGATCCCCCCGATCCCCCCCCCCACACACACACACACATCCAGCTCCTGTTTCATAGCAGCTTTGCTTTACATAACTCCTGTTCCAGTTTGGATTCGTTTCACGCCAGCCACTTCCTGGGTGATGTTTGTTTCGGAGGCGCTTCGCTGTCCACTCCTCTTTTTTTTTCTGCCCCCCCCCCCCGCCCCCTCAGCAAACAGATGTGTGGCACAAACAAGCACCCGAGAGCGCCGCTGGCTCCATAAATAACCTGTTTGTCTTAATCCATCAAGTTCGGGGATGGAGAAAACCTCGGTAGCAACGTGGGGGCCGAGTATTATCCGGACGCCCCCAGTATCATGATGTATAAGCTTGTTCTTTGCGCGGGGGTCCGGTCCACTAGCGGTGGCCATTATGCCAGGCTAGTGCCACCGATCCATCACGCTTAAGCACCATACGGCCGATTTCAACGTGACAGCGAGCCTCCGTCATCGCGCGTTCACGAATTTCCATACTCAAATCGATGGACGCAACTTATGCACAAGGCCAAGAGGTGTTCGGAAGGAAAAGCTCAAAGGGGATTTTAAACCGGACCGAGGGGGACGCTCCGTCCCACATCCATATAATGCGAGGAGAGGGAGCCATACTTGAGACACCGATGCAGCAGCGGGAATCACAGGAAGCGTCCCTGCATCCGAATGTCCGCTGAAAAGGTTCAGGAGTGATTCGACAGCAAACAGTCTGAAGTCGGCACTGCGACTTTATTCAAGAGGATCCACGTCCAGGTTTTGAATTTCAACAGCAAACAGCCTGACCGGAACGAGATTACGCTGTGCTCTGGCACCGTGACGCTCTGCTCCACGTAAACCCGTTGGAGTGCGCTCCACACTCCCATTAAATGCTCATTTTGACTTACTACATCTGGCCAATATAGTAAATAATGTAAACTGTGAATGTATTCAAAGAGTTACTGAAAAGAAATTGTTTGACAAGCAAGTCCAAACAACTCAAATGATAAATGTACACAGAAAGCCACAAAACATGAAAATGTAAACAGTTATTTCTTTTTGTACTTGAATGACAATTTACAAATACAGTTGTCAAATAAATATAATGCAGTAAAAGGAAAAAAAACAAGATGAATACTATTGTCCTTTGACGCATCGTTGATGAAATGAAACATGTCAGGAAAAAAGGGGGTTTTAAAGATGCAATCTTCATTCTGCGATGACAGATTATTCAAACTGTCCGTGTTTGTTTACTCACAACAGTAAAACCAGCTGCTCTTCTGTGGTGTTTTTCTGACTAAACACGGCTCCAGCAGAGTCTGCTGCCCCACATGTCGGCATTAAAACACACCTGGAGTAAGTACGGCGAGGGGGAGAAAAGGGCACATCTGGCGGCACAAAAACACGAACACGGCGGCGCGGTGGGTTTTTTTTTTCCGTGGCCCACTTTGGTCGCAGGAAAGCGAGAAGACACAAAGGCAGACGGCGTGCTGGCCTCGCCCCAAAGTGTCCTCTCAGCAGTCGTTTTACACCCCGCGCAGGAGCGTTATTTTTCCACTTTCTAATTATATCCTTTTATCAGGGCCCCCCTGTGATTGGTTTTAGGTGATAAGCGGGCAGAATTGGGAAAGGAAAGAGAAAAAAACACGAGCAATCGTAATGTTGAGAATTAGAGAGAGAAAACCGCTTTTCTGTTATCTCGCCGGGGAGCAAAATGGGAAGTCGGAGTCGATTTTTAAAACGTTACGTGCGCGCTACCCGCAAGGTGACGAGGTGTGGCGTGGCAAACGGCGCTCGCTTTGTCTTCCAGGAGCGTGCGTTTGTTTTATCAGCCCCCCTTGCAAATATTTTCACTGCAAACACTTCGTCCTACTTCCTGAACTTTTCGTTGATTTCTGTGCGAAGGCTGCGGAGGCGCCCGTCTCGCTTGGGGGACGGAGGCGAGCGGGACCACTCCCGCAGGGGTGGGTGGGTGAGGTGAGGGGCAAGTACGAGCTTTTACTGCTTTTTCTGGCAAAATTTGGAAGGACGAGGTGGGAGGATGTGAGCGCAGGTGCGTTTTTTGAGCGCATCTCTTTCACCGGCGGCCGCATTAGCATTGCTAATAAGTGAGGCTTTAAAAGCTGGTTGCGAGTCTTGTGTGTGTTTTAATGATTTAAAAGCAAACTTGAAAAAGAGCAGGTGGGAGGAAGACGTCTGCACTCTTCACGCCACCTGTGAGTCACAGCAACTCCATCAGTGATTCGGGAGGGGGGCGGCTGTGGGACGCGGCCCCCTTGTGGGCCCCGAGGGTAAAAATTTTTGGAGTTACTCCAAATTAAATACAGATATTTCAATAAAAAGTCATACGATAAGACGTAGGGATGAAGGATATGTGTTACCTACTGGTTGGGGTGAGGACAGGTCACAGAAAAACAGGAAGTGAAACTTCGGAGGTCTTCTAATCCTATTTGTTTCTCAATCTCCTCTGAAAGTAGCTCCAGATGCTCCGTCTGAGAACAGAACGAACCTCCCCCAAAAAAAGCAGACGCCTCCCCCCCATCTTTCCATCCACTCCCTCTCAAATAGTTGCAAAATGGTTTTTCTGGTGCCAAGGCACATTGTTAAAATGTTGATGGATGCCAACTGCTTTGGAAATTGGCGAGGAAGCGGCGAAGACAAACATCTGAAGCTGCAACGGGTTCTGTTTGTGTGTAAAGATGCACCAACGTAAGTGTAATGAAACAGATATTAAAATTTGATCTCCTCTCTTGTATCCCTACAAGTTTTGTTTCACCGTTGCACGGCTGTGATTCACTTGCTGCTGTTTTACCTTGTTATCCAGCCGCCCGATTCAGCCCAGCAGAGTGTGGAGGACATACACACACACACACGCACACACACACACACCGCCTGCAGGTTTTCCCTATATAAAATCCAATAAGTTTGCCTTTTCAGGCATTATATATGGTCTCAGTAGGTGTTGCACGCCTGTATTCCACAACCCTATTAAGACAGATACGTTGTAAATCAAACCGCTCATGCACATATCTCTGGTTTTCTACCTATCAGTTTGGGTTAGTTCTGCATATCAGCAGTTATCGATCTGTGCTCACACGACGCGACGGAGGCTACGAGAGATCGGGACGCGCGCCGTTTTCATCAGGATTTTATTTCCACTTTTGTTTTCTATCACGGCACGAAAATCCTTCACTTCACTGTGCAAACTCTGCTCCTCTTTTCTGCTCGATGCAGTCGTCTTGGTCAGCGCTTACGTCTTTATTTCTGGGTCTAGAATTGGAGTAAATAGAATAAAGCTTCATTGTCCAAGAAGGTGGAAAGTTGGCTTTGGCTGACCTGTTTATATAGTCCCTTAAAATAAGGTCAATACAACAAAATACTGTTTATTCGGAGCTTTTACAGAGCACAGTTTGTATATTTTCACCTGCAACATGTGGCAGCTTTCTGCTGCAAAAGGTTAGTAAATTTATTGTGCAACTCCACTAAACAGGTCAACAGTGGGGTTTTTTGAAAGAATGCTCACAAAGCAGAGATTGAACCTTTACTGTTCATTCTTCATTGTTGTCACATGACAATGCCGCTTTAGCGAGCGCCTGTTGTGCCATTAGGCTGTAATGACTCGCTGGCCTACATACAGTCATGACACACGTCGTCCCACTGTTTCCCACGTGTTGATGCATCCCCATGCTCGCCCTCTTTCCTTTGACATGCTCACGTCGACATCTCCTGACTGTCAAGTTTGCTTCCCCTCTGAATTAACCAGTCCAACTCCAAACTTCCCAGTAAAACTGATTTCTATCCCTTCATTTTGTCTTTTCTTTTTGAAATTCTTCTTTCAAGGGTTCGAGAAATGACCTGTGAGTGAGATCCTGCATTGGTTTGATCTCCTAAACGTTATGACAAAGTACTTTTGAAGTAGAATAAAAATAGCCAACGATTAAAGCTGCAATATAACATTTCTGATGGCAGACTAGTAAAAATGCAGAACAGATACGCAGTATTTCACTGTCAAGCAAGGTCAAGGTGAAGCTATGTTTAACCATCGGTTCATTGTTATTGCATCAGGGTCATCAATCTGAAATATGGACCCAGATCTGCACTGATCCACCTCTAAAAGTTTGGGGAAACTTTGGAGCTTCTCCAGACAGAAAGCAAATATCTGTTTCCAGGAAGTTGCTGAGTTGCAATTTTTTTTTTAAACAAAAAAAGCCAAAAAATGCTGCCAAGAACTTCCTTTTATTCACTTTCCGAGATGTATCGACAATCTTTACGCAGTCTCACGCAATTAGACACATTTGCTTGGCAACGTAATCAATCGAGACAAACTGAGGCAAACTTTTGAAGCAGCGCGTCAAAGCGAGCGTCTTTCAGCTTCATGTGACGGTGAACACTCGTGTTTACTACCTTGAATCATCCAAGTAATGTCTGAATCTCAGTAAAATGCACTAAAAAGCTCCTGTTTGGTTTCTTCTCTCATTAGTCATGGAAAAAGTATAAATCAGGACATCAAACAGCGCATGAACCCCCCCCCCAAAAAAGCCGCCTGCCTCCCTCTGATCACGTGCCGATTGTACAATAAATAGGAAGCTCTCTTCCAAAATACCGGCCGGCGTGACTAAAGCAGAGCTCGTGTGCTTAACAAAAGGGCCTTTGAAGCCCCTCCAACAGGCCTGTTCAACATTTAATTGTCGAAGACTTTCAGAGTGAATGTTTGGAACATTTTACCCCGAAAGGGTTGTTACGGCACGGCAGAGAAGGAGAAAAGAAAAGACCTGAGCGAACGCCCAAGGACGGGTTATTGTGTCCCCGCTATCTAGTAGATTGATAGCTGTAAAATCCTGGATCTATTTACCACCCGGTCGCCATGGGACCTTGTTTACACAAGCAAATCTGAAAACAGCATCTGAGAATATACTAATGGCTCATGCTTGCAAGGCCCACACAGGTCAAATCGATGGGATGCTTTGGCTTTGAACATTCTTCTAATGTATTGCCAAGGGTTTTCCCATGTTGCCCAATTTACAAGTTGGGATATTTGTACACGCCAATAACGCCGAGCTCCAAACTTTGGATTTTTCTCGCTCTTGTTCCTCCTAAAATGCAGCCTAATGGAACATAAATAGCAATTACAGCTCTGAAACATATGTTTTTGAGCGAGGCGAGCGCTCGCTGATCCGTCACGGGTGTATTATTGGCTTATTTATTGGCATATTCACTGTATTTACTGTCAACCACGCTACCCTGGATTGACAACCACCTACATCTTTTTCCTCGCTGTGCACGCTCACTCTAACCCCAGCCAGTCGAGGCAGACGGCCGCCCACAGTGAGCCGGGTTCCCCTCGAAGGCTTCTTGCTCTTTAAAGGGAGTTTTTCTCCCCCAGCTGTCACCCAATTGTTCCCTACGATGGGGAAACATTCGGGGCTTTTCTAAACTTTTTCGAGAAGAAACATGCATTCATGGGATGTTCTGCGCTCAATTGGGACTCAGTGCCCTGCTGCTCATCCCACAAATGCATGTTTTAACGGAGGATTAAAAGACTTCTTACAGAGCAATAACAACCTCTCAAAAACTGTTTATTTCTGACACTGTGTTCGATAACTTCTTCTTAAAATGGTGTGTTTGATTGTAGTTGATGATCTGCGAGAGAAAAGCTGTTTCTCGGACAAGTTTTCCCCAACATGCGAGTTGAGAGACATCACTCACTGTGCTGTCATTCACCTCTGCGTTTGATTTTCCAAACTGCAAGTTTTTCCCTCCCAGAGATTTTTCTTCTAAAGTATCCATCAAAACCTGCTCGATAAAGAAATCAGAGCCGGCGCGGTTGTCATCCTAACACCTACAGTGGTTTCAATTATTAATACTGAGGGTTGTTTTTTTTTTTCTTTTGCAGTGGTGGGTTTAAAAAATATGACTTCATTAAAACGAAAGCGAAGCTGCTTTGGGTGACTTTGGACCACCACGGAGGAGGAGGAGGCCAAAACAAACGCGGCGCCACGCGACGTCATTTATCAAGTCGATGGCTCACGAGTGACCAGACGGATGGCTACTCAAACAACAAAGGGAAGCAGCGCACTTTTTCTTTCGACGGAGAGGCCTCATACATCAACGCAGGAAGTTTATGATCTCTTCATGTGAACGACAACAAAGAAAGATGCTGGAGCTTGTTGGGTCTCTGAGATGCTGTCACGATTTGCCTCAAACCTGCTAAATACAACAGACGCCGTCTTACTTTCTCATCTTACTTCAATTTTTGCCCTAAAAAAAACATTTAAAAAACCCATTCATCCACCACAACCTCCTCACAGATGCAGGCAGGTTTGCTCCTCTTTAATTACATTACTTTGCCGTTTTCCTCTTGTTTCGCCCAGAGTTAATGGAAGTTAAAACCACCAGCTGGTTGGTTTGGTCCTCGAAAAATCACCACTGACAGTATTTTTCACATCTCGTTGCATGAAGCGCTGAATTACATTACGTTGCACAAGAAAAATCCGGTCTAAATATGATGCAATTAGGTCGGCGGCGCTGTTTGTTGGGCACGTATACAAGCATAATGGGAGGGAAGGATTCCTCAAGGCTGAAAATCATCCCTTATACACGACTTGTATCAGTAATATACGAGTGGTTCTGGCCATTATAGCTGTCAGTGTTGCCCACACACGGTCCTTCTTTTGGTGCGATGAAATCTTTGACTGATGAAATATTCATCGAGGCTGTAAGGATCTGACTTAAGGAAGTCGTTTGCCGTACTCCAGCTGGAGTGTGTCTTGAATTTGTCGGCGCTTTGAGGTGAGTGCTTCCTCTGTTTGTATGTGTTGAGAGAGTGACGGCGCGCAGGCATGCACACATGCTACTCGAGGGTCTCTCAACACCCGCTCACACCGCGGTGTCACTCATTTCCCCGGATCTGTGAGTTCTCTCTTCCCCGGCAGACCCTCGAGGATCTAAAAAACCTGTGGTTTACGTACACTTCATATCTCAGCCGCAATCATCTGAGGTGTGTGCGCGTGTGTCGGGGGGGGGGGGGTACTGGACCGCTATCCCAGCAGAGAACAACACATCATTTTCTCCTGTCAACCCTTCTGTTAGGACTCATCACAGAGAGCAAGCACTCAGGATCCATGATATTATTAGTCTCCCAGGGAAGGTTGTTCATTCAATTTTCCCTACAACGCCGCACTGTAGCGAGGGGCCCTGCAGACTGGAGCGTGAAGCCGCCAGGAACAGGAGGCGGCGCGACAAGCCCGAGCTTCTGCTAATCTCGCCGTTGAAAAGAGAAAACAAGGTGATCCAACAGCCACCATCTGCACAGATGATCCGTGCCGAAAGTGTGGAAATGTTTCCCCCCCATCTTCACGCCCTGTATCTCTCCGACTTTCCAGCTTTGTTGTCGGGAATCTCTGCGAGATCGATGGAAATCCCTAAGTCCTCCAAGTGTCGGAGACCTCGCCCAGACCGATCTACACGCAAGAGACATTTGCACCTCGCAGGAAAACGCCGCCCGGCAACAACTTCAGGGAGGGGGAGAAAAAGAAAAGAGTGGGTTCGGTCGTTTCCGACATACGAGCTCTGCAATCTGAGGCGTCTCCAACATACAGAGGGGAGGAGGAGGAGGAGGAGGAGAAAGAAGCACCTGCTGTATTTTCAACAGCACTGCACAGTTCAATCCCACTTTTACTCACAAAGCCCAAGGCTTAATCCCCTCACTGGCGAAGGCGTTTGTTTGAGGATCGCCCTCGCTGATGGCGCCCGCCTCTGTGTCCTTGCCATGGCCTTCAAAGGCATACAGGCTCTTTGTTCAAGAAAAAAGAAACGAAAGAAAAAATCCTTTCCTCACAAGTCGACATCACCTCTAGACCCACTTTTTTAATTTATTCCTGATAAACTCTCGGTTTATAGTTTTGTGCCGTTTACCACTGGTAACAGATATCCCTTTGAAAACCCTTTCAAATGTTAGATATGGGGCTTAAATGTCAGCAGTCAACACAAACATCGTCTATCTGCTTTGATAATTCACAAAAAATGCTGAGATGGCTCACAATGCGATGGTCGTTATGCGTCTGAGAGACAGAGAGTGAAAATATTTGGCTCGATTAACGACTTTTTTATGTACATGAACTACGAGCGAATATAAAAGGTCACTGTCAAAAAAGTAATGTCCGTATGCTGTTTAACAGTAATTAGGTACTTATTAGAAGCAAAACTGGAATAAATAATGCTGACCTTCAGGGGTTTTTCCCCACTATAGGTGCAAAAGGCAATAAAAAAAATAGATGCTTGTCTTCAAGGAAATCTCATTCTCGGGAGATGCGTCACAAGTGACTCAGAATCGATCGTAGTTTTGTAAACATCAGAATACGGTTGGTGGTCTGGTAATAGTCACTCACGAGGTCATTGATTTTAATTATGAGGAGCTTTATTTTGAAAAGAAAAGCATTCGTAGCCTTCAGACTGAACAAACCAACGAAGAATTCACAGCAGCTCTTTATTGTCACCTTCAGAAAAACACCCGTCCTCACAGATGATCCTAACATCATCCAAACACAGCAAACAACAACATTGCGGTGAGTCTGGTGTAAAATTACAATCACGATTATGATAAATTGATGCGCGTTTATTGGGAGTCTTTCAGTGCAGATCAGATTAACTTGTAAAGAGACAGACCGACTTTGTTTTGGGGGCCCGAGAGGCCGGACAGGATAATTAAAGTTGGCTGGTCGCCTCCGTATCGTCAGCGGCTTCATTACCAGTGAGTGGACCAACGCGGCCAGTTATGAATCTCATCTAAGCCGTCCTCTAATCCCAACTGGCGGACGGGATTGTTATCACCTTAGAAACCCCTCCTCCACCTCCCCCGATGTCTAACGAGGCATTTAAGCCGCTCCTCTCGCCTCCGGAATGAAAGCCCGGGCTCGGAGAGACGAATAATGTGCTCATTCAAATTTGACACACTTGAAGGAAAATGCTGACCCGTTCCGAAGCCATAAAAAGTGGGAAGTGGCTGAGGGAGACACGGTCTTACAAATGATTTCATTCCTATTCAGCAACTTTGGACCAAACGGGTATTAGACTGAAGACTCTTCTATTAGATTTTAGCCCGGCTGCTCATCAGCCCGCCGAGAGAAATCCCTCGATGGTCGGCAGAATCGGGGAGAGTAATCTCAATCCTTGCATCATTTTTCATCACTTTTCACCGCCAACATCTGGCAACCAGTGGCCCCTTTTTTCCCCCTTTTAATGGGAAGATAAACAGCCTGAACGTAAACGAATCCATCAGTATGTAGATCTCCTATTATAATTTAAAGAAACACATCCCGAACTGCAAACACAGCCTTTCTAGAGGATACTTTCGCCCCGTCGCTTTCCCAAGGTGTTTCTGAAATAAGCGGCATAAGCAGAGTAAACATTTGCGTGTCGACAGCCCAGATAATACGAGGGTCCTAATTCTTGAAAATCTGGGGCTGACTCACACATGCACACTAGCAGGGATAGAGCAGGAGAGTGAGTTAGGAGAGCTGCCAGTGATTGATCGCTGAGCTGTCGAGCTGAGCCGTGGAAAGGGGGGGATTGGGAGAGCTCGGATTTGAGCATATGCCAATAACTCATTTCCTAAGAAATAAACATCACTCGCGTTTACAGCAAATCAGAGATTTACCGCAAAGGGATACATCTTGCTTTTTTATCTCCAAACGCCTAACAACTCCTACTATATATTGCACGAGGCAACGTAGTCATAAAATCACTATTTTCTGACCTAATGGAGGCAGATGCATTCATTTGGATCGCACGCATAAAAATGTGGGCAGCAATTTAATGGCTCTTCCTCCCCTATTATGCAAATGCATCGATTCGGAGGCACACAGGAATCTTGTACAACATGTGATCTAATAAACATTAATAAAATAACAGGTTGCACTTACATGAGTGATGCCACCTCGACAGCTTGGAGAAGGTAACAATAAGAAAGGCCTCTGGGGTTTGTAATATATATTCATATTCAGGGAAGAAGCGGCCTGCTGGAGGCATCAATTTTTTTTTTTTTTTTTCCCATACCGAGGGGCTTCCTGCAGCAACATGTAAATACCTGGACCACTCCCCCCTCGAGGACCGGAAGCCACACTCGATCTATATTTAAACAGATAAGCCTGACGTGGTACTCAAAGGGACAGCGGAGAGTAATTTATGTGCGTAATACCACAATCTTTGCCACAATTTGTGGACGGCAAGGTTTGCGGATCACTGTTTGAGCTAAAACTCGAGGTTGTTGGAAAATAGATGCACGAAGGAAGCAAATGAGAAAGAGAAGAGGTGATAAATTATATCTGGAAGGACCTCTTTTTTTTTATCTCTGGCGTCCCTCCCAAGAGGCCTGGGACCACTAGTTGGGAACCAGCGGACAAGTTGAACGTTGTACGACGCGAGTCAAACTTCAGAAGTTGTTCCCTGTATTTTCTCTTTCCCTGTCTTATCCCCTTATTTCATTTTCCCCCCCTGTCCCCCTCCCTCCTCTCCGCGGTGATCCCACTGACTTCTGGGTTGTTTGTCTTGCAGCAATCTGAGAATCGGAGCCGCTGCTCAGTGAAGCAGCTCAGTGTCTGCCCAGTATCAGAGGCAGCCATGTGGCTCTGAGAAACCTTTTCTCATGCAACAACAGTTTTGTTTATGCTTGGGTGGAGCCTTGACACTATACGGTAAAAATGGGATTATGCAATCATACAGGTAGTGGGGAATGTTTTGCCATCTGCTAACCTCTGCCGGGCCACCGAACGAGACCTGAGTTCTAATTGTTGTTTCAGACAAAGTGAAATCCGCACAAGTGGAACTTTTGGAGAATAAACGGACAGAGTCGTGGAGACAAGTGGATATACTGTCAACTGCAGCTTTCAAGTGGAAAAAGGTGGTACTGCCTTGCAAAAAATACGATTTTCTGCCCTTTCTCGTCAAAGGGGACTTGAGCCAAGCCGAGTCCACGCATAGACAACATCACTCTGCCCCTCCATGACATCGTGGCACAACCCTGCCACCACCATCCAAATAAGAGAAGTGGCGCACGTCACTCATTTCTTATGCGATTGTTGCGTTAATTCTAGCTTTTTGCTTGCACATTGTCCCCCACAATTTTCAAACTCTCTCAGCACTTTCAGTTTTTAACATTGTGCATTGTGTAACTGTTGAGATTATGGGATTTCTCTGTGATTTCTAATCACCTTTCTTATATTTACGTCTTAAATATGCAACCACTCACACCACTGCATCTTTATAATTCCAGTTCCTCCAAATTTCTGTTTATAAACTTCTACATTTGTCTGCAGAGACACATTTATTCTTTCACAGCCTCTGTGTGCGACACTGGTATGACAAAGCTGAAGCCTGGCAATAAGAAAGAAACAAACAAATCCTGTTTATCTGTTTGCGAGAGGTCATATTACAGCAAGCAAATACCACAGATAATATTTATTACTGCAGCCACAAAGTGTGAGTCATATTTACAGTAACCGCAGATCACACAATCTGCCACGGCACTGACATTGTGTTTGTATCTGGCTCTGATAGACTCCAGAGGAGCACGAGGAGGAAATCTGCTCCTGGGTGCGGAAACTAAAGGACACTCGAGCGGAGAGACCAGAAGGCGAGATAGACGGATACGGTGGTGTAATCATTCCCCCCCTTTTCACAGCGTCTTTATATTCTGTATGAAGCCGGCTGGGAAAATACAATGATACTGGCAGACGGTCAGTTTACATTATGAATTTCCTCGACTGGAGCGGATTATATCAAAGTGGAAATAAATTGTGTTTGACTTGAAAGCAGAAAGTTCTGGGACCTAATTCCACAGAGGGAAATGAACATCTGTATTTTATCCATTTCGCTTCACTTTAAAGGCCCTTTTCCCGCCGCTCGACGAGGAGCAAAACTTGTCAAGCGCAATTTGTTGACGTTCTTTCATGTCACTCCCTCAACCTTCACGCCTCGTACGTGCATATCAGCCACGACGTTCAAGTATCGCGCCGGAGGTTACGCAGCGGTGACCCTCGGTGAGCCCCTTCAGCAGCAACTCCTCGAGAAATTACAAGTAAAAATCAACAACTTGTACTCTCGTTAGTTAGCAGTTTTGAAGATCGAACCACAAACTCTTCGCCTCGATCTTCTTTATTTGCAGTTCTTACTTTCATGCAATCAGCCAAAGTTGCAGCTCAAACAGCCTCAAAAACAACACGGGATGTTTGAAACTTTCTATCTCAGCACCCATGAAGGATTCAAGCGATTTTAACACTTCCAACCAAAGATATGAATCCTGGGTGGCGCTTTCTACAATCTGATCGAACGGCGACACTTTACGATCCTCTACACATTAGCTTTACTTCTCACTATACACTGCTCTCTAATAAGAATCACAGTCGAGGCATAATCAAGGCTATTCGCGTCATTCCTCAGTGGTTTTACTGCCGTCGGTTGATGCTGGTACATCTCAGAATCCGGCTTTTTATACCAATCGACGACATAGCACCACTTTCCAAACATAAAGCCCATTTGTGGCGTCTAATTTGTTAAACGTCAGCATTTAGAAGAAGTGGTGATTGCGCTCGCCTTTGATTGCGCTCCGAGTTCAACTCGGTGCACAGTAAGAGCATGAGGAGGGGGGGGGGGGGTAATAGAAATGTCAGCTTTAGAAAGCCCAGGAAGACAAAGATACAGTGTGTTTGATTCAGGCCGGTTGGCTCGGATGGCTTAGTTACTGTATCTCCTTCACTCCCACACAACGCTGCTGCATAAACCCGATAGTCCTCTGAGTCAGAGTTGATGTAAACAACAAGAGAGCTTCATGTCCAGCCAGAGCCGAGCAGGATAATGGATATCAACCCGGCGACATGTGATTTGCATAGACAGCACAGAGGGATTAGGGTATGATCTGTGGCGTCTCAGGAAAGGGGGGAAAAAAAACAGGCAAAGCGGAGAAATACGCCGCAGTAATTCACTGGCAACCTGAGCGATTCCAACCAGCAAATCCCGATCAGACAGTTATTCTGATAGGAGGGGGAAAACAACATCCATGGCGTCAAATTTAAATATCCGCGCTCCCAACTTTTATCAATGACAGACAGACAACCGCTTGTCAAGCAAGCATCATGTGGCATTATGTTCTCCTTCGCAAACAACAGCTCTCTCAATTTCCTTTCCGGCCTGTATTTTTCTTCCTAATTCAGTGTTGCTGCCCTCTGACAGGCCCGCGGGGACGTCATCGGGTTTTGTTTTTTTTTTTTTATTGAGGGAGGAAGCTGTGGCGTCTATCTGCCCGAGTGTATTTTTAAAGGCGCGGGCGAGGCTGACATTATACCAACTCCTGCTGCGCCAGCTGAAGGCAGGGGTGTGGGGGGGGGGGGGGAATCCCCCGGTGGCACCTTGTCGAGCGGCCGTGTCAATTGTTTGTTTGCATAGCGAGTAGCCCGGGGCGCTATGCTGTCGAGCTCACAGGATAAACCGCCCATAACTACCTGTGAACCATCAGGAGTATCTGCATGCCGAACGTGAGGGGAAATCCACCAAGGGTTGACAATCGTGTAACTGTCATTAGAGGTAAAGAAATACATCTGCTGGGTGATGGAAGTGAAGTCGCGACGGAGTGCAAAGACACCCAAAAAAATGATAAAAAATGGAGTGCCGCCTTGTTCAAAACGAGCTTTGTTGTGACAGCTGGCGCGTTTGGAGGTGAGTTCGCGGACAGAACGGACACGTCGCATCTCACCAAGAGTTCACTGCAAGCTGCTCCGCCGTAGAAAAAGTTGGTGTTGGACTTTCTTCAGTAAATTACCGGCGCTTGATCTCGCCTGAAAAAGGTGGCAGCCGGAGATGAAACGCGACTTGTCACAAAGCTTTGACTTTATTGTTCCAGCTGATAAGGTTAAAGAGAGCGGAACCTCCACATGAAAGCGCCTCATGTCCTTTAATATGATAATCGATTATTTTCAATTAGTGTTTACCCCCAAAGCTTGAAAGCTTCAAAACTCTCCAAAGGGGGTTGAAACAAACAGGAAGGGAGAGGCGCAATATCAGAAGGTAACAATGAAGGTGTTTCAGAGAGAAAAAAGCAAATCAGTGGTTCCCTCGTCTGAAAAAAACTAAATTTTGCAAAGTTTCAGCAAATCAGAGTTTTGACAGGAGACTACTGACCCAAAAAGACAGACTTTGTACACCGAGTATTCTGCAACTAATCATATATTTTTTATTCCACTACACGTCCAAGTTGGAGGTACATTTATGTGCTTTAATCGTGAAAAAACACAACTTCAAAAAAGGCTGGTTGCTGTGGACATCGTCTTTATTAGCTTAGTGACCGCTATTTTCCAGTAAATTGCATCTCTTGGGGAGCGTCTCTGCATCTAGGCCACTCGCTGTCATTTTAAAGAGTGCTTTTGATTGATTCCCTTCTGACGAGGTATATTATTCCGTCACGGGAGCGCTCGCACGACTGGGCCCCGCCACGTCCGCTAAATATACACGAGTACACGGGCGGCGTACTTACTGAAGCTCGCCAGTATCCGATAAAACTCGGCAACATTAAAGTACATCCTAAGACCCAGAAAAACATACAAGCGCCCATAAATTGTGCCAGGTCCATACGATACATGACAAGCTGTCCGTTCGCTTTTTCTCGCCGCGAGTTGTAAATAGACTCGCCGTGTTGCTGCGAGTAAATCAATTTACATCTCTTGCACAGCTCTTGCATATTTTCCCCCCGTAGCTCAGGGGAGAACGCTATATGGTTGGTCCACCGGGCTGCCAGCTACCGTCTCCCTGGGGATAAATCCTTGTGCATCTCGTCTCAAAACGCTACTTAGAGTGGACCTCTGGGACGCCAGCCTCCGAGGGGCCCCTGTCGGCGCGGGGGGAAACACCCGCCTCTCTTTCTTTTTGCTCGGCTGCCTTCGAGAAGGAAGAAAAATGACAACCTGGATCCTGTGTTGTTCTTACAGCTAAACACTCCCCTCCTCCGCCACCTCCACCGCCGCCGCCGCCGCCACCACTCCTTCCTCTTCCCTTTCGCAGACTGCGTTTGAATGTTGAGCATCGTCAGGATTTACGATTCAGTCAGGTATTCCTTTGTTGAGCTGCTCTCGCAATGGCATTAAAAAAAAAACCTGCTGCTCGCCTTGAAAAGGCCGCAGCCAATGAAGGTTTTTATTTACAGCAAAGTTGTTTCCAAGCTCTATGCCCTTGCTTTGACTCAAACTATAGAGCCAAAGTTACATTTGAAATATTCAAGAATGGAAGAATATGTGCTGGGTTTTTTTTTTTTTTGTGTGTGTCACCGAGCAGAAGGATCCTCACGTATAGACGGGAACCTTGAAGACGGATGCTCAAATTCAACCGAGACGCTGAAAGCACAGTCTGTCCTATTTTTCATACGCACAATGAAATATCATCCCGGTATCGTCGTTTTTGGCCTAATGATCGAACGTCCTTTCCATCTGTGATAGAAATGAAAACACACAACGGTTCCAGAAGCCTAACGTCCCCCCCGCCTTCATGGCTTATAAAAGCACGGGAGGCCGGCGGATCAACTGCTTAGATTAAACAGCAACAAATTGAATATGAGTGCAATTAAAGCTGCAAGTTATTGAACACTCTTTCACTTCCTTTGGATGGAGGAAGTAAAGAAGATACTTTGATTAAATATCATGACTTAAACAAGTTCTAAGGCGCGGATCAGAAAAGATGAGTTCCTGACTGGCTGAAGGACGTTCGTCACTGACGCCAGGTCAGCAAAGTACAGCTGCTTTCAGACCTGAAAGTGAGTCTTATTATCTGATGGTGGATTAAAATGTAGATTTAGTTTAAACAGAACTGGAAAGTACAGAGAAAAGTATTGATTGTGAACACATACTAATTTAAATAACGCCACAGTGGCTACAGCTTTAAAATGATTTTTTTAGCAATCAATTCTGTGTAAAAAAGTTAGATTATTGACCAAAAACGATTGTTGTGCAGCATGAGAAAACTCGATTAGAAGCTTGAATTACATTAGATTCAATCACAGCAAGTTTAAGTTACAGAATCATGGTGACAATTGAATTTTCTTTGACGCACATCAGCGAAAAAAAGTGCATTCGTTCACCAAAGTGGCGCCGTTTCCTCTCCTCGCCACTCGTTGCCACTTCCTGGCCTCACCCAGTGACGCAGCAGCCCTCCTCAGCAGCTCAGTCGCCCGAGTTCTCCCGAGACGACGCTGAGGGAGATTTATTTCGCTCACACATCATACCACGCCGGCTGTAATTAATTGTTTCTGCTGTTCGGCGCGCGATAGTTCACTGACTCCTTTGTGTGACTTCAGGCTCGTTACTGTACCGTGGTATGTGGGGCCATGCTGAACCTGGGAACAGATGCTGCTGTCACCCAACGCGTGCGAACAGACGACTGAATAACAAACAACAACAGAGGATTGTTTCCGCGATAAACTGGAATCGGATGCGTTCAGTTGTTTTTTCCCCAAGAAAGCCTCAAAATATGGAACTTTCTTGAACGTGCTCAGTGTCATAAACGGGATCGCAATGAGTCAATTGACACAATAAAGCCTTAATGTATAACTACAGGAGTCTTCAGGGCCTCACGTGGAGCCGATGGAGCCTCAGTCTACTGCCAAGCATCATCGCCAGCCACCAGAATATCCGGGATCTGACAGCCACCTGCGGGGGTCTTGCCGGTCGCCTCCTCGCAAACACAGTGGCACCGCATTTCTGGCGCTTTCGCTCCTCCAAACAGAAGTTACAAAAGTTCGACACAGCGTGAGCTCAGGAGCCGGGGGGAGCAGCGGGGAGGCGGTGTGTCAATCAGCGTCTTTGAGTCTTTTTTTAGGGGAGGCTGCACGCTTCAAAATGACCACCAATGGACTCTTAGAGGGGTCTATGGTTACTCAATAAAAACTGAGGGTACTTTTAGTTTCAGGAGAACTTTTGGACACACCGACCTTAGCCTCAAGCTGTGATAAGTAGAGGTCACTGCAGAAGTTATTGTCCATTTGTAAGGGAGACAAACAGACGAAAGATGAGACAATGAATTTAATTACTCTCACTGGAAAACGCAACTATGACTAAAATGTCAGTGTTGTTTCAAACTGAAGAAGCGAGGGGAGAAATCCTCCCACTTTGCACCCACTGTCTGTGCGGGTGCTGTCACCACACTGGGCGCTTTTGTCTGAACTTTGACAGCAGGAGAACGATTGAAAAGAAAAAGTGTCGGCGCTTCCCGGCAAAGACGCAAAGTGACTTTGTCACCGCCGCTGCCGGGCCGCCGGTTCATTGCTCATCGAGGCAAGTCCGACACGAAAGGCGAGTGGAGGTCACGGGAAAGTCGCGTCCAGATAAGGTCTGTTAAAAACTTAATATGACTGAAGTGACACAAATTAACAAGAGGGCCATCTCATCTGTGCTTTCCGACGCAGGCGTAGTTCACAACAGGGTTTTGGTCCCCCGCCATTACGGACCGTCATCGGAGCAAGGATGACGAGGGGGGACGTCTCTAATTAGCCCTTGTCAGCTGAATGACATTCTAATCACGTGTTTCTGGTAATTACTTCACTTTTCCCCCCCCTCTCCATACAATCTCTTTTGCTCATCTTTGGCTTGACACACTAACACTTGTCACGAAAATGAACCTCCCTCCAACATATTCCGAGCTTTTCCCGGCTGAGGCACACGAGCGGGCGGCGGAATGAAGGAATAGCGGCCTGGATACTCCACTTTCAAGCCCCCAAGGCGCCCTTAATGTGAAAAAAATCTGCTCGTTTTATCATCTCCTGCGCATAAAATTGGGAGGTTGCGGTGTGTTTACGTGGACTAACAGAGTCTTGACACTGGCAAGTCTGTATTTATCTGTTTGCACACCTTTTTTAGGTGGCTTTGCTTGATAGGCTCTGCCTTCCTGAACTTCTACCAACTGAGCTGGTTATATGTGAAATTAAAAAGGGAAATTACTAAACAGCTGGCTGAAGCTAAACACGGTTCCCGGACTCAGACCCGCAGTGATTCGCTTTCATTCTATCTTATCCTGCGAAATTGATTCCAGCATTTATGCGCATTTGCACACTTTAGAGGGAGTATCTATATATATAGGGGGGAAGTCTTTTAAAGACAGAAAGCGCAGATGTTTACTGCAATCGGCCAGGCAGAGAAAGTTCTCCAAATTGAAACCAGATCACTTATTTTTCCCCAAGAAATAATGAACTTTTTACACGAGTCTACTTCTTGACACCGCCTCCCAAACTTATAGGAGACGTGTCACCGTTCCCGAGGTTACTTCACCGCGGATAACAAGTTGTGCTCTTCGCATAGCGCATACCATATGCCCATCTCCATATAAAACAGCCCTTGTATTTTCAGGGAGCTTCTGAGCGGACCTGCCGAGCCCCGTGCTGGAAAACAACTCCCCCAACAACTCCTAAAACCCCCCCGCTCCCTGTGGGGAATCATTAGTTGGGACATATGTGACATCATTTGAATCTGTGACCTTGCAAAGCCGTGTGGGACCACTGGATCGGTAGACACATCATTGAATAATGCACGGCTCTTTTGCTGTGTGAAGCGCAAGGGGATCAGCGAAGAGGAGGAGAGGTGGCGACGGTTGCAGGGGGGAGGGTGGGGTGGGGTGGGGGGGAGCGGTAGAGCATTATGCTAAAATATGTACCGTTTCCATTGTGGTCCGCTGGGTCTCGGCGGCTGTTGTTTGTGCCGCAGTGCCTGTCTTGGCTTTTTGGTTCGCTCCATCTTCGGCTCGGGCCTCATTATGTGTGACAGTGGTATGAGAAAGTGAAGGTAGAGGCAGGAATGAAAGGGAAGAGATGGGGAGGGAGGCAGGGAGGCAGTGAGGGGAGGGGGGTGGGGGGGGGGCTTGCTGTATGGAGATAGGGCCTTCTCCTCCTCCTCCTCCTGATATCATGGATGAATCAATTGATGCTGCTTTGTGCACTTTTTCTGCTGACCCAGCGAGAAAAGGTTGGGGGAAAATATTCGGCCAGTTGCCTGTGGCATGGCAGCGAGAGTTTGAGTTTAGCTCACTCTGTCACTATTATACCCCCCCCCCTCCCTCCTTACCCCCCATCGCTGCGCTTCTTGCTACTGCAAGCACACTCACACAGGGAAATTTTACACACACTCACACACACTCACACTCCATCCCCTTTCCCTCTAAAATGCATTTGTCGCCCGTGGAGTTATGGCATTAGGCTGTCTGCGAGATATTAGGGTTTGTGGGCCTAAATCTAGATGATGGATGATTTCTGTTGTGCTGTCAAAAGCGCTGCTTGATAAAAGAACAACACAGGACAGGCGAGACAAACGGAGAGCGGAGGGAAAGCAACGCTCCCATCAATAGCCGCTCTCGCCCGATCCATACGGCGGAGGCCGTCCGAATCGGTGGCTACCGCGCGCGCGGCGTCGCTTATTCTGCGGTGCCGTCGCGTCAGAAGCTTCTCAGAAACCAGTCGATACGTTAAGCACGACGCTCGCAGGTGCAAACAATATTAGAGGTCCTCAATCAGACGTTTTGGTGTTGTGTCAACTCGCCAGGCATCTTCAGCTGACTGTGAACAGAACAAACGCGCCGCCGCCTCGTCGGTGCGAATAAATATTGATATGCTCCAGTGGCCTAGTATGTTAATTAAATACATGCTTATTGAAATTCAATGACAGCTGGAATTTCACAGTGAGCAGGGGATCGCGCCGCTCCCCAAGAGTGTAAAACATAATTGGTTGACAGCAAAAAAAGTAACACACAATTAGTTGGGGAGGTTTAATTAATATTATTCAGGCGAGGGTCCCTGGTTCGGATGCGTCCTACAGCGTGCCGCCTCTCTGACGCCGCAGATGTGGCAGATGTGGGGCTTCGAGCTCCAGGCAACTGGGTGACATGTACAACAGGGGGTCCGTCAGTGGAACTGCAACCCACAGTGGGAACCACAACAAATAGGGGAGGAAAAAAAAACCCTCCCAGCAGCACTTGTCGACGTAACCGTGCCCCAAAAACAACCTGTGGTGCCGTTCTGAGTTCATGCAAGCGAATGGAAAATGATCGGCTGACGCTGGGGTGAATTATAAAACACCTACGAGACCAGAAACACAACTCGCTCAAGTCTCATCCGAATGTTTCGCGGCGCTCTTGTGTTCAAGAACAATCAGCCGACTTGAACCTGAACGTCCCCGAACCCGGACACTTAATTCACGCTCACCCCCCCACCGTCACCCCGGCCATCTCCTCTCTCTTCCCGCCGTGGCGCCGACACCTGGAGTTCCTCGGCGAGTCATGTATCACACTCACTTAAATGGCCTCGCAAGGCTCCTGGACAACAATCCGCTTTGTTTTGGGCTATTGTGCGAAACATTAAAAAGCAATTTGCCGGCAGACCTATCGAGCAGACCCCCGCGATCGGTCCCCCAACATCACTCCCCCGGTGGATTGTTATTGTCATTGAGTGGTTGGGGGAGGGGGACCTTTGACAGTGCGCGGCGGGGAAATTACGAGCTTTATTGAGCTGGGCTCCACAAAAGGCAAATGGAAGCGAGTTTAGAGTGAAGATCACGGTGATGATACACAGACGCATAAAAAACGCATGAACAATAACCTCCATTAACGCCTGTACCAACACAGAACAACCACTGAAGAGGCTTGAGCGATTTACAGCCAAACGACAGCTCCCGTTTGGAGCCGCGCTTGGTGATACTTGTTCAAACGCGTCATTCAAAGGACCGAAACTTGCTGAACTTAAGAACCAACATGAAAAAGCATCAAGTTTGCATCTCAAGAGGTCAAATTTACACGATTTAGTCGAGATGATGAAACAACGCGACTCCACAATGACACAATTTACCTCCTTTTCGCCTGGTTTCCTTTCCAAGACCGAACCTTAGATGATCTCCATCCAGCGGGAGCTCGCTGCATCTTGTGCAAGCCGGCGTCGGACTCCCGGACCCACGTCAGCTTCTGCTTTTGGCCCCCGCAAGCTGCTATCAGAGCACACATCTCCACTGGTTGTTTATTTCCCCATACAGAGGAGATCAAACAAACATGACCTGCACTCTGTCATGCCTTAATATCACACCAACCCACCACATATTAAATCAAACAAAATGTGGAAATGGGGGCACTTCAGACCCCCTGACTGTAAACCACATATCTCTAAAAGTAAGTACCTGCCAGAAAGGGCAATGACTCAAGTAACAAATTACAGATTAGTTGGATAGTGGACAAGTACATGTCTGTTTCTGTTGGTAAACTGTTAAAATAAAGACTTATTTGAGTCATTTTTACTGAATTTGATCATTTTGAGACAAAATCTTCCAGTCCTGAATTTTTGCTCTTCAAATTTTCTAGAATTCCTAAAAGAAACAGCACTCATAAAGTAAAAGCAATGTTAGCAATCTAAGCGCAGTGTCGGAGAAATCTTTCATTTGGGAAAATGGTCCGGTGAGAAGACATGACGCCTTTTTCTTCCTTCTTAGATCAAGCGTTCGTTGTTTAATGTGGAAAATCTGCCTCGGTTATTGTTGGAAAGTGCTCCTCGTGGGGCCTGCGTTGTATGCAAATACAAAGCTCGGCAGCCGCGGCAGAAGAGTGCATGAGCGGGAGGAAGGATTACAAACTGGTCAATTGAGCCGGAAATTCACACGATTCCGTGCGGCGGCGAGGCGGAGGAGGGATTAGAAAAAAACTTGCGAGACGCAGGAGATTTTCAATTCGGCGTCGAAGATCCTGACGGGGGAGACTCGTCGCGTTTCGACGAGGCGCCCGAGCCGGATCCATGCGAACGATGATGCCGCACTCAGAGGAAACCCGCTTCCCCCTTCCTGGGATAATCATCGTCTCCCCAGCATATTTTCTTCCTCTAATAAAACACAAGCATGCGAGATCCGTGACCAATGATTTGATGTCTTCATATTATGATTAATTTCACATCTGGTCACAGGAGTGATTATATTATTGATGTAGTCAATGTTGATTTGCTGCGGTTGTATTCGTGACAGTGGTTCTTGGCAAATAATTACATTATTATACATAGAGGGACAATGTAAGATTAGTGTTTGCCGAGCCTGCCAGACAGGATGTGAGCGGCATTCGATGTTGGCTTTTCCTGGTCAGATTTCTGAGTTTTGCTCCCTTTGAGATACATGATAGGTTATTGATTGGACGAGTCTGAAGACTATTGGGAGGGAAAACCCTGCTCGAAGACAAAGCTACTGGGAATAAACGTGGATGATGAACCACCTTGATCATCCACTGAGAAGGAAACATCATGTTAAACTTTACTTTTTAATTGAGTATTGTTAATACTGTTGTAATAATTCAAAATCAAAGCAAACTGATGTGAAAATTAGCTTTAAAGAAGCATCTAAAAAAGGGTTCAACAAGACTGACTGAAGCTGCGAACGAGTTCTTCTTATGACTCGTCACTCATCGCTTATTTTGAGACAGATTTATGTGGTCTGACTAAGAGGAGGAGAAAAAAACAACAAAACAAACAAACCGATGTGCGAGCGCGCTCTGCCAACTGTTTGAAGCTACTAAAGGATGCTGGAAATGTTGCCAAAGGCAAGTCTGAGGACCCCGAAGCTCAGTACACTAATTACCACCCATTTCGTCGAGCTTGGCACTTTACGCTTTGGACGGAGTCATCACAGAGCCGGGACAGAAGGAAGGAAGACAAACTTGCAGCCTCGCCGTTCCCAGCACAGATGATAATTTTCCAGGCAATTAAGACGCGCTGCGCCTTCGAGGGTGGGGTCACTGCATGCTGCACGGCGTGGCGCGATAAAAACCGCCGCGGCGCGGTGTAAAAACGCCACTCGTCAGCTGTCCTACAAGCCCGGGTAATTGACCCTGCTTCCAGACAGATCACCAATATCAAGAAGTCGTTAGGTTCTTCAAAATTACATTCCCTAATGAAATGTTTTGCTCCACGCTGCGTCTTCCTAAACAGCTCTGATTTTATCTTCCTAAAAGCCGCCCTCCGGGCGCCGCCTCACACACACTTTGACCCGACCAATCAGAATGGATCACCGTAACCTGAGACATGTTCATCTGACTTCAGCGGCTAATTGCAGCCACACTGACAGCAGCACTTCCAGAAAAACGACCCAAAGTAAATTCAGAGGCGCACCCGCGACTTCTTTCCTGGACGCCATCAAACGGCTTCCAACCGTGGACGTAAGAGGGCACCTTGGTTTGATTTCACTTAACAAAGTGTCTCACCTTGCCAACACAAAGCTCATTCATCAACTTTTTAAAAATTCCAAACAATCTCCGTCCTGCGACCGCCGCCGGCGCGAGGACACCGATTACAGGTGGTGTCACACGCAGCCCGGAGAGTAAACACGCTGAGCGGAAACACCTTTTTTATTCCTGAAGGTCGATCGGAGTTCAGGCACGAGTTGTACATCTAAACTGGCGACGCGATCGTGCACACACGGAGCATACGGTGCGCCGCTTAAACACGATCAACTATAAAACGTCGTCCACGATGATAGATGGACGCCTAAAAAGTTCACCCGAGATAAGAGGAGGCAGATTTGTTATTATAGGCTCCATCTGGCCTTCCTCCCGCTCGCATCCACACGCCCGACGCATTTCGCTCATCGTCTTCCGCGGTAAATAATTTAGCAGCAAAAAAAAAACACGTGAAGGAGGAGATCCATCTATGGTAGATGAGAGGTGGAGAGTGGTTATTTATGTGCACCATCAACCGGGGAATTAGGCGCTTTTGTTTCAAAGTGAGGATAAATGGTTGGATTTAGTCCTCGCCGTGCGGGAGAAAAAGTTTGAAACTTTGTCAGAATAAAATCCCACAGGTAGAAAAATCGAGTGACATCGCCGCGCTTGTGTTCAAAATAAACACGGCAACATATCACATGAACAGATTGGAGGAGCTGGCGAGTGCTCGGCCTGCGCAACACGCTCGAGGAGGATATTTTTCTTATGCGAAGACCGAGATAGTTCAGCGCTTCCCACAAACAATCTATAACGCCGCCCTGATTTGTTGATTCCTTCGCCTTCTGGAGCCTTTTTCGAGTGTCAGGGAAGATCAGCCGCAGCAGGTGACGAACACCTTAAGTGTCTTGCTCGCAAATATCAGCGTCCTGACGAAGCACAACGCTCTCATTCCCTTTTCTCAATCATTGATTAACTGGAACTCACATTTACTGCCAATACAAACGCGAAGACGGATGGCGGGGGCAAAGCAGGAGAAATTAGCATCCAGCGAATATCATGATGTTGCCCACATGTGGAGCAATAAAACAGCCAGCAGCCTCGGCTGCCTCCCAGTTTCCCGATATTGCCTAAGCACACAAACCAGCAAGCGTTTGCAGCTGCTGTACATATATTTACTGCAAAAAACAATCATCAGCGATAGACGAGGCAGCGAGTTGAAGCCTTAGCAGGGTTTACTTGATTGTGCGTTGGATTTGTTGCATCAACCTGAGGATTTGTGTGTCTGCGCTCACGAGCAAAACGTTCCACTTGAGACGAAACTCGCACACGGCAATTTGTGCGTCAGATTAAAGAAGGTGTCGGGCAAATTCAGGGACTTGTGCAGCAGCTTGAATGATTCATGGGAGGAAACTCACACGAGCAAATGTTGAGATTGTCGTGATTTTCAGCAAAAGTTCGAAACTATGACTGACGAAAGAAAAAACTCAGACTGGGATGTGCTGAATTCACCTGTCACCATCTACCAACAAAAACTGATCATTTACTGACAATTTTATGATATGATTCTCCCATGAAAACCTTATTTTTACCATTTCCTCAATAAAACTACAGCAAAGTTAATCACATCTGTCTTTCTAAGACCTGAGTGCATTTGTATGCCAATTTTTAATTCATTTAATAAAGAAATATCATGAAAACTTGCCGTTTTATTTGGATTCCAACTCACGCCATCTGTGAAGATGTAACAAAAGTGGAAAGCGTCTTATTCTGTTATTCTATTCAATTGTATTTATTCCCATTTGCGCCTTTTCTTTTGTATAAATCTTGGAGGTAAAATCATAAATCTCTTTGAAAAAAAGAGGCCAGGAGCTGAGCGGTGGACCAACGGCTGGATTTGAGCACGCTCTGTATGCACCCATACAGCTTTCCTCTCCATGGTTCTGCGTCCAGTTCAGCGGATTAAGAGAAACCGAAAGGCCGTAAACTCAGCAAAAGTTTACTTGTAGTTTTTTTTTCTTCTCATATAAGAGAACTGGAATACAAACCTGTCATGCATCTCTGCCTTTTGTCACAGCCCCCCCCCCCCTCCCTACCTCCTCCTCCTCCTCCCTCCCCCCCCAGGGGGGAGCGAGATGCATTTATGTGTCACCAGACAGCGAGTCGCTTCCAGTCGACTCCCCAACTACTCAAAGTACACTTGGAAGTGCTCGCTGCGGAGGCGCCCTTATTAGAGTCTTTATCAGTAATTAACCTAAGATCCATCCTCTTCCCATCATCATGCTAATGAGCAATCTAATACTCTTGAGTGATTTCGAATGTGCACAGGCCATCAATCACACAAAGTGCCGGGGTCCAGCCGCAGACGGCCCGTGAACGACGCAGCCGAGCGACGCAGGCTGCCGAAAGTGCCTCTCGGAAACAACTCCGATGTGTTCGTTTGGATCAAACTCCTACCTGAGCGTCGTCCGATATGGGGGTGCTTGTTTCTCCTCCGCTGGGAACCACTGAATTGCCCCTGGCGAAGGAAAAACACAGGACAACTTTCACATTTCCTCCCCCAGCTTTTCATCCCGTTTCATTGGCTTCTCCGTCATTCAGCAGATGCACGCACTTCAGCAGGAGCTACATTACAGTAATTGATATTTGTATCCTGAGACAGTTAAGTAAAACAACCTCTCTGGCTCAAGGCAGGAGGATTTCCCTGAAATGTAAATGGAGCCTGAAGACGGTTGGGAGTGATTTAAGAGTCAGTGACATCCACACTGTTGTGCTAAGTCAGTGAAAGTGCTGAGTGCAGGGCGCCAGGTTGGTCCGCCTCGCTCCCGCTCGCCTCTCTCCATCACTGTCTCTCCCCCTTTTTCTCTCTCTATCCCACCCTCTCCATTTCCCCTCTTAAGGCAGCTGCCATAACTCAGACTCTATCTTAATCCTTTCTCGGCACACAAACACACGCGTGTGCACGCATGGATGCACGGGAGGGGGGGGGGGGTCCACGGAAGCCGCAGAAGGCGTCGGTTATAAGTGTGATCCAGTTAATCGGGTCCTGGACTCAAGCTCGGGACGCTATACAGGCAGGCAGAGTTAATAGAAGCGCGTTCGGTCGCGCTACAGGAGCACAACGAGACTACAAAGTGTCCTCCACACATGACGGCGTGCAATTTGTAGTCTGTGCAACACACAATCTGGGATTTATTTACACATCATTCCAGGACAGAATGACAAAAAAAAAATCGCCTGTTTTTATGCAAAATCTTATAAAACGCCTCATGAAACTCGACACGCAGGCAACAAAATCACTAAATAGAGCCCTCGCATACTGTTAGCAATCCAAATAATGACTGTGTCACCAAATACTTGCCTTGTTACAGATCCAGGAGACACACAGCAACATGTGCAGGCAGCGAGTTCTCTTCTTGGCAGCGACGAGAGCCAACTTTACAGTCAAGCTGTGGCCCGCAGTTGGGAATGAATGACAGCCCAGAGAAGCCTACAATGACAAAGGGAGAGAGACGTTTAATGGGAGCCATTGCCGCTGTGCAGAGGCGAGTTTTTCTCAAAAAAAAAACATTTCTGTAGAGTTCGGTTGGATATTTTTTATGGGGGGGGGGGGGGGGGGGCCT
>JASSRZ010000060.1:2788463-2830184 GCA_032164315.1 Malacoctenus gilli
CCCCCCCCCCCCCCCCCCCCCCCCACTGGGGAGGAGGATGTTGAAAAGGCAAAGAATTAGAAAGTTATGATCGAAGAGAGGAAAAAAATAGAGTTGTTGTTGCAACGCTGCACTGCAAAAAAACAAAATCCGACAAGTAGATTCAACGTTTCTCTTGTTTCACTGACATTTTTTACCGGACAAGCTCGCTTGTGCTTGAAAATAAATGAAATTTACTCTCCAATCAAGAGAAAAACACATTAAATCAAGGACAAAAATCATGATTTACCTTATTTTGCATGTTACATACATTTGTCTTTAAAAAAGTGAAAAATCGAGTCAACAAAACAATTTTTTTGCAACGTAATGTTTGCGTTTCGATGTTAATCCAACATCAAACGCAGGTAAATACTTCAAAGATGAGCCCATGAAGTTTTCAATTTGTGCTCTAAAGCAGTAGAAAAGTGTTTTTGGGCCTGTTTAGAAGATTGAAGGTAACACAAGGAAAGGCCAAAAAAAGGTCGCAACGACAATTTGACCCACATTAATCACATACAGGAAAACAGCAATTAGTCGGGTTAGTTTTTGCATGGATAGCGAACGGCGCCATATGTGGCGTGGGAGCTGCAGGAAGGACGAGCAACCCCTCGTTGGCACGATGTCTTCCGGGTGCCACAAGTGTGATTTTACAATTTATATAAATTTATCTTTCTTCTTTTTTTTTCACAAAGCAACCTTTCATGTATGTGTCTGAGGTTCTGACAGAGCTGGCACGCCGATGAGAGATAAATGAGGCGATTTAGCGCCGCAGTCAGAACTGATAACGGTTGCGTTGGGGAGGCGCGGCGCTCATATCCATGTATGGGAAGATGCGCGCATAGTCATAAAAGGGATATAAATAGACGGCGTCTCGTGTGTGTGATGAGGGGCGGGCGGTTGGGGAGATGACACTCGCCAGCTGCTGTAGAGAAAAAACTCGGCTCTTGTTAACCTAAAATATGCTGAATGCTTCATTCTTCAAACAAACTCGCCGCTTTGATCACTCGGAGGTCCTTGGAAGTGGAGAGCAACAATAGCAAACATGCAAATTTATTCCAAAGAAAGGCTGTAACATGTATTTACAATTAAACGCGGAGCACCACAGGGAATAGCGGCTTTGCCGCCGCCGAGCAGCGCTGTCTGCTCCGTGGCCATTAAGCAGAACTGGAGCCAAATCTGAAAATAAGCTGGTCGCTCCTGTAATGGAACAAACAGGCATAAAGCCTCGCCGGTCTGCCTTTGTGCCCTTATCTGGCCTTGGCCAAGCGCACGGAGCATCATGGGACACTATGCATGAGAGAGATCCGGTGTATCGCATCTGGGCGGCCGCGGGGAGTCGGTATCGCGGCAGATCTCCAGGTCATTTACCAGGGTGGGTGGTTTCATTAGTCTTCTTTGCAACAATACTTGCTGATTGCCATCTTGCTTCACAGTGATTTATAATTCTACCCCCTCAGAGTTTGCAGAAATACCTAAAGCAACTGCTCAAATAAGATAAGAAGGGTTCTTTATGTATTGTGTTGTCGCCGGTGTACATCAGAAGCAGAAAAGGGAGCGAGAGAGACAGAGGGAGGGGAGAGCGGGGAGCCTCCGGGGGTGACGCGATACTTTATTTATTTTTTTTTTTTCGCCAGCATTTACAGTTCCTGCCGGAGATGCAAGAGTGCGCCGGGGCTGTTGTGTGTAACTTCTGGAACAAACACCGGCTGCAAATGAATGAGACAGTTGTCAGGTTCAATTTGGTTAACACGCGATGTTACGCCACCTTGAGCGGATCGAGGAGCATCTGTGAGAAGAAAGCGGAAACCGCAGACAAAAGGGCGCAATCGCGACAGTTTTGTCATTTCAGAGGGAAGGCTTCTGTCGTCTTATCATCGCGCCATTTACATAAAACTGCACAACGCTTTAAAAAAGATGCAGGCTGAGGGAAGGCGAGGGAGGGGGGAGGCGGGGGAGCCATACAGTAAACAGACAAAAGGAGAACATTCATCACCGAATGTGGTTGTATTAATTGGACGCGGCGAAATTGATGGACTCACTCAAGAAATCCTCCATTATCAACCGATTTTCCTTCTTTGATGCAGTTCAGTTAACATGGCGGGAAAAAAAAGAAAGGTAGCAAGCGTTACGGCAAGCCGCGAGACGAGACGAATCAATCTTGCTTTTAAGCTGGTTTTAATAGCTTATTTGATAAGCGGTGAACTTCGAGCCGCTCCACCTTTTTACACCAAGACGGTCCGTGAAAGCACAGCGCCATGAATTATGCACAGGAATTTTATTACTGCCGCAAAACAGCTAATGGGCCATGCGTTTGCCTCAGATTAACACTGACACTCCATGATTGTGTAAGAGTGTATGTGTGTCAGCTTCAGATCCTAATCCAAACGAGACGACTCCTTTCATTGTTGGAGAAATATGGTGTTTATTTTCCTGACGCCACTGTAAATTTCACTCCGAGGTTCCAGAGTAGCAGATTTGACCCCCTCTAAAAAAGGCTGCGGACCCCCCTCACTGATCTCCTACAAAAGTGGGAATCAACCCCAATCACCAACACACAAGACCAGGGCTTTTCAAAATAAAAGAACACTCCTCCAGCTCTTCTCGCCAGTCAGGACGATGTTTCATTTTGGTTTCCTGAATAATGTTTCAATCGAAATCAATTTACAATGAATAAATGATTTCCTGCAATACGTTTAATGACTTTCCCAACGTATGCATCATTCAAAATATCCCCCCTTGTCTCCAGAAATAACAAATAATACATGATCTCAAAAACCGTTCAGGAAATATGCCATGAATTTCTCATGCGTTCTGCATGTTCGCACCACCGTGGCAAGACCAAATCATGAGGCAATCACGGGGGGCCACGCGGAGCCTCATTACTGCCCTCGAATGTGCCTCAGGGGCACTCCATTTTTCCCCATTCTCTCACTGTCAGACCTCTCAGAGCAGATTAGCCGAGTGCCCGTCAATACGCCGTCACATGCCGCTCCCACACGCCGACGTCTTCGACCGGGATGCGTTGCCTTCCCTATTAGCTTAGCCACACGTCTCCGCATGTTAGCTCACTCCAAGCGGCTCGTTATGGTTATGTAGGCCAGCGTGCACCCCCCCCCCCCCATCCAATCCCCTCCCAATCAGAGGGGACAGGCCAGGAATTAGTCCGGCCCTCATCTGTTCAGGAAGCTCTGAAAAACCATAGCCTGGAGGGGGGCGCGCCTTTGGAAAAGGGGGCCCCACATTGGGCTTTGATGAGCCGAGAACGGACTGCGCTGGGTCCCTGATATAATGGAGCAAGATGCTAACTTATCAGCAACACAGAATGTGACGCGGTCAGATTTTGCCTCCGAGACACGAAATTATCTCCCGATGAAAAACAAGGCCGCGGACCCGGAGCCCTCCACCGACTTCGTATGAACAGTAATTGGTGTTTTCCTTCTCGTGTCACTCTTGATCAAATGCGAGCTCGAGCACGGTAATAAGACAAAGATTAAAAGCAAAAGCCGGAGCTTAAAATAGTGATACGCGGAGTATCGGGAGAGGGAGAGAGAGCGCAGTATGCCTCAGACGAGTCATTGTTTTATTGGAACAACTTTGAAGGGGGAACTCCATCGACTTTGCACATCAAAGTCTGCATACAGGTGCTGGAGAATACTAATGTATAATGTGGAAAAACTTCTACAAAGCCTTCGGTGGCGCTGAAGGAAACTGTGCCACTTTAGATGAATTGTTCCCGAGTGATGTCACTCCGGTCGGCCTGAGCTTGGACTGGGAATTCGAACATCTGTCCGGGGAGAGTTGGTTCACCCATCCATCCACCCCCACCTCCTCTTCGCCTTATGTGTTACATTTAACAACAGCATCCCTTTAGGCAACTCCTTCGAGAACCTTTTGAGACATTTCAGTCTGTAACATTCTTATCAGGCTCCTTAAAGGGAGTAGTTGATTTCTCCCTTTAACATCACATTAAAAGACCTGTTGTTGTTGTAAAAAAAACACTTGTAAAAACGAGTGTAAACAAGCAGGAGCATAAAACCATTAAAACTAATGTGCTTTAAAGGCGACACTTGAAGAAAAAAGTTTGTTTTTAGCTCG
Organism: Malacoctenus gilli; assembly: GCA_032164315.1. NCBI lineage: Eukaryota > Metazoa > Chordata > Actinopteri > Blenniiformes > Labrisomidae > Malacoctenus > Malacoctenus gilli. Next base: position 2,792,577 of record JASSRZ010000060.1, read on the forward strand.
CTGTGTTTTTCTGCATTTTGGAATATCTTAGTGACAATTACGGGGAGAGCCTTGGGACGCTGTGTGGAACAAATCTGCTTAAATGAGGATTCAGGTACCTCGTTTTGATGCCCCCCCCCCCTTCATTTGTTAGATTCTCTAACTGCGAGACTTGCGAGGTCATCTTTATCTTGTTTTTTTATGAAAATAAGCTTGAAGATTTGTTTTCCTTTAAGAGAAAAGAAACAGTTTGGAGAAATGCCGTCCAAATCCCTGCCGTGATGCAGCAGTCTGCCTGAGAGGTCTGTTCTCCTTGCTTTAACCTCTGCCGGTGACTCAGGCCACGGTTGGAGTGTGTGCATCATCTGGTTATTAAGGAACACCTTTACCAGCAGTCCTCCTCGGATTGGATTTTCAGCTTAAAGGATCCTTCTTTTTGTTCAACCCACCTAAGCCCCTAACTGAACCTGACAGCCATTCGGCACGAGAGGCAGGATCCATCCACACTTTTAAGTTTACAAGGGAAACAGCCGACCTTATTTCACTGTACATTAAACCAATTAGATGGCGGCGGCGGCAGCGGCGGGAGGAGGAGGGCGCACGACTGAGCGTTCTGGGAGCTTCAGCCAAGAGCTTGTCAGCCGCACGTTTCGGAACGGTTCACACGCGCTTAATTTTTTGGAGTGGAGAACCAAAAGGATCTGAGTGGTACACGCTGATACTGGAGGCCGCCTACAGTCGGGTGCCGGGGAAATGAATTCATTGAAAGAACGCAGACAGTTGCGAAATAATGATGTTCATGAATAATGATAGAGGAGGTCTCACAGGCTTCACACGCGTTTCGGTGCCAGTGCGGCTCCGAACTGGCAGGATTGAAGCTTATCGGGCGGATGCCACAAGATTCTTGGGGGAAAATACTACAAATCCTGCTTGGCGGGGGGAACGGTGGCGCACGCGTGTGTTCATGTGGCTGAGTGTGAACACGGGCCTCCCCGACAGCATGTCCTGAGGGTGTATGGATACAACGTGTGTGCACAAGCTTTGGCACGCCGGCAAAATACAGTGGTGAGTGAATGGATGGATGAGAGAGGGATGGATAGAAGAGGGGAGAACACAAACGAAATCCTTTGGTAGCTCTGGCTTCACAAGGCAGGGGGACGGCCACAGCCACGGGGTTTTCTGACCCCCCAGACGAGGGCGCCGTGGGAACAACAACAACAGAAAAAAAATAAAAAATAGAGCCCCGGACCGGCACCGGCACCCTGGGCGACGCACGGAAAAGGGCATCTCCATAAAGCACACCAGAGGCCGAGCGAATCAAAAACAAGCGCGAATAGAGGGCAAACAGGAAGAAGGAGAAAAACAATAAACAAGTCAGCTCGGTTATATTCCACGAGGAGATAGCGAAGGTCACTCCACCTCTGCTGATTCACTTAGGGAAGGACTTAAGCCGGAGATTGGGTTATTAACCCGTGTGGACACACTGATGCGCATCAATGGAATCATCACAGCGATGCATATTCAAGTGGCGCGCGGTGTTTCGCTGAAAACACGCCCGAGGTCAAGCGGTTTCCACGCGACCTCGACCTCAACCTGAACCCCCCTCGTCCCCGTCCGCGCTTCGTGCAGCAATTTTGAGCGAAAAGTGGCTCCATCGGGCAACGTGCCTGACGAACTCGAGCAATCGGGCTTCATCTCCGCCGACTTTATGCGCAGGGAAAGATATTTTGCAAAAAAGTACACTTGCAGGAATTGGAAACGTATAGAACTCGGTGTCCCAGATTTCACGAATCCTGTAAAGCAAAGGGAGCCGAGCAGACGCCGGGGATCGCACTTCTTCTTCTTCCTCCTCCTCCTCTGTTTTCTCCGCGCTCCGTCTCAGGAAGGATTCTGCGGGTTTGAATTATTAATTCCCCCCTCTGCATTTGATTTGTTTGGCTTGTCACTTTTATCGAATTATACGTGGGATCCCTCCATTCTTCTGAGCGCGCTCTTTTAATTCTACAACTGCATTTCACCTCGCTTGAAACCCGACAGCTTTGACGACTGTAATATTCTCTAGAAATTTGATTTGCACTGGATGAGAATATGAATCCCAACACATTTAAGACCTGTTCCTTCAGAATGTTGAACACTGAGGAACACGGTGTGTTGGTGACCGTGAATGACCCTCAGAGTTTGGCTTCACTGTAACGAGGGGATACGCAGCAATCCGTGACAGAAAGTTTGAGAGCTGCTGATGGAACCGGTGTTAATCAGCACCTTTTTGAAACTTTCTACGGCCCTCAAGCTCATATCCAAGATTAGCTCTTATTTTAACATTGTTTTTGGTCTCCACCGATTCCCGAGGGGACTATCCGACTCCGAATGCAACTCTACGCTCGCTGGCAAGTCATTACTCTTGTCGTTCTGCCATTTGGTGGTGCCCAGGTAGCACAGGCCGGGTTTATTACAATGTTTTCCCAAACATGCTCCCCGTTGCTGTTGGAAACATGAATTATTATCAGGCTAAAGGTGAAGGAAAACATTAAAGCTGCAAGCTATAAAGCCAAAACAAAGGAGTTGAAAGAGCATGAGGGGAAGAAAGATGAATGAAACCACAATTTAGTGGAACTCCTCAGGTTTTTGCTCCTTTTAATTATGCATATAACCATTTATCCACTTGTGATATATAAAAATACGAGTTGGCGCTGCTTAAAATCTTGAAAAATGTGCCTGTAAATTACGAGACACTCGAGTGTTTTTGCTTTTGCACCACAGCCGTTTTCCTGTTGATTACATAATGACTGGAGAGGTCTCGGCTGTCATCTCCGCGTATTTCTCCCGGGCTATACGACCCGGCGGAGGCCTGACCTCGGCGGCGCAGCTTGTCACAGGTGGAGCAGCGAGCGCCACTTATTTGGCAATAACGTCAAGTGGCGAAATGACTCACCGGCCATCTTTGGTTTCATATTGTCTCGGCTGAGGACGGAGGGGAAGCCACTTGACCCCCCGTCACCTCCCCCCCGGTTATGACAGATTCTGGTCTGGCAGTCGAGGCGGTCTCTTTTGTTCTCTGTTTGATCTGCGCCGTTTACAAGCCAACCCAATGCTTGCCAGTGGAACTGTTTACCTCTCGCGCCACCGCAGGAATCCAGGCCGGGCGCCATTTCCCTCTAAATCGCCGTCTTTGTGCTTTAATGACCTGAATTGTTAATAATCAGCCATTAATCTTCCCCCGCAACGTCCAGCGCCGTTCTGCTGCGTTGGCATCGTATTTCCTCCGATCAAGTGAGATACGGTCGGTCATCTGTTTTCGATTCCGAAACCTCCTTGCTGACTGTTGCGATTTGGATTGAGAAAAAAACCAAAACAGCAGCAACAACAAACAGGAAATCCATTCGGCACTCCTGCTAATGCATCTGTAGGACGGAGGCTCAGCGGAGAGATTGAGACATCGCCCGTCTGTACTCCAGGTTGTCTGTTTCACAGTGTGTGCTCTCAGTTTTCCCCTATTATGAACACTCAAACTGCATTTTTGGATTGCCACAGCCCCCCCTCTCCCCTCTTCCTCTTCCTCCCTCCCCCCACCCTTACCTCCCTCTCTCCCCGTATAGGCTCAAGAGAGGAAGGCATACTTAGCGACCTGAAATACTCTTAGCGCTAATGTGCTGTTCAGTGAACCGTCACAGAGCCAAGATTGACACCATTTTTTACGCAGCCCCCCATTAGTGTCAGTCAACCTCCATCGTGGCACATTAAAATAAACTAATGATGTTTCTTCACCAAATGTCTCATGGAGTATTAGCCAAGAGATTGGCTGCTCTGTACTTACTGCACTTATACCTAAAGAGCGCTACAATAGAAATCCGCTGCCATGTCGCGAATGCAGTTCTGTCGTATTATATGCAAATACTGGGAGGGGAGGGGTGAATCCTGAGCAGGGGGGGAAGTCGATGCTTTTGTGCTTCGGGGGGGGGGACCGATAGAAAAATCATCGAAATGACACCAAGTGGAAGCAAGTGCTTGTGTTTTTTTCTTCCCCCCATGTTGACCACGGCTGCTTTATTTAGGCTGCACAGCGACGCCACTGAGGCGGATCAGTGTCAGCGAGGCAGGCATGAGGCTTAGTTCCAGCCTAAGGCCATCCCTGCTGCTCCAGTGGCCTGCATAGGAAGCCATTGAGGGACGCCACTCCTTGCCAACCCTCTCCGGACATCAGTCTGGAACTACTGAAGGGGAAACTGAAATATGCTGCCTTTTCCGCAAGGTCAGGCTTAGGCAGGACTGACACCTGCTGCAAGCCATGTTTAACATGGCATCCAGAGGCCGCGTGAGCCCCGTCTTACTTCTCTATCGCGCAGGCGGCCCGAGTTTTCGCCAGTTTACCCCGAGCGTTTCGCTGGGCCGCAGCTTGGATTCGCACCGACGAAGCCGGGACTGAATAGCTTCTCTGTAAGAGCCCATAATCACGACTGAAACGGAGCTATTAAAGCGGGTCGACTCAAGATGAAGCTTTCGCATGGCGGAGCCCCCCCCGTCCCGCAAGAGGCCATGACACCAACAAGCACCGAGGATTTTTCAGCAGGTTGTTTCCGTATGAAACCAAAGCGCGTTACGTACCCTTGATGAAAGTTCAAGGTACATTTTTGACTCTTTTAATGAGAAAACAAGCTTGCGCTCGTGTGCTCGCCGGGGCCTCCCATGTTATGAATAGCTCGGTCGCCTATACATTACAGCGAGAAAATCCAACATGTCTGCCAGGGGTACTTGGGGAAATCACATTCCTTGGTGTGTGGGAGTGTTGCTTTTTATTACCTGCCTCAGAGCTTCAAATCCAATTCCATCTCCTCACTTCTCCCTGGGCCTTCCTCTGTCAGCGCACCGAGAACATTGGCTAGGCGATGATGCAGCCTTATGGATGGAAACGGCTGTAGCCTGCAGGTGACTTTAAATTAACACCCTTCATTAAGAGCATCCATCACGTGGGATCTATAGGGAATCACAGGGAGGGGAAAAAAAGAGAAATGTAAGAAAAGCGTGAACGTGAAATAATCCACCTGACTGACACAAACGCCCGAATAGATTATTCCAGCTGGGAGGTGGCCGGGATGTCATCGGCTCGTGTTTCGCCAGCGCCGGCCGGCCGGCAGTGAAAACAAGGCAGACTCTCCGAACCGCGGGGCGAGAAGGAAAAAAAGTCGGGGACCTCGCTGTGACAATTTTTCTTGCTGGAGCGGAGAAGGCCCGGGCAGAAATTCACAAGAGCCGTCTTTGTTTCTCCTCCCTTTCTCAAAGCAGCACAGCTGCATCCTTTATGAGGTGGAGAATAACTAACCAGCCATCCAAGGCAGAAGACAGGCCAGGCGCGCCGGGGTGACAGCGAGGGGTGCTTCGTTTACATTCAGGGGGACTTAGACAATATTCCCCCCACGCCAACTTATCCTGCTGAAACAGCGACCACACTTGGCCGACAGAGCTGCGATTTCTTTTTTTTTCTTCTTCTTTCCTCCTTCCGCGGCCTGGAAGCTTCAGGGCTAGCGGGGGCTTTAGCAAAGAGGAGGTGGTGGCGGTGGTGGTGGGGGGGGCAGAGGCGAGAAATCTGGGCTGCAGGAGTACACCACTGGGCCGGGGATCCCTGAGTTGAATTTCTGAAAGGCTCATTATTCCGGATTGGGGAGAAAGTGGCATTGAGGGGTGGAAGGGGTGAACGGGAGCTCAAGGCAAAGTGTCCGTCAGAGCTGCTGCGGTGCGTTTAGACACATCACCGCTGGGACAAATGGGGATCAGGGGTTGGAGTGAGATCACATGACTCACCCGAGTCGGCAGCACCCCGTCCTCACTGTACAGATGGCGTCGCCGAATAATTGAGGCCCCGCAGACCGACTTTCCCCTTTTTGTCGCCATCCGTCCAAACTCATAAAAACAAAGCATTAATTAAAAAACACTTAATCGCCTTATTACCTTTAATTTGACAAAGTCCACTCTGAGTGGAATGCATTACAATCTCCACTCGCCGCACTTGCAGCTGACATCTCGCCGATCTACATTCAAGGGCTTCAAAAGGGAATAAAATTATGAGGAAATTACAAGGCAAGTGAGTTTCGGTCCCACATGGGGAATTAAAACTTATTATCTGTGACAACCTGTCAGCCAGTGAGAACTCAAACATGAGCACAAAGCTCCGAGAGCCGCAGAAGGGAGCGAGGGGGGGGGTAGGAGGGAGTGATAAAAGAAAAGGCGAAGGATAAGAGAAAGGGGCAGTTAGAGACATCATTTTCGAGTGGAGAAAGCACCTCCCGGTGGGCTGAGCGGTAAATGTTTTCGACGACTGCGATATGACAAGCTTGATCTCAATATACGGCGTGGCCATATAATTTTTAGATCTCGCTCCGTGTTCGGAGGGAACCGAGTCGCTTCGAGTGAGCCGAGCGCCGCTCCAAACGAGAGGAACACAGAGACCCGGAACGCTTCCGTACGACTGTGATTTGCAGTTTCCCTGCGCCGACGCCATCGCTGGGAAACGTCTACAAAGAGCCGGTTAAACAAATCCTGTATCACCTGCCATTAAACAGGTTCAAGCACGGCCCATCACAGTCACTTTACCCAGATCAAGGGAATTACAATACTCTCCGGAGTCGACAGTCAGATGCAATTAGTGCAACTGATGGCAAATTAGACTAAATGATCATGCTATCTGATTTAATGGGCCTGGAGTGGCGCTCACTTGCACTCCCGCAGTCATGATGTCATCAACGCGAGTCCCGAGAGGGCCAGTCGAACATTTTACTTTAGCGCTCCCCGAGGAAATCCGCTCCGATTCGGTCCAGACGCCCCCTAACATCCCACCTGGGAACGCCCGGTGGAGCTGCATGAAGGCGCCGCGAAAAGGGGGAAACTTCAGAAAGAGACAGCGCCGCTCAGAAGTTGGTCCGAACCTCCGAGCGGCGCCAAGATTCTGCCTTAAAGGTTGCTTATTCTTCCACATTTTTCCCCATTAGGAGAAACAAAACTGTCCTGGGTAGGGTGGTTTCTGACTCGCAGACGATCACAGACTTCCCGGTTTAATAAATACAGCGACGCGGAGGGGGATGAGGACGGGCATGGAGATTTTTGGTTGCTCATTCCTCGGCTTTGTGTCATCCGGCTGACATCTGCTGCATTTGCATGGCAGCTGGAGATCCTGGGATTAAGCGCTTACAAGAGTATTGCCATATCTCATTTAACAACATAATCATCTTACGAGGGAAGCGGTGTTTCATCCCCCGATGCTTTACAAAAGCTTCGCCGTGCCGCTTCCTCTCCTTCTCCTCTCGCTTCCTGTCTTCTTCTCTGCCTGTTTTTGACCCAACGTTGTTTGTTAACGGGGAAGTTTTGAGGAATCGTTCCCATCTCAACAAAGCCATTGACTGAAAACGCATCTTCAGTGCGTCTCTCGTCCTCTCCTACCTCCCCCCATTCCAAGGCTATCTGGTCCACCGAAGCTCAATCAACGCTCCACCAAGGTCCCCCGGACCAACCCTCATGAAAACGAGCCACATCTAAACAAAACGCTCCAAGGATGCCCGTGCTTCATTGCTGCCTCCTGTGGCCGAACCAGAAGACTGTGAAGAACACACTTGACCCTTTGACGGATCACGTCCTTGGTTCCTCTTGTCTTGTGTGGATCACATTCAGCCGCTAAAGGAGGCATTGAGCACAGTTTTAATGAGCTAATTTGCCTCTGTATGAATCGACATTGAGAGTGATTCAGCCTTTACGCGCACACTCACCATCCAACAATAACAAGGGCCTTCAAAATAAAAGCAAAAGGCAGCTTCCCAGGTTTGATTGTTTATTTTTGACGCTGGATCCCCAATTTAGGAGAGGCCTTTTATTTGACTTTTATTTTGAAAGTGACAGGTGGTAATGCTAGGCTTCGTCACAGACATTAAATTTACTGGGATGAATAAAGACGAGGACTCTGCGATGTCTGATAAACAGTTATTACAGTAAAAGCAGAAAGCCGACATATTAGTTTGTTTTTCTTTCAGCAGCAGTTTGCATCCCCCCCCCTCCCCGTCCCCCCCACATTCAATTCTCCTGCGTGACCTTTCGAGGCTTGAGATTTTACTCCCTCGCCTCAGACAGGTAGATAAATGGGTCTGTGTCCACTCGGGTTACCGACACAAGTCCAATTATTGTGTCTCGGCCATCCAATCCTGTTTGCCTTTTTCCCTTTTTTTTTGGTGGGTTCCCTCTGTGAGAGCGTGTGATCAAATCTGTGGCCTCTCCTGGAATCTGCGGGCTTCTCTCCCTTTCCGCACCCATGTTTATTTCATAAAGAAATCTACAATAACGGAGTCATCAGATGGGTGCTTGATATGAGATAGCAGCACGGCGCGGGAATGTGCTGATGCCGTCGAGCCCTTCTTCTGCTCCGAAGCTGCGCGAGTAAGCAATTCATATTTCTGCCCCATTTTATTTTTTTTCTGTTTGGAGATATACTCACAGTGACTAAAACAAATGAACTTCCAAGGAATAGCAACAGTTAAACGGTTAGAGTGATATCGAATCTAATTTCAGTCTACATTTATTAGATTTGGTCAAGCTAAAACGGCCCGGTCGAATCCATTTTAGCCAGTCTTGTTAGTGTTTAACTAACTTTGCCGTCAGTTATCTTGGTCTCTTTAGGACAACTCTCCGCAGGAGAAGTCGGCATCAGTCTCCTCACCTTCACCTGTGTGTTCAACACATAATCTCTGAAAGCTTCGGCTCTAATGAAAGATCCCTTCGATTAAATCGCTCCCATCTGTGCTCTGTTGAGCCGAGGAAAAAGTTAGAAGTGGCATTTGCAAGACACGCAAAAAAAAAACCCCAACCCTCCGCCCATCAAATTACATTAACATTACCCTAATTTGTTTTTCTTTCTGCCCCCTTTCCCACATTTCAGCCTGACAACTTTTTTTTTTAACAAGATATTCAGCAGGATTTCTCTCGGATGTGTGAAATTGAAGCTGTCCTCAGACGAGCTGGGAAATAAGAAGTTGTTGATCTCTGAAGCACAAGTCAATTAATCCAAGGATAAAAAAAAAGGGGTGGAACGGTTATACGAAATCACTAGTAATTTCATTTTTCGCGTATATTGTTCTTTAGACGTTGTTTTGGTCGGTCGTGGAAGCAGAAACGGTCCAGGACGCCAGGGAGGAACAACAACAAGGGCAAAGCCATTTTGGCCTTTACCTGAATTGCGTATAAAGCAGGAAACGCTCTTCAGGGCCACTTCTTCTCTTTAATGAGACCTGCATTATGTCAAAATTCATTTCGGGGACATTACGGGTCACGGTGTCGACCTGCGCCGCGCTGTTTTTTCGGTCATTTGCGATACAATTGCTCTTGAGCGATTCAGCTAAAGCACCTCGGAGAGCGATCAAAGCGATCCGAGCCTCTCCGTGAAGGTGGAGGGGATTTGCTTCCTTCCGCACACCTTCTTAAGTACCCCGAGCTTTGTTTGCTCTTTATTATATCCCCCCTTCTGTCTCCCTGTCGTTTGAGGGAGAGTCGGCGCCGGCGCGGATTTCTGACTGTCTAATTTCATCCTCGCTTTGAGGGTTTGGGATTGTCGTCGGTGTCGGCTTGTGGAGGCAGGAGGGAGAGTATCAGGAGGAGGACGTTTCATGTCTCATAAAGTAAAGCCAGGTGGTCCTCCCGCTTCTCTGGGTTAGCTTTTGTTATGATACTAACTTCTAATATGCAGCCATACTGTTTACTTTGCCTTCAAAACGCGGCGGATCCACGAATCCTGAATAAGAGGCGCTCTGACGGATGTGTCCTGTTCGATGTGAATGTGCGGCAAATGAATGAATTGAAGGTTTGGGGTGGAAAAGACAGAATTAACTCACTGGGTTATTCATGAGGTAGATGCTTATGCCGTTGAGTGGCAGCAGCTAAACATATGGCGGAGCAAATTGCGATGGCGGCGAGGAACAGGTGGTCAGTTTCACGTGAGGGTTTTCTATTTATGAACCACACGTAAATACAGTACGAGGGCACCGCAGGGGTTGTTGTTTTTATTTATTTATTTTCTTCCCTTTTTCAAAACCAGCAGATTGAAGCGAACATCAAACGACGACAAGGACTTAAACGATGAAAAACGCGTCGGCGTTATTTATGTTTTTAACGCGGGGCCACGCTGTCACCGATGAGACCTGCAAACCAAACAACCTCCCGGGGATTTCGGCGCCTGTTTTAACCATTGCATACAGGGGAATAAACAAACAAACAAATTGTGTTGCCTCTTATTAATGCGTGCACGGAAACTATTCTGGGAGCCACTTAATTGACACACCTGAATTACTTGAAGCGTTCCTCGATTCCCCGTTTGAATGACTGAGTGGGCTGATGGATTTGAGGGCACGGCGTCACGCATTGAGGAGAGCGCGGTCGTGATTCGCTAATAAGTAAACTCATTACCACCAGATTTTCTATTAAATAGAGAGTCATCTTTGAAGTATAAGCTGCTTCATTCCTCCTCTTGTTCACACTCCAACCCCCCCCCCCCGACCCCCCCTCCTCCTTCGACAACACCCAAACACCAACAGCGAACTCGCGGCTTACAAACAGGCTTCCACGCTCGTCTTTCTTGCGGCGTCTCTCCCGGCGAGCGGCCGCGGGGAGGGGGACGTAGCCTGGGGGCAGCGATTTCCTTGAGCAAGTGGGCGAGGATCGCACACACACCACGCACACACACACACACACACACACACACACACATACACACCCTAAATAAAACCCAAAGTATAGATTTCTCTTTAACCCTCCAATCCTCCTCCTCCTGTTACCACTTTCCTGATCCAGAGATAAATAGGATGTCTGCGGCCCCCTCAACTAAACTGACTTTGACACCCTGGTTGAAGAGATGCGGTTATGAAAATCAACAACACAACAAGCCTGTAATTGTCGCCGTTCTTTAGGGTATCTAAACATTATTTTCCATCCTAATTCCCTCTTTAATTCCCTGTTTATGGACTAATAAGACAAGCTTGTTAGACGGCGTCTGCGGAACAACAGAATGACAAAAGGAAAGGACGATAAAACAATGACAAAAACAACAAAGCTGCTTCCATTCAGATAGCTTTGTTTCCCACAAACTGCATGTTTCATTACCTCCGACTGTAGATTTTACACAAAGCAACAGTTGGGCAGCACATATGGCAGACAAAACGTGGGCACTGTAGTGTGGCGCCGCTTCATTGTACACAGATGTTTGGCAGGAGTGGAGGAGAACATTACAGGGGAAAAAAAGGAACGCGGCATTAATTAAAATTCTCAACTTACGAGATTGACATTAACGGAGAAATATCGCGCAATTATTATTTCATCATTCCAGGAGGGGAGTTATATTTAAAAACACGAGCACAGCCACCGTTTCCCCAGGAAGACGACGACGGCGGTGGCGGCGACGTCTCGTCCCATTAGCGTTTGCATCTTCCCCTCAGTCAACAGGTTTCACGTCGAACTGCCTCGAGCAAGACACCACGACGAGGACACACGTGGAAAACTCTCAATTATGGGTGAATACTTAATTGAAAGTACACAAACTGCATACTGGCGGAACACTGGTGTTTGTACCAAATGTCAGGGAGAGAAAATGACTTGTTTTGGAGCCAAATTTTTGGGATCTGGTCTTTTTTTTACTGTATTTTACCTTCGGTCTTGTTTTCACCTTCGTACTCGAACCAAACCGAATTATTCCCGCTCCGTTATTACGAGGAAACAAACCAACTCCACACTTGTCCACTTGAAGAGCTTAAACGCCATCTCAGGACCTTTCCTAATTTACTTCACAGTCTTGGACTGCACTGTTGAAGGGGGGGGGGGTGTGGGGGGCTCTGGCTTGTCTCTTGTGCTTGTGTAAGTATCGGACTGGGGGCACTTCTTGCAGTGAGTCTGTCTCCGTGTCGCACCACGGGGAGCACATGTGGTGTGATTAGACGTGGTTTAGGGCTTCGTCTTCATTGGCCGGTCTCTTTTAATTACCGCGAGTCGATCACCGTGAAAGGCCGCGTTCCTCCCATGGCGCCGTTTTTGAGTCTAGGTTTTTTTTTGTTTTGCTGAATCGCGTGATTCCCCTGGCTTGTCTCCATAAGTTTATTTCTTTAGAACCTGCAGAAGCCTGTTAGCTTCCACGCTGAGTCACGCTCGCTTATTCGGGGTGAAATATTCTTGTGGTTCTTAAACTTTGAAAAACACAGTCGTATCAGATAAATTCCACGTATTTTGGCCGCTGAATGCCGGCCTGAGTCCTGCTGTTGAGTGTTGGTGACGTTTTTGACAAATGCTTGAGATCTACCTTCAAATTTCTCTGTATTCCTTCGCTTTGTGTCCATCGGGCGGCTGTTTTTTTACACGCAGAGTTTACCTGTCGAGCGAGCGCAGCCTGCTTGCTGTAAACTTGGGTTAACATCATGTAAAACTTCAAGCCTTTCCCCGCCACACTTTCAGGTCCAACAAAAGCTACTATATTAGCCAGACAGCTGCTGCCAGCACCCTTATAGTGTTGTATTTGTGATAAACGAGTAGTGACGTTTGTGGTGCTGCTGCCATATTTGATATCACAACACTGTGTGTTTTGATGAGTGCAGCCGCAGTTAGGTTGGGGGATCTTTTTTATTTCTTTCTTCTCCCGTCCTGTCAGAGATAAAGAGAGGGAGAGACAAAAGTGGACGTGGCAGAGGGGAGGCAGTTTGCGAGGTGAGAGAGAGAGAGAGAGAGAGAGACAGATAACAATAAAGGAACATCTTGAGATTTAAGCTGGTATTCGAGTACCACGGACCCCAAAACACTGGCGCACGACAATAACAGCCCGACACGCATTCTGCCGGCACTGCCGGTTCACGCCAGTCACGGCTGACATTTCCCTAAACAGCCACAAACCGGCGCCGGCCTGGATATTGGATCGTGTTTTGCGTCCCGTGCAGCTCTAATTTCCTCGGTGTACGGCCAAAGTGAAAACGCATCAGCGACGGGGCGTAATTCAGCCGCCGCGTCTCTCCGAGTGGCAGCAGTCGCAACAGCCCCTCTGCGCGGGCGCCCTAAATAAGAAAAAACGTGAGGAATTACGCGCCGGGCGCCGCGCATCAATCACATTGATTCTCCGGGCTTCATCATCCTATATAAAGTCCTTAGTATAATAACGTTGTCAGTGGATTTGGCGCGAGGTGTCTTCACACTGCCAGTGTCAGTTCATTTAGATGCTCCCTCCGAGCCCCTGGCAGCTATCATTGCTCATAACCGCCGTGTCAGTCAAAGACGGGGGCAGCAACACAGCATCCTGCCCTTCGGAGGTGCTAACATAATGAAAGGAAGACGCCGCGGCTCGGCGAGAGGGTGTGTTAAATGTTGTTTCTATGAATACCAGATGTGTGACTCGGGCAGCGGGAGTCCGTAATGGAGGCAAACTACTTTTGACACTCCTGACTGTCAGTTTGCTTTCATGCTAAAGCACATTCGCCGAGACATGGGCACTCCCCCGGCAGCCTGCTCACCCCCGGATCCGTCACTTGTCAAACGGCGTTTCCGCGATAAGCGTGCGGGATTTGTGTTTTGATAGCCGCGCGTCAAATGTCACCTTGCGCCGGTCAGAGCAGGGGGAACTCGCTGTCTTCCAGATGCGGAGAGGAGCCGGCGAAAAAAACGGACGGGAATCGATCAGGGAAAAAAATCCCCGATCAGGTTTTTTTCGGAGAATATTCGGGAAAAATCTGACGGTGAAAATCAAGATTCTCCCTCCTGAATCTGCGTTTTTACCTCGTTGCCAGGTGTGCAAAGAGCGAGGCGGCGTTGCCTCATCTGGCATTCATGAGATGTATTTATCGACTGACAGTCAGGAAATAGGACACGGGGAAACATGTGCAGCCGCTACATTGTGGTGTCTGGAAAGCATACAGAAGGAATACAGGAAGTGTTTAATCCCCACAGCTACCAGCAGAAAAGTCCTGCCGACCTTGGTGCTGCTTAGGAAACGCGGAGCTTTGTACTTTATTTGCATATGTGGAATCATTTAATAAAACATTTGGAAAAAGATTGCCCCCTCCCACCTCCTCATCTAGGGTATGGAAATAATAATAAATGAAGCACTTTTAAAGGACATTTACATTGTTTCACATGCAGAAAGCAGGAAAAAAAAGAAAGGCGACGTCTTTTTCTCGACTTCAAGGTGATTCCTCAATGTTTGGCCGTGAACAACTGGCTCATTATAACGATGCCAGGCGGCGCATCAAAAGGGGAACTTTTCATGCTACATCTATCCTGTTTTGTCATATTCATCCGAGATCAAATAAAAGATATATGTACGCCGCGCCATCACAGATGGCTCACTGTCAATTTGCTGTGGTGCGAAGAAAGAAAGAAAGGTGGAAAAAAAAGGAAAGAAATGAGTGGGGAATAAATCCAAAACGTTACACGGTGAATCTGACGCGATTTCCAGATTTAACTGTCAAACTCTTCGCTTCCTTTCACCGACATTTCGCTAATTATTAAATCATGCAAATGTATTTTTATTCCCAGAATAAAATACAGCTAATCCAAAGGTTCTGTCTCTTTTTCTTCCCCTTCCTCCCCATGTTCCACAACCCAATTAGGCTTGCACAGGGGCTGCGCAATGTTTCTGAAAAGCCCTGAGCAGTGCGATGGCTCCGAATGCCCAAGGTGTGTTATTATCTTGTATTAGTGCACCACCTGCCTTGCCATAATGATTAGGTAATTGGCTCGGCGCGTGTCTTGAAATAATGAAGAAAGAAGACATTTTACTCTGATTAAGGGGAAAAAGAAAGTAGATCAAGTGAGCCCGAGCGAGGCCACCAAAGAGACGCAGGAAGGCGCCCTCGGAGACGGAACGCGGCTTTCCGAGGCGAGATCGCGCCCTCGTTTGAACACCTGGAAGGATCCTCAAACGGGGGGACAAGCTAATTGTACAAAATGAAGACGTGACGGCCAGCGTCTTAGGAAGAGCTCAAAAGCTTGCAAAGCCAGAATCTGTCTGACACCAGAAGAGGAAAAAGGCAAAAGTTACGGAAAATCTTCAATGCAGCACAAAGCGGAGTTACGTTTGATTCCCTGACAGTGTTTTGTCAAAGAGATATAATAGCAGAGCACAATGGGAGCTGATTGCACCATCAGTGGATTCTCTCATTAAAGCCAAATTTGAATTGGTGTGATTTCTAAATGTCAAACCTTGAACCTCCTTCAATCGAGAGAAGTCGCATCAGATGTGTGGAATTAAGGACGGAGACATTTCCAATATGAATTATCCCACAATCATTGGTTTCATTTACATAAACGATGCGAATCGCTTCCCCCCAAAAAACCGTGACCGCTAAATTGCAGACGTGATTTCCACCGCCAATTACCCGGCGCAGCGAGTTTGCGTGGAAATGCCAGTGGAGCGCAGAGTGCTGTAAGTTAGCGAAACCACTTCATTACATGTCAGTTGTCTGCCCGTCTCCACCAGAATTGTCTCCACTTTGGGGGGCTGATACTTTGCGCCGCGGGAAGGAAGCGGACGCCCGAGGACTGCGCGAGGCGGAGGAGCCGCCGCCGCCATTTCTGCTCGAACACAAATTTCCGAAATAGGAAGGTCTTCGCCCTCAGAGGGGGAGGAAATTTTCACCAGATTACCTGGAAAATATTTCTGCTTCGCTGCCTACCGGGTGACTGAAACCCGCAAATCGCTACAATTCAGAGAATAAAAAAAACCACTCGTTTTGGCGGCACCAAAGAAAACTATCGGCAAAGGAGCGACATACAACATTGGACAAAGGTCATCGCTGGTGACCTGCTTTTTCTGTGTAATACAGCAGCGACTTGATAAAATTAGCATGTGATTTCTCAAGCAGTCGAGCTCAGTGTCAGATTAGAAACTCTTCTGCAACTTTGTCATTTTTTTGACACAACTCGAGGATCACTGTTGATAAAATGTTGACAATTTACACTTCATTCAGCAAAAATCTTGCTTATCCGGTCTTAGAGAAGTGCTGCAAAAAAAACATATAAAAGAAGAACAAAGAAAATTGTAATCATGAATTTGGAGAAAAAACGGCAAATAAAGAGATGAATAAATACATATAAACCAAAGCTCAAGTTGCCACACAAGGAAAAGGTTGAGGTTAGGTCACTCAAAGTTTCCGGAAAATGTTCTGATGTGTTCATTTAGGTGGAGAAAACGATGGAGATACATCTATTTCCGGCATGTGTATCAAAGTTGACGTCACGGCTCGTGTGGGAAGTGGTGTTTTCAGTGCGTATCAGGGACATACGAGCTGTCCAAGGATTTCATAAGTAGCCGACTTAAAGAGTGCTGGGGGGGTTCCACTCGGTCCCACGCCGCCTCGGCTACAGCGCTCGGGTCAGGGCGGTTGTCACCGGGATAAATAGTGAGGGGAAGATGG
The DNA here is from genome assembly GCA_032164315.1 of Malacoctenus gilli. Lineage (NCBI taxonomy): Eukaryota > Metazoa > Chordata > Actinopteri > Blenniiformes > Labrisomidae > Malacoctenus > Malacoctenus gilli. The sequence goes on from JASSRZ010000060.1 coordinate 2,808,962, forward strand.
CTAATTGTAGAGGTTGCTCTGGGGAGTCCCCCGGCAGAGGAGATAACACGAGCGCTCCACGGGGGCCTTATCAATGAGTAATGACCTTGGCTGCTTTCCCCCCTCCCGCACATGCGCGGGGAGCCGGACTCGCGGCGGCGGCGGCGGCCGTGCGAGCTCCCTGGACGCACGGTGACATCATCCCAAGGTAACCAAAGAGATAAGTGGGCGGGGGGTGGGCTTGCCGGTAGGGGGATTGGCTGCCTTTCTACGGTGCGCTGGGAGTCCGAGGAGAGTCGTGGTTAAATTGTCCATTAGTGCAGTGCGAGGATGGACTCCTGGGTTTTGGGAAGCGTCCTCCACCGCAGAAAGTGAGACTGTTAAAGGATGGGGTGGGGTTACTTTTCCTAAAAGCCTTTTGGCCTTCTGTCTTCGGTTGGGTAACCCATAAAACATCGACAACTGCAGGAACTGCAAGTTTGAAATTAAGAATTAATCACAGAAAGGGGGAAAAAAAGCCACATAAATTTCACAAACCAATGCAACCTCGTCGAAACAACGGTGTTTCATCTGCATATAAATGACAGTACACGATTCTGTTGGAGACAGTTTGCACCATCAGTGCTGTTTGCTCCATTTTCCCTGTGATTAACTGAGCGGCGCAGCGACTGCATGAACGGGCCTCCCGACAAATGAGAGATGTTGTCGGGAGAAACGCGGTGCTGTCGGTTCATTTTTCTGTGATTTCTGAACGCCGCGCTAATGTGTGACATTCAACACGAGCGCGCCGCTCGTCTGGAACAATTAAAAACCTGCAAATCCGTACATCACAAACAACGCCGGCGTCGTTTTCGTCTGGCTGAACCGCTCTCTCGACAAGCAAAAGAAGAGGAACTCTTTGTGCTGTGACAGTGGAAACTTAATTGATATCTAATGGACTACAAGTTATAACTTGTAATTGTGTCTAATTCTTTTTTAATACAATCAATGATGTTAAGTTGAGTGAGTAAACAAATCAGCGGAGCAGAGCGGGAAAGTAAAAACACGCCGGAAGTGGAGAGCCTCGGCAACGCCAGACGACTGCGGAGGTAATGTAACATAAACAATTTAAGGAGTTCCTGCTCCATTATTGCCGGTGCGCCATCAACTCAACCAGTCAGATGAGGACGTCCACCTCTTAGCCTCCACACCCACTGAATTCCCTCCTATATCACATCAATATTTCATCACTTGAGTCGTTAACCTAATTGACCAATTGTAAATGGAGGGCGGGGCCAAATTGCAACATTTCAGATACACTTTTGGGGGACGTTTTTTCCAGTAACCTCTCAAACTCAACAGTTTATTATTTTATTCATTTTTCTTTGGAAACATTTTACTTGCTGGGATTGATGTTAACCGCAGCTTGCTAAATATCTGTTAAAAATGAAAGGACTTAAAAAGAATAAACTAATTTAATTAACTCAAGGCTTTGTGACTTATCTTGATTCATCACATTTTAATCACATGTCAATATTTGTGAGAAAAAACAACATTTTCCAACCAATTATTGAAGCAGATGGCTCAATAATTAAACAAACAATATCTAAGACAGTCAATATTTTTCATAAAATTTTGTAAATCAGTTTTTTTCAGTGACATCTAATTTGAGGTATAAAAAATGGTTAAAATCATTTTTTTCCAAATATAATTCCTCAAAAAGACATTTATTTGACTCACCATACGCTCATTTATCCTGCGCCACATTAAAAGCCCATTCAATCATATTTCAGCCACGTGAGGCATTAATCAAATTGAACAATGCAAGATGAGACAGGAAGCAGTGAAGTTTCCTTAAATGATGCTGATAAATTGCTCTGCTTGCTGAAACGCAGTATATTGAACTGTAGCTTCCTGTCACCATGGGATATTCTCGCCATGCATGTGTTGTTACACTGTGTCTAATATTAACAAGTCAATATATCATTATTATATCAGAATACACAAGAATACAGACTGTCTCTGAGGCTGAATATTGTATCGATAAGTACACGGCGAAGGATAAAAGGTGATCAGAAGCAGTAGAAAAGGAGAGCAACTGTAAATTAAAGATTAATGTGTCCTTGTGTAGCAGATGAAACAAGGTGATGCATGAAATAAACGCAACATTTAAAGAAGTAACTCTGTAAACAAACGTAATCGGAGTCAGGCGAAGAAGGATCGGTGTCTCGATCTATTAAAAGGTGTAAAAATTCCTCGCAGAAAATCACCGACGCAGCCTCAATCAGCGATTAATAATTCATCCCGCAACAGCGCGGGTAAGTTACTACAGCTCCGCAAAGTGGCTGGGGGTTGGGGGAGTGCGGGGAGGGGGAAGGAAGCTCAACATGCTTACACCTCCAGTATTGTTGCAAGTCCGCCTCTGCACTTTCTCTCCCTAACCCAGTTTCAAACGTCTCACCTTGGAGCGAGAGGAGAGGCGCTATTCAAATGGGGATAAAGTAGGCTGACAGTCGCTTTTCCCCCCGCAGATATGTCCTGCTTCAGAACCTAAACATCTCTGCCTCCCTTGCACCCGCGGAATAAATAAAGAAATAAATCGAACGACATGCAGAAAGAGAAGAAATACTGGCGCTGCTGCATCCTCCCGAGGATAACAAGAATAATGCCTTCATTTGCTGCAGGGCCTCCACGCCGCACGAAGTATAGACATGGCTTTTATGGCTGTAGTATTTCTGATTGGCATCCTAGGACAGCCATTTGAATTATTTAATAGAGCTCCCATTCCCTTCGTGGAGAGAGAGAGAAAAAGAAATATGTTTGTGTTTGCGTGTGTGTGTGTATGTGTGTGTGCGTGTGTGTGTTGTCGGGTATTTCTATGGTGCCACGCTCTTTATTGTCTTTGCTTTGGCATCCTCTCAGGCTCATCTTAAGTCAAGTGAGACCACGGTTTGAGCAAACAACTCAAATGTCACTTTCTTTTCTGGGGAACAGTTACCAAGATGGAACATCGGGAACAGAAGCAGTCGCGGCAATTAGAACCGCTCCCTCAGATGGAGGGAACCAAAAAAACAAGAACACGCCGGAAGGAACCGCGTTACCCCGAAGCCGCGATCTGAGACGGTAACGAAGCTGTGAGGGAGCGCGATTAGCATGTGCTTGTTTACAGTTGATTTAGTTCATGTGAGAACTGCTGCTTTTCTAACCAGGTCGTGCATTGGCATCAGTGTAACCAGTTGCTGTTTCACTGAACTCCTGTTTAATGAAGGAAACAAGCTTATTACTGTTGAAATCAAGCACATTTTATATATATTTTGATGATTCAATTTTAATTTAATCAAACATTGTGCCCTCCATTGCCCCCCCCCCTCCACAGGTGCACTGGGCTGAATCAGTCAATCAAAAAAAAAGAGAAATCACAATGTAGAACACAGAGAGGATATTGAAGGAATCTGGGCCTCTGGGCTTTCGCAGGCTTGATCCATTTCCTGCCGCGGAAGAGACGAAAAAAGCCAACGAGCGCCAGGTCTCTGTGGTGCCTCCGTCTCAGCCTCATGTGGGAATCTGCAGATGTTTCAAGATCTGTTTTTTTTTCTCTCTCTCCACCCTCATCTACATTCTCGAGCTCACTCCCCCTCCCCGCTTTCCCTCCCCGACCGCGTTTGACGAAGATTTTGAGGGGGTAATGAAAACGGATCAACCACAGCGAGTCAACAAATCGCATCCATTCCCAATAAACGGGCCACGCTGTGACCCACTGAGACGGCATGATAATCTCCGTCACATCGCCGGCACGTTGCCTAAATGTGACTCCCGTATAAAAGCGCCGCGCTATCAGAGGGGGATGTTCAGATATGACCATCAACAGCTGGACACGACCCGTTTGACCGGGTCCCGTCTCCAGCCTGCCGGTGTTGCCTCTACCTTGCCGCCACCGCCACCCCCGCCCCCCCGTCTTCCCATCTCCACATCCTGTCTTTATCGGGACTGATCGCCTCAAGCCTGTCTGACCTTGGCGAGCAGATAAAACAGCGCAGCGATAAGGAAGAAGGAGGCCCGGGGAGGAGAGCGGGCAAAGAGAAGTGAGCGCGAAAGAGGAGCCGCTTGATATGATGCATTCCTCCTAAACTCTGCCTGTTTCAGAACCCCAATTTACATCGCCGGGGAAATCCTCTGGGATGCTTTATGATAGATGAAGAAGACTACTCTACCGAGGGGAGGAGATGAAGTCTGGGATGACCCGCTTTTGCAAATTTGGCCCCAGGGAGAAGGAAGAGGAAGCCCGGAAACTTAAGCTTTTTGCCGAGTAGATATGGCTGCTCAGCCTCTCAAGTGACATTAGAGTGCTAAATTTATCATTGTGTCACTTTTGGGGATTAAGAATTCGGCTTAACAGTTGTAATGTGCTCCGTCAGCAGGTTACTTTTCATGAATAAAACAGTTTGGTCGGAGAATTTAAATGTGCTGTAACAGGATCCTCAGAATTTCATTAAGATGCTTGACCTGTTGCCCCTGGAAAGGGCATCTTGCATGTCAATGCTCTTAGACATTGTTCGCTCTCATCCTCCGGAAATAACTCTTGTTCATAGATAAATCAAACCGAATCCTCATGAAAACAAGATAGGAATCGCGACAGAAACTTGTTATCAACATGCGAGAATTAATACTGCACAGCTGTTGGTTAGACTCGGACACAAACGGGTAAAAGCAGGTGTGATTTCGGGAATCAAAGCCTTTGATTGCAGCCATAGATTATCAGTGACAGCGCGGCGGGACGAACACTAATAACCGAACCGTGTGCGCCTCCGTGTCCTCTGTCGGACACAGACGGATGATGATGAGAAGTGACCCTTAATTGTGTTGTTCTGATACGGCGGCACGACAGAGGCAGAGGAGGAGCTTCCCTGTTTACTCGAGAAGGGAGTGAGAAAATACGTCCGAACGAACTCGAGGGGGGCTCTTCGCATTCAGTCGACGTGGTTTTTAGCCTCGGGTGGGAGCGCCGACTGTCACAGCGGGCGGGTCGTATCTTTCTATTGGGGTGTTCAAAATGTCACGAGTGTATCGTAAAATATAAAACAGACAGATTGAGACAAGTGCGCGAAGTTTCCCTGTCACCAAAAACAAGTTTCCTTTATGTACGACCACGAAAGGTTAGCTCGTTGTTGTCCAGAGGGCTGAATTAGCTTCCGACAGTCTCGCCGAGACGCCGCTGTAATTGCGGCGCTCTCGGAAGTGTTGCCCGGTGGCGGTACCATTCCCCCCCTCCTCCATCTCCTCCAATCATGACAGCTGTATCTCGGCTCCGATTGGGCGCTGGCTTTGAGGGGTCCCTGACCTTTCAGATGGAGCCCATGTGGCCCGATTCGGTTGGCTGGTTTACATTCTGTCAAACACGAGTCTGTGAGGCACGGGAAACTGCATCCCGTCCAGAAAATGTCAAACAGCGGTGGCAGGTCTCCGCCGGCGCCGCGCGGCGGTATTAGTTTGAGGAATCTTGGCAGAGGCTGGCGCTCGTCTCGCGCTTGACCGGAAGAAGCCTGATTTGCATTTTTTTTTGCAAACTGGTCGCTCAAATAAACATTGTTTGATGTGGTTCGCCAAGATCAGACGCGCGGAAGAAGTTGGAGAACAAAGTGCACGTTTGTTGCATCAGAAAATAAAAGTGCGGACATGAAGGCCACAGAGGGAGGGAAAAAAATAACGCATCAGGTCTCGACGCGTTGGGGGATTGTTGCAGCGAACACTCCCGATGCCGGCAAAAGCTCCAATTAGAAAGTTAATTACTCTTGTATTAATACTTTATTTGTGATTCATGGAGCTGACTGCAGGCTTGACACTTGCATTTCATTACGTTTGATTTGTGGGGATGAGAGTCTCGCCTCAGACTTCTGTGGAAACACGGCGCGTTCGAAAAAGTTTGCGCGCTCTCATTATGTAAAGCAAATCCTCGCGCAAAGACGCGTTTAATTATTCTTCAACATATGTGGATCTTTATGCATGTAGGTATTTTATGCACATTTATTCAGATCAAATTCTGGCGCTCCGTGGAGAAGCATTATTTTGGTCTCGGCTCCGAGTTAAGCATTCGCTGATGCATCTGAGGTCTGGAGCACCGTTTTAACCGTTAACATGTCGGACCACCGCTGGGATGGAGGCAATAAAACGTATGGAGATGATGGAGACTTTCTGGGCTTTTCGTAAGTGCAAATTAGCAAATGTTGGCGTGCTTTTGTGCGAAACCTAAAAGCAATTTGCACTTTGACCCCGATGTGCAGGCGGAAAATAACGTAAAGTGAAAGCTTTTACACTCGTACAAAATATCCACCTTATTCATGGGACTCATGACGCAACATCGTTTATCTACAAAGCTCTGGTCTGCAGAGCTGCTCACCCTCACTGCCCACCTGCGTGGGAATTACAAGCCATTACAACACTCGGGCAAAGAGTCACACTTGTACAAACACACCCAGGTGCATCGACACACCGGGGATGGTCTTCCAAAACCCGGCATGAACATCCTTCTCACGTCTCCCCTTCTGGCCGGCGTCCAGGAAAACGTTACCAAAACAAAAACCCGCAATTAGCCAACGTAATCAGCAAACTCTGCGCTAAGGTGACATTTTGCCTCCCCGCCTGCAACGCACGCAGCAATTGGAGCCCGAGGTGTCGTGTCTTGGCTAATGTCAGCATTAATAACTCGACATGATGTCATCTCCTTAGATTATGTCCAGCAGGAGGTGCCTGGCATGGCACCGCCTGTGCCCGTTGTTATGACAATTAATCTGCCCTGAGTTGTATTGCAACGGGGGTGGGCCGGGGTGGAATGAACGGGGAGGGGGCAGGGGGGGCCTGTCTGACGCGAGACAAGGTGATAATTGCCTCGGCGTTGTGGAGGAGAAAGGGCAGGGGCAGTCAAGGGCGCCGCCGGGGCCAACTATGGTAAATCTCCCACCGCAAGGTAAAGGTGAGCGCTGCGAACACAGACTGTGTTTGGCTTCTCTATTTGGTTGAGGGACGGGGACGACGGGCGGGCAGGCGGGCGTGGTGATTGATGGGGTGAGCGATGTGTTTTTATCCGGCGCCCCGCGCGCGTCTGTCTGCGAATTCCTCCCCGTGTTGTGTCTGCACGCACACGCCGCGCTTTGCTTGCTCGGTTTATACAGTATTTGCCTTGGCCGCGTTATCTCGTCGGCAGGATAAACTAAATGTGTTTTTCTTGTAAACACCATTTCAGCTTTTCTTATTACTGATGCGCATCAGTTGACTCAGGGCTGTTAGATGGGCATCAATTGTCTGGTGGCTGCGACGCAGAGTGACATGCAACGTTGATAAATGGCTGTGCATGATGCGGAAAAAGTTGGGACAAAAAAACTACTTGAATTAAATTGAATTTCTGCTGAAAAAAAAGGCGTAAATATTAAAATTTTTGAAAATATGCTGAATAAAATCAGCATTTTTCTTTTTCGTTTGGTAAAGAGTGAAAAATTTGTTAAAAGGAACTATTTCTTGCATTTAAATTGGATGAAAGGAATCATCCAATAAAATTAAATAGATAAATGTCGAAATTAATTCTGAGAAAATAATGAATACGTGTGTTGTTGGGGTTTCTCATTCTTTTATTAAAATACAATTAAGTGTGGGTGTTGTTTTGTTTTTTACTGTCTTTCTGCCTTCTGGGCTTCTCTTTACAACTTTCGCGAACAAGCCTGAAGGCCCGGCACTGCGCTTCTTAGCAGCGACTGTAATCGTTACACAAAATTGGACTTGTAATATTCGCTGCTCGGTGAATGACTCGTGGCGAACTAAGCTGATATTTTCAGAGCTTGTTCTCAGTCGCCCAGGCTGTCATTTCCAGGAAGATCCCATGTCAGGAGGAACCTCAAGGACATATCGCACTCAAATAATTCAGCTGGAGAGCACTTGAAAGGCGGCGTTCAGAGAGCCGTCTCAAAAGCCCGCTGCACATTCTTCACATCTTCTCCCGCTGTTTGCCTTTCTGGTGTCCCGTAATTACAGCAGACTGATGGCCACTCCGCGCATGGCGTACGTGGACCATTACAACATTAACCACTTCATGCACACTCATCTTCATTGTCACGCCATGAGCAGCCGTCTTCTGAGTGGGGCTCTGCAGTCGCAGCCACATTCCACAATGGAAGAAGCTCACCGACATAGTTTTCTCGTTTGTTCCTGTCGTGACAGAATCTGCCACTAGAGGGCGCTTTTTTCACACGTTTCATAACCAACGAAGGTTTTCTGATGTCTAAGCACAAGAGGGAAATCGAAACATGTCGTGACTCGTCAGAGGAGCCTCGTCTTGCGTGTCAGTCAATACATGAAAATATTGTCATGTTAATCTGTTGCCGACAGTCCCCCGCCGTCAAACAAGCGTCCACTGACATTTACTCTCGCCCAATTATTTGCGGAGGCAGAGGCTCTGAAAACACGAGGAGTGATGGCCTCAGCTTTCCTCACTTTTATGCTCTGCCGTTTCCCAGTGGGTCAGCCGTCACCAGCTGCACAAAAATATATCGCCAGCAAACCGCACATTCTCTCTGTGATTTGAGTAAAGAAAAAAGGAGCAACAGCGACAACTCTGGGACACATTAAGGCTTTCGCGATTTTTCTCCACTGCTGGTTATCCTGCGACAGCGGAGCCTTCACGAGCCACTCGGGGTGGCGATGGTGGGTTGTTTTTTTTTATCACTTGGCGTAAATACTAATCAAATCATTATGATGCAACAGGGCCCTCGTTTACGGGCCTTTCCCCAAACCCCCTCCTCCCCCTTTTTTTGAAATGCGACACTATCGGTTATGATCCAACCACTGATCCCTGAGCAGAACGCGTGTTTGCACGCAATCTTTTGTATATGGAAAAAGCTGGTAGCATTAAGGGGGGGTTGCGGGGGTGAAGGGGTTGTAGCTTTGCATGTTGGCTCCGCCACTCAGGAATTGATCGGCTGCATGCATTAGCAGATTGCCTATTGATGAGCGGGGAGATTTATAAAGCCCTGATTGATGGTAGCAATCTGGGAGTATAAATAAATGAATATGTGCCTGCCTTGGGTGGTGAGAGCAGTAAAGCCTTGATTTGCAAGCTCATCTGCAATCGCAAATGTCACATTTAGTATGCCCTCATCACCAGTCACCGCTGACTGATAATGTATACAGTCCAGTCAGATGTCAGGCGCACTGAAAGGACAACAAGTCTCTCGGTGCTCCTCACTCACAGCCCAACAACAATATGAGACCTTTACGGAGGGAGCCGACAGAAGAAAACACCCGCTCTGATATTGTGGTTTGTAGTTTGACCTCGACTTGTGAAACCATTAAATATTCATGCTCAAGCAACCTCAACAGAACATTAAGGTAGAGAAATGCACATTTTTTATGCTGATATTGTAATTAATTAGATTTCAGAACAGTTTTTATGCCTAAAACATGCAAGAGTTTGTTTTCTTGGTGATTCGCTTCACAAAAACTGTCTTTATGGTCTTAAAATGTCCCCAAAGTGAGACACAAATACTGTGACGCAGTTGGAGGAGTTTGGTGGTTTCCTAATCTGAAGGTTGTTGGTTCGATTCCTCGTCGGCGTGAACTCTGAGTGTCTCCCGGCGGTCCGCGGGCACCTTGTATGACAGCTTTCTTCTCACTGTGAGTGGCTGTGACTGATCATGTAAAAGGCGCCGCACACCCCCGCGGTGTTGAACTCGAGCAAACGCCGCGACGTATCCGGACCATCCATGCTAACGACGCGCCGAGACGTGTCCTGGGGGCGTTTCGCGGAAGGTCGTTGGCTCTGACTTTGTACGTGTCCTGTGGGTGACGCCGGCGTATCGGGGGTCCACTCCTTTACTGGAGTCACAGAAACACTCCACGCACGCCCTCCGGTTTACCCTCAACAGTTAAATCACTCACTGGAGGAGGGGGGGGGGCTCGTTGATAGCGCGGCTTGTCTGACCTCCACTCTCCTCGATCCCACCCCACCCTCCTCAGCTTCTGAACACCCCCCCCCCTTCCTCAAGCCATGCTGTGGGAATCTAATCACACATATTTGAGATTGGCGAACCTGATACAAACTTCCTCCCGCAACCAGAATAAAACTGATACGATTTTATCCAGCGCCTGCGTGCCGCGAATTCAAACCGCCGCCTGAGTACATTATTTATCCGCCTCAGAAGGACCCTTTTGCCCTTGGTGATTTTCGCCCATCTCCAATTTTCCTTTTTTCGGGTTTGATGGGGAGATAGTTACCTGGGGGTTAAATGATGGTTAAGTAGCCTGTCGTCGGTACGGGGGGGGAGAAGGGGGGGGGCTTTTTTCCCCTCTTTTCTCCTGGAATTGCATTGTTATCGGGGTAACAGATTAACTGGAGGTGCAACACATTTCTCCTCAGCAAAGTGGAGATTAACACTTTCTTCTGGTGCCTGTGAAATTAATGCGCTGCCCACTGGGACGGTAAACTCCACGGCGATGATATTACCTGCAACACATCACGCACCTGATGTCCTCAGTGGCTTTTAATTACTTCAATCAGCCCGCGTCTGTGTTCCTTCTTGTGCACAAACTTCATTATTCTTTTTTGTGCCTTTTGTCATTTTTAGAGAGCCGAGAGAATGAAAGCAGGGACAGAAACTGCTTGGAAATAATTACAGAGGCGAGAAAAAAAACAGTGCGAGTCCTTTGAAATTTCAGAGGGTTTTTCTCCTGCATGAATTGATCCTTAAATGGGATTTAATCTGCGTCTGAGTCATAATTACAAACAAGCGCAATGTACTTATCCAAACAAACAATTACAATATTTCATGGCAAACTGCAATTAAACATTCGCGGTGCGGCTGGATGCAAAAAGGTGATTTAATGACAGGATGAAACCTTCACTGGCAGCGATTATCTCAACCGAATGCATGTGGAGGCTGTCAATCGAACCTGTATATGTGCATTTATGAGGCGTTTTAGAGGCTTTTTTTCCAGAGCTGGTTTGATCCGAGTGGGTCAACGTTAAAGGTCACACACTTCAGATCAATGTTGCAACGCTTTCTTCGGCTGCTTTTTGAGTTCTACAGACAGTTAATTTGTTCATCTGAGCATCTTTAAGTTGAAGGATTTTGTTGAATTTTCCACCTTTTGAAGAACTTAAAGTTTGTATACGTTTCGGAACACAAAGGATGTCGAATTGAGACAGCTTCTTGACATTCAAGCACCTCTTCTTTCTTTGAATCGAATAAGTGGATGAAGGTCTTAAAATGAATCTCGATAAACTTTTACTGTCTGGTGGAGGAAATAAAAGGTCATTTCTTCAGTCTGAGTTCTGACGCCCTCGACTCCCAGACAGCACACAGTCAAGCGATGGATGTTTATATTGAGCAGAGGTGTTGTTAATCCGGCTTGATTTCATTTCGCACGCATGTATATAGTTCGAATACCGACAGACGCAAACGCAACATGAAATCGGCGCAATGTGAGAGTCTTGGAGGACCGGGGGGGTGGTGGGGGGTCTCCTCCTGAGATTGTGCCTCCTCCTGGACGGAATATATAAATGTTTATCTGCAGCTCGCCGTCTGCATGCCGAGCGGTCCGTCAAGCTCTTCCTCCCCGCTTCCGTGAAGCAAACAAATGCTGGTGCTGATTCACCTGCCACGGCAGTGCGCTCCCCGGGTGCCCCGAGCTTAGTAAAGTAAGGGGGGGGGGGGGCACGGGACCACGTGATCAGAAACACGTCAGCCGTGTCCGAGACCACTGCTCCGACCGTTGCCGTTTCTTAAAGCCCCCCCCACTCGGGACGAGACACAAACTATTGCACCTTTTTGCGAGATTATTTGTTTGTCTCACTTTTAATTGGGCTGCTGATAATTATCCGTGTCCACTTATATGAATCAATTACAGACACTCAGCCTCGTAATCAATTCTGTTTCAGTGTTTTTACGCTGAGCTTCGCGTGATTAATTATATAATTAAGCACTCCGCTTGATTTATGTGGTATCTGTTTTTTTATGTTTGTTTGCGATATTCGTGTCAAATTGCTTCCTTTCTGCGCTGCAGGTCGACGCAGGCTCGAGTGTCCAGCTGGGCATTGAAATGATTCAATAAAAAGAGTGTTTTCCACATATGTTTCAAACATAATGATATTGAAAAAACACCATCACAAACTGGCCCCACTTCGTAATCAGTCTCCAGCACGAAGAGGTTCTTAAGAATCTCATTTTAGCCATTTGAAAGATTTGCTGAACTGTAACGGCGATTCAAAATTGAAGGTATTTAATAACTTTTATTGAAATTGTATCTTCTGCACCACAAAGGTGAAATAGGCAAGTCTGAATAACTACAGCAGAAAGTAGAAACACCAATCTTCATACGCAAATGTACAAATACTCCAGCGCGGACAGAAGCAAGTCGGGGTTCAACATCTTGCAAACAAACGCACGGCCCCCCGGAGTTAGAAAACATCCCACCCTGACAGAAAACTGTCTCTTTTCTCTCACTACTGTGTCAGACTCGTGTTTCGCTGCTCACATTGGAATCAATGTGAGAAAACGCAGAAAATTAAAGGGAATAAACTTCTTTAAGGGCTTCATTCGAACCAGAACACAAGACAACGCCATAAACGCAACCTCGACACGTTCACTTTGATTCATACGTCTATAATGCAAACCGAATCTTTTAAGTCAAAGATAGCGAGCCCTAATTACTCACATGTAATTAACATGCTGCGCTGTCTGCCAGTCCACATTCCAATAAGCAAGTGACTTCCTGTTCCAGAGCCTCCAAAGCCTGTAATTGCACATCGATCAAACGGCGCCACCATTCACACTCGATATGACACGTTTCGCGGCTCTAATAGAGTTTGGTAAGGAGGAACAGATGGTTTCAAATTGCCTTTTAATTTCAAAATAGACCTGCGAAAAATCTCAGAGAAAAAAAAAAAAAAAGCAACAATCAATTGTCTCGGTGCGTTGATGCTGTTGTGGCATCTGTGTGAGATGCGGTTTCAGTGCGCAGACTGGCTCTGAGAGCGAAGCCATAAGCTGGAGAGAGAGAGAAAGAGAAAGAGGGTGGCGGGAGGGCACCACAGACACTGGAGGGAAAAGGTAGAAAGAAAAAAGAAAAATCAATGGATGACTGTAATTTTGCTGCTGGCAAAACTCGCGAGTTGCAAATTGCCGGCGCTGCCAGTGTTTGGGGTCTTTGTGCTCGGCTGGGCTTTCGGGGGCGTCTTCTCCCCTGGCTGCTTTCTCAGGTAGTCCGGCCCCTCATTTGAGCTCGAATCCTCTTTAGATAGATATTGACCCATGCATCCATCCATGCTGAAGCCGAGATGATCCCTCACACCAATCAGATGTGCAGGGGGGGCGGGGGGTGGGGGGGCGAGGCAGGCGGCGGGGGAGAAGGAACGAAAAGGAAGCCGAGCAACAAAAAAGGGAAAACGAGGTACGAAAACCGAGGGCGAAGACGGACAGCGAGGAATCGATGGCGCTCGCAGACAGTGCGGCTAATTTGTTTTCATGATTCATCAAATTCTGCCATTCCAGGAAGCGCCGAGACGGCCACCTGACCCTCGCTGCCTCCGTTTATATATTTTTGCCACCGCAGGCAGCGAGGCATTTGTGATACACTTAAAGCTATCGATCGGGAAAAAGGGGTGGTGGTGGGGGGGGGGTTCAAAGTAAAAGGGTGAGACGGACAGAGCGGGAGAAAGGTTGAGGAACCGTGTTGAGGGCGGCTCCCCCCGCTTGGCTTTGTGGTCGCCGTGCCATTTAAGGAAGAGGATCGCTTTCACAGAGACGGAGCGCCGGCGACTGCGCTTCCGATGCGGCGAGGAGGGAGAATTGATCGGTGCACCAACGCGGACAATGTGAAATGTTGTTCTTGCTGTCCTAAAGATTTTCCTGCAGTATGGCCCAAAACAATCAACTACATATGCAAAACTATGCAGGGAGCTGGGGATTTTTTTGGCAAGAGTTTCTGCTAAATCGAGAGAAAATCTAATTCAGTGATCGAAATAAAAACTTGTCTTTGCAAGTATTTTGCCCAAATCTGACATTTTATTCGACTGCATCTGTCTGCAACAAAAGCACAGATTTGTAATCGAATTAAATTGCAATAAACCCCCAAAGTTCAGCCTTAACTGCACGTGTTTAGGGTTCGTTTACGAAGCAGTTTGAACCGTGTGTGCAGCAAATACTAAATCCTAAGTAGCTCGTCTAACACAGGACACAACCACAGACTGACTTGTGACTCTGATGGCGGCTAAATTTTGACCAAATCTAATTGATCTCGTGTGATATTCTTTGTTTTTTATCTCCAACCCTTTTATCCTCTTTTTCGCACTGCCACTCTTGGCCTCTAACTGTACCGACTGCTATTAGTACTTGAACTAATGAGCTGCATGCTACTTAAGTTCTGCTCGATTCGCTCCACAACCTTTTTTTTTTTCTCCTTTGTGATATTCAAAGAATGTATGCCGGTGTTTTGCAGCGGACACCCTCGCATGTTTGCCTAATGATTATGGCAAAAGTCTAATTAGCCATGAGCAAATTGCAAAAAAAGCGCTCCACAACAACGTCCCCCCCGATGACCTCCTGATGCATGGCGGGGAAGAAGAGCCGGGGGCAAACAGCTATTGAACTGGCTCATTAACAACCAAATGGTGGTAAAAGGGAAAAAAATTAAGTTTAGTATTTGTTTCTTCGCAAAGTGGTGACTGGACATCTGGTGTGGTCGAGGGATTCAACGACGTGAACCACGAGCAGGTTGTTTATCCCGCTTTCAGATGTAATTAAACGAGCCGGTTAGGAATCTGGACGCATTTCGAATTTCGGGGGAAAAAAACGGGGTTCAAGGTGGATTCACTTGGAATTTCGAACCTTGAAGTCGGGCTTAGCGCCTTATCAAAGCCTAATAACGTAAGCCGAGGGATGCACATCGAATCTCTAGCTGCGCATTGAATGGATTTCCAGAAGTTGCATCCATCAAGGTGAAAACAAGGTCTGCAGTTTGAGAAGTGCCACCTTTAGTAAAGTTGGAGTTTCTCGTACAATAATAACGTCAGCAGTACCAAACTCAACTTTCGCAAGTACAGGAAGTAGGGGAATATACTGACACCATCCGCACTGCTAAAAGTAAGTTTAATTTTGTCACAGTCTCTGCGACGGTACAGAGTGGGCTGTCTGGCTACAACAGGCTCCGGGGCGTCTGATGCTTCGGCACAGCCGCCATGACATTGCAGAGGAGCAACTGGGGAAGAGACAGAGCTCTCACAAGAATGTTAACAGCGCCGGATGTTTGCTCGACTGCATAAAGCAAGAAAATGTGTTGTCCCTGACAAGTCACCTGTCGGAGTCGGGCAACTAATGACTTTCTCAGCGGCGGAGGTACAAAACTAACACCAGCTCCTCAGGACTGTTGTGCAGACGACGCAATGCAGCAGAAGCCAAATCCTGCAGGTTATTTAACGACTGTCGAGAAAAGATAATCCAAGTATTTCACCGTACAACAAACAGCAGCATCGTTCGTGCACCTACGAGCAGGCGAAACCGCACATTCTCTCATCACGTGATGACTCTGATTTCTGCCAAAAAATATCGCAAAATTTCAAAGCGAAAACAGTTTCCGACTCCATCAGGAAGGTGTGACAAGCAGCAACCTGCAGGGCTTTGATGTGATGAATATTTGTCCAAGCAGAAAATATGATTTGAACCTGTGTAATGAGAGTCATTTGTGCCAAAGGTTCCCCCGGCCCCCCTGTGGTGTTAAAAATCATATTTCAGATCATTCAGCGGAATTGTTAAAGGCTGTTTTGTGCGTGCCAGGTCGCCGCCGCCGCCACCGTCGCCACACTGCCTCCGCGGCGATGTCCGAGCCAGCGCATCTGACCTTGGACACAGGTGGACTATTGTTTAATTCAATTTCATCTCTCCGATAGCTCATGCTGCGCCGGAAAATTACAGATAAGTTGCGACGAAATGTGAAGGGGAGAAGTCGGTTCTCATGCAGAATCGGTTCCAATCAATTGGGAGGGGGGGGGGGTCTTTGGCTTCCTTTCACTGTTCTGGCCCTTGATCTGTTATCTCCCATTACCCTCCGTGACTCGGCGAACATCCATAAAAAGGTGGAAAAGAAACCTGCCGGCTTGCAAACGCCGGAGCGACCTGCTGCTCAGTGTTACCGGCACAATCGACGAAACGTGAGATGATCGATGAGTTCGCGGGCTCATCGTCATACAAGCAGAAAAACATTGAGACGAGGAAAAATAACTCATTCACACAATTCAGACGTTCAATCCAATGTTTAAAGAAAGGATTCAATGAATACTAGTGGTGAGAACTTCCCGACAATGTGGCAAACGTCTCACTTTATTCTTTATTTGTCTAAAACCGGTGGTACAAACAGCAAACCTGATGTGTGGGGAAGGAATACCGTTACACATCCCCTCGTGGAAGATTGCTGTCAGAAGGGCAGTTTGACGGCATATCAGTCTTTCCAGAAATTGGGTTCAAAAAAGGCTATCATGTGTGGGGGAGCGAGAAAAAAAGTGCTTTGGCTTCTGAGGTCAAAAGAGGCCTGGGAGGTTTGCTGGCAGCATCCAGGGAAGCCGGATGATGGAAGCCACGCTGTCCCCTCAGCGCGGGGTCATAAAGCTACTCACATTATGAGGATGCGACGCCGGCCTGTGGCAGGGCTGCGGGAAGCAGTTAATTATTGATAAACTCACATGTAAGTCAGTCATGCAAACAGGCAGACAACTGCAAGCTGGTGCCACACAAACACGTGAAGGATGACACAGACGGAGACGCGCGTCCGGGCTGGAGTTTGCTCTCAGAGCCGAGTCGTTTTACGAGTCTCCGGCGTGCCGAAAACATGTTTATTTGTGATTTATGGCGGTGTACCTCGGTGCTTTGGTGGCTGTTTATGTGCACGTAACCCAAGAATGGAGCCATCAATTGTACATTAGTGACATTACAATTAAAATTAGGCGTCTGAAGGGGGGGGATGTTTGCGCACTGGCACAGAAGGAGCAACAGATGCCCGTCGGTATCACAACGATCGGCGAATGACTCAGCCACCCTTCATTCAGAAACGCGGAGAGGGGTGGCGAAGCGGGGGGGGGGGCGCTCACCAGCGTCACACGCACAACAAGCGGCCTCTGTCGCCAGGCCAACAAGTCGCTCCCACGAACGCGCACGCATAGACACACGCGCGACAAGCGCACTCCACATTTAATGACCCCCGTTATTTCAGCGAAGCGGCGGCGGTCTCGATTGCGCGCCCCGAAACCGGCGTCTGTAAATTAAGTGAATTACAAATGATTGCGTGCTCTTTCCCCAGGTTTTCCCGCTACCAGGAGAGCAATCGAGTCCATAACCCCCCCCCCCCCTCTCAATCTTGTCTATAGGCCGGGAAAAGCAGAACTGGGATCCTCATGGCAACACACCGGCCTTCTTGTTTAACAGCAGTCACAGGAGAGGGGGTGAAAAAAAAGAAGCGCCACACGGCAGGGGAGTAACGTACAAAGGAAGAAGAGCGGCGGGAGCAGAGAGGAGTATTTCACTGTTTATTTACTGCTGTTTACAGTACGTTTTCCTCCCGGTGGCTTTGGATTTATGCCTCTAGTGAAGCTCACAATGTCAATCAAAGTCAGTTTACTCAGTCAGCAGGCATTACTGTCGCAGAGGCTTTTCGTCTGTCTCCCGCATGCCTGTCTCTCTGGGTCGGGGAGGGGGGGGGGGCTTTGTAAAGTGGACGTGGAGCAAGTCACATGCATTAACCCTTCAACAACCCCTGCGCGGTCATTTTTCACCCTTTCATGTCCAAACTGGGGCGAAAAAACTGTACGAAAAAACGTAATTATTCAAATGAATTTGAAACATTAACGTTGACTTTGTGATGCCAGTAGGAACAACAACTTTCCATCATCGCAACACAACCGTGATGTGTCACTTCCTTTGCAACTGCGAGGGGAAAGGGGGGGGGGTGTGTGCTGGTGTCAGCATTCAACACGCCAACACATTTCTTTTTTGTGTTGTCTCAACGTTGCCTGTTTAACTTGTTATTTACTCGCTTCTGCGATTCTCCCTGCGCGCTCTGGCACATCTACAAGTTCCTCCCGCAACCCCCACCTCCACCTACTCCCCCCCACCCCCCCACCCCCTCTTCTGATTCCCTCCCTGTCCTCTCTTATCTGTCTCCTATCCACAGGCATCGGTTGGGGACAGGATTATATTGAGAGTTGTTATTAGCCACATCTCTGACTTCCTCCTCCACTGTCTGCTGGACGCCTTTCTAGTGAGGATCCAGAGAGCTCATAGGAAACAGCAGCAGCATGTGTGTGTGAGAGAGGGGGGGAGACATGCACCCTAATGATCAGCACAAACGTAAACATCACAACTCTGCGGCTATGTGGTCCACCCCTCCCCCCCGCACAGCCAAAATGCAATCCTTGCGTCAAGCACACTCCGAATCATTACTGCAAGTCGTTAAAAAACAACAAGGAAAAAAAAACATGTTTTTTTGTTTGTGTTTGAACGTAATCGCATCATTAGTTAATGACCGTGACATATGCAGGAATTACATTCGGGATGGATCCAAAGGACGCGGCGCTATTTCAGAATGCGAATTAGGGAGAAGAAGAAGAAAGGAGGAGGAGGAGAAGGAAGAAAAAAATGGGAAGGAATTGATTTTTCTCACTTTTAGATATTTGCTCTTCGAACCCTCATGAACAGCGAGGAAATTCCCCTGATGGGCTGCAGCAGCTCGGCCTCAAATCTACACAGATGCAGACACATACTTGCAAAGATATGAAATAAATAAATACAGCTGTGTGGCTCTGAACAGTGGGACCGCTCTCTCTCTCGCTCTCTCTCGCTCTCTCTCTCTTTCTGACATTCAGGACTGCAAGTTTAGACGCTTTAAAAGTGGGAAGTTGGCAAGTAGATCAATAACACGATCACGCCTGTATTAAATATACAAAACTCTGGCTGGTCTAATTGACTTGGGACAGAAAAACAGTGTAAAAACAAATCTTTTAATTACATCTGATGAATTTGGAAGGTAGTTCTTGATGTTTTTGTGACTCTTTTAACCTTTTTTCAAGCCTGTAAGTTAAGTTAGCCATTAAACCGTCGGTTACAAGTTCAATCGTGCAAAAAGTGAGGATTGTTTCCATACTCTTGTGTTCATTTGCATTAGTTTTCCACCAGCACAGCAGCCACAGACGCCATTAGTAACCCTGACAGGATGAAGATAAATGCTGGAAGGGGAGCAAGAAGTGAGGAGCCATATAAAAGTGTCTGTCTGAAGTTTACTTACATTGACTCCACATTAGCCTCCATCTGCAAAGGATCGCTGCACAAATATCAGGTCCACAAGTATCTGTGAAAGTTGTTCTTTGTAGATTTTCCTTCAATTTATAAATAAACATCAAATGTTGCTCAGAATATCATATCACTGGATTACTTTTATTTCTCGCAAATGGTTTCTGCATGTTTTTATTATTGGTAGCGTGTGAAGCTCAGAAACAGAAGAACGGTGCGTTTCGGGCCTCTCATACACATCAGCAATAATATACAGTGTGGGGACAGACAGATGGTTTCTCTCCTGCACTGTACAGGAACTGAAATTTCATCACACCGCAGCAATAAACTAACAGTTATTTATTTATTTGAAAACCAATCAGTCAAATTTTGACACCAGCGGAGGGGAAGTGTGCTGCCTGGCGATATTTCTCGGTGAAGATAGCAGGAAATGAAAGGCAGGGGGGAATAAATACAATCAAAAAGCAATAACCTGACCCTCTAATGGAGCCTGAGAGGCCACCGAAATAAATACAGACATATGTGTGTTTCCACTGACAGCTAGACAAATTAATAACACACGATACCGACACCTCTGGTTAACCCACTCGCTGCAGGTTGAGAAGCATTGCCTGCATGTAAGTATGTGAAATATTGGTACAAAAAAAATCAAGATTTCGTGTCATTTTTGATGAACAAACCCCTGTTTGTTGTAATTTGCAACATGCTGATACAAGTCAGTAACTTTCTGAAGCTTCTGGCTGCAAAAGAGGACAAAAGTACTTCAGAAAAGAGTTTCTCTTAAGTTTGAACGTAGTCTAACAACAATACTTTCTCCTCAAAGTGTTGAATTTGCACCACTTGCCATATGCAACAGGAAACAAAAGTGAAAAATAAGAAAACAGGATTTTCTCCCCCGTTTCTGTCGGCACCTAAGTCCCATTCTCATTGTGAACCAGCACCACTGTCTTTTCTTTTGCACCTTGTGTGTGAGTCACAGTCTGGAAGCTTTGTCCTAACAGATGGAGAGAGTGAGACAGACAGACAGAGAGAGAGGAAAGGAGGGAATAGAGAGAGAGAGAGAGAGGGAGGGACAGAGTGAAAGAGAGTGAGGGAGAGCGAGAGCGAGAGAGGCCTGCTGGGTTAATTCTCCTCAACCGATCCTGTTCCTGTTCTGTCAGGGAGCGCTTCGTCTATCCAAGCCCTCTCCCTGGACCTCGCACCTGCTCCGAGGCATGGCAATGAGCCTCCACACACACACACACACACACACACACACACACACACACACACACACCGGATGACAGCGATGGGTCCATGAAAAGAGAGAGGGAGGAGGAGGAGGAGGAGGCGAGGAAGAGGTGTGGTGGGTATAGAACAAGAGACAGAAATGCAGAGGGGGAACAAGAAAGAGGAGAATCGGGGAGGCTGGGGAAGGCGGGACGGGGAGAAAGTTGCGCGAGACAGCCGAGCGAGTCGAGAGTGTCAGAGGCGGGGGAGGAGGAACGCGGGGTGATCTGGGGAGGAAGAGAATGAGTGATAGCCAGGCGGTGGAAGGAGGGAAGCCCAAACAGATGGAAAGCAGAGGAAGCGATGATAAACAGGGGACGGCGGGAAAGTTGAAGTGAAGAAGATGGATGGAACGAGAGAGAAATACAGCAAAGA
This sequence comes from Malacoctenus gilli, assembly GCA_032164315.1. Taxonomy (NCBI): domain Eukaryota; kingdom Metazoa; phylum Chordata; class Actinopteri; order Blenniiformes; family Labrisomidae; genus Malacoctenus; species Malacoctenus gilli. The sequence continues at coordinate 2,829,877 of JASSRZ010000060.1, forward strand.
GATTATGGCGAGCCATTCGGCGACATAATACTCAGCATGAATTTTAATAAAGCCATTTATTCCACTTACTGAGGAGCAAACAGTCTTGCAGGCGAGGAAACGATTAGCACTTTTTTCTCTCTCTCGCAAAAACCACACGCAACGGGTTAAAGGAATATATACTACTTTAATTGGCTGCTACACACAATCCTCAACGGGGGAGTTTAACTTGTAGCTTCGAGCCTCGGCTGACGAAGAGAGAGAGAGAGAGAGAGAGAGAGAGAGAGAGAGAGAGAGAGAGAGAGAGAGAGAGAGAGAGAGAGAGAGAC
>JASSRZ010000060.1:2830284-2885284 GCA_032164315.1 Malacoctenus gilli
TGTGTGTGTGTGTGTGTGTGTGTGTGTGTGTGTGTGTGTGTGTGTGTGTGTGTGTGTGTGTGTGTGTGTGTGACGGGGGCGGGGTTTGCTGGAGTAGAGGTTGAACCGGTAGTCTTGCATTGTAGTTAAAAAAAAAGGAAAAGGCTTTCCGACCTTTGCACTGGGACTGTTCAGGTGTTATCAAGATAACCTAACAGCTGACAGGTGGGGCAGATTTATTGCGCTGGTTTATCACACACAGCAGCTTTTCATGGCACCTCAATCTGCCTGCAACCTCCAGCCCCGATTTGTGGCCTCCCAGATGTTTGTTTTAACTTTCTACGCCTCACTTTTATGCGGTAATAAAGAAATATTGCCTTCACAGTTGCACTCCAGTCCAGATTTCTCACTGTCTTGTCATTGGGAAATCTGCAGCGGGAGGAAACCATGACAATGTTCCATCCAACCTGCTGAAAATACATTGTTTGAAGACTGAAGTATGCAGATTTTATTGCGTCCGTTTTGTCGCTCTTGCAAGGGAGGCTCAACACCACCAGGATCTCGAGGTGGATTCAAGGTGAGCGATGAATCTTTAGCACTTTTGTGTTTGCGTGTGTGTGTGTGTGTGTGTGTGTGTGTTTGTTGCTCGTGTTCTGCTGTTGTAAAGAAAAGGACCTTTGTGAGATTTACATTCCAATTTACGTCTGCATTTTACTCATCCAACAGCAAGGGTGATGAAGGTGGGGACAAGTGGTGGCTTTCACCGCCACCACCTCGCATTCACTTGGCAGTGGGGGGGGGGGGGGGTGTATTTTAACCGGCGACCTTCAAGTCACGAGTTGCTTTCTTTGACCTCGAGGTCACCGCTGCCCCTGCGGGACAATTTCATGTCTCTGAGCTCATTTCATGTCGCTTCATGGTGATTTTGTGTGTCATTGTGTTTGCTTTCCTCCTCGTGAGTGTCTGTTTTGTTTTTTTGCATGTGTGATTTCATCGTTTTCTCCGTCTGCAGTCATTTTGTGCCTCTTTACGGTTATTTTGTGTCCCTCTGATGTCATTTCTTCTTGCTCTCTGGGGGTCTTGTCTTTCTTTGTCGTGATTAAGTGTCTCTTTTGTGTTTGCTGGATGTCTTTTTGTGATTATTTTGTGTGTCCAAAGGCACATTGTCTGTGTGTGTGTGTGTGTATGTGTGTGTCACAATTTTTGTTTGGGGAATTGTTGCTGTGGTCGGGGGGTTTGGGGGGCCTGGTTGTTCATAAAATTGCTCATTTCAAAGAAAAAACTAAATTCAACAACTTTCCGCCAACTTGTAGACTCAGAAAAAGGCTTTTTGATTTTATTTTGAAGGCTGCTGTCAGTGTATGTCGGTAGGAGTGTGTGTCACCACTGGAAGGCTACTGGCTTCACTGTGACATTTTGCAGTGACAGCTTCAATGTGGCAAATCGGAGATAGAAGCAGGAGCACACAGCCCTCAAAGGCAGTTTGTGGGAGGCGGAAAAAAACAAGGTTGGGATCCTCCGACTTTGTGTGTATTCTTGTGTTTGTTGGCTGCCTGTTTGTAATCACATCGTGTCTCCCAAGGGACTGTGTGTGTTTGCTATTCGTTTCCCGTTTCGGGGCCCTTTATGGTCATGTTTACAGTTGATACCACTCCCACCCATCGACCCACTCTCAGTTCTATCCCTCAATTTTACAATTTGAAGTGTTTCTCAAACGTAGGTTTTTATCGCGCCGCATTTTTAATCTGCAATGACTCTTAAACTCAAGGCTTCCTCGCTGAATTCACGGCATGATAAGATGAAATAAGTGATCAGATGACACGATGTTTTCTTTTTTTTTTGTCTTCTTTTTTTCTAGAACACTGTGTGACTGATGTCCATTGTTACAGGAAATAGTGCGTGGACGCCCCCGGATGACCAAATTAGCGCATCCTATTGTCCGCCGGCGTCTACGTAATTGCGGCGGAGCGTGGCTGTCATATGCTCAGGCTGCAAACAACAACACAAACAGCCGCTCCTAACGGGACTTTGAGGCGACACGCCGCCGCCGCCGTCGCCTCCCTCTCTCTCTCTCTCTCTCTCTCTCTCTCTCTCTCTCTCTCTCTCTCTCGCTGTGCTGTGGGATGCTCGGACTCGGTGGATGGACGAGCTTTCGCACCGGAGTCACCACCATTACATCATCTGTTCCCACGCAGCCGACGCGAGAGTGCTTTCCTGACGCCGGGATCTCTGGATCGTTCCGAGCGAGCACCAAACGGGACCGGGACCGTCGTGAAGGACGCTGGCGGGCGGAGGAAGGCAGACACACACACACACACACGCACGCACACACACAGAGCCACACAAACAGAAAGCCCACCACACACACACACACACAGACACGGACACGCACAGACAGATCAACAATGTCTGCCGGGATGATGGCGTTTCAATGAGAGGGGGAGGAGAGGAGGGGGAGAGGAGGAGAGACGTGCACCGTCATCAGCATCTGTCCGCCAGCTCCTTTTGTGTTCACCGGAGAATGTGAATGGCGCAAGATGACATGGCAGAGGTAGATCTGGCAGCGAGCGGAGCGGAACCCCCCGAGCGCGAGCGCGACGGCGGGCGCGACGGCGGCGAGGGCGAGGGCGAGGCCTCGTCGGCGTTCCCCTACGAGGAGTACGAGTGCAAAATCTGCTACAATTACTTCGACCTTGACCGGCGGGCTCCGAAGATCCTCGAGTGCCTGCACACGTTCTGCGAGGAGTGCCTGAACACGCTGCACCTCCGGGAGGAGCGGCCATGGCGCATCAGCTGCCCCGTCTGCCGCCACCGGACCCCGGTGCCGGACTACCGGATACAGAACCTGCCCAACAACACCAAGGTGACGGAGGATTTTCCGCTCTACATCGACTCGGACCCGCTGCCGCAGGACGCGCTGCCGCCGTACCCTCCGCCGCTGCACCCGGCGCTCGTCGCGCTCCGCCGGGAGGAGGCGTCCGGCGGGGCGTCCAGCGCCGCCAGCCAGGCCACCCCGTCCACCACCGTGTCCACGGCCACGACCCTCTCGCAAGACTCGGTGCGCTACGACAGCTGTCAGAGCTGCAAGCGGGTGGCGCTGACCACCGGCTGCGTGTGCGTGATCTTCTCCTTCCTGTCCATGCTGGTGCTGCTGTTCATGGGCCTGATCTTCGTGCACAGCCACAGCATCCCGCCGTCGCCCGCCGGACCCATTTGCCTGTCGGTGGCCAGCATCCTGGCCATGTTCTCGGTGGTCGTCACGTGGCTCATCTGCTGGCTCAAGTACCGACCGGACCACGAGACGGGCCGCGCGTCCGCCACCAGTAACTCCCGGAGAAACGCCTGACAGGGCGGCTGCCTCCGTCCCCCCGTCCCCCCCTCCCCCTTGCTGATTGGCTCTTGTGTTGATGTACATAGCGCTGACGGACCGGTTCTCCTGCTCCCTTTACTTTTTTAGGACCCCCCCCCCCTTCCCCCCTCCCCCCCTTGCCCAGAGATGGCCTTTCTATGAGTATAGCAAACCACCCACAGGCCTTCGTGTTGTTTGGAGCAATAGGCCGACATGATCCTTGATAATCTGTATCCTTAAAGATGGTGCACTTGAACTTTTTTTTGCAGTGGGGTGGCCCCGCCTGGCTGGGCTTCGACATGGGAGGACTCGGTGACTGAGACTCGCTGCTGCTGGTCGGATGGGCTGAATGTGAAGTGCTTTTTTTTTTTTTAATTGTTATTATGATGATTTTTCCAGGGTTTGATCCCTTCAACCTTCTGCCCTCATGACACAATCGTGCTTAATATGCATCTCCCACTATGTCACTCACTGTATGATAACCGTCTGTGATGATTCACCCCGAGGAAAAAGCACCGCTGCGTTGTACAGATGTTCGGAAAAATGTCCACCTGTGTGCGTTTTTGGGAATCTTGGACAAAATCCAAATGTGTAAATAGTCCACGAGAGAAAAGAAGTCGGCTACAGGGGAGGTGAGTTGATACTGCCGGGTGTGATCAGCCCCCCCTTTTCTCTCCGTCTCCAGCACCTTCCTGAACCCAGTGCTTTAACTTGCATCCCAGTGGACGCAACCTTCTCCCTCACTTGGAGAACTCGGCACCCAAAGAGGCGCCAGGAGATGAACAGAAGCGGTTTTCTTTTTCATTTTCTGAGTCTTGGTTTTGGCCACTTTTGTGCGCAATTGGCTGCTGACAGGTCAGGGCTTTCAGTTTCCAGGGAAAGCATGTCTCCTGACCCGTGTGCCTCACTTTGTTGCCGAAAAGACGCAAAAACCTCCATGTTCCTCCGATCACTTATACACACTGCAAGAATGAAAACAGGGTTTTTAGCAAAAAGCACCTTTTTTTATATCTACTTTAAACTTTGAGGTGGTGCGTCGGGATCGTCTCCGTAAAGGTTGAAGAAACACAACAATCACATGAAAGTCTGGAGCCAAAATTATTGACGTTGTCTGAAACGTGCCCTCAAAGTTTGGGAAAGCGCACCACCTGACGCTCATTCTTATTTTGCCAAGACGGTGAAGTGTGATTTGCACTTTGAACAAAACAACAGGAAAAAAAAGCACTGAGATTTGCGGGGCCTTTGGCCCACTGTAGCCACCTCTGAAATCCTACATACTGTACCTTTAAGGAGCCCAAGGCATGGCCTTCAGCTCACTCCAAGCCCACCTCACGTTGTTCCCGTAGAGCCACCCAATACATCCTGACGAAAGCGAGAAAGCAAGGGGTGTGTTTGGTGTGACTCGGCGTCCCCGGAGAGTGCCGGAAGTCGTAGTTACCGCTGCTAAAAGCGCCCGGTGCGATGGCGAGACCGGCTTCCTGAAACGCCGCGCCTCCGCCACGTGAACGCTCAATATCGGAGATAAAGTCGAGAATAATTCACATTTTCTGTCCACAAACCCACTGCAGCCTGTTCAGAGGAAAACGAAATGAAAGCTTCAGACAATGCAAACGTTGTGACAAAAGTGGCATCCAGCGGCCTGAAGAGGGCACACTTCTTGTTGTGATTCTTACTGTGAATTTTTTGGTCGTTTCTCTCTGTTGTTGTAATCTGTACGGTTATTTATTTCAGGGGTGTCACTTGTGCGAGACCCCTCCGTCCGGAGCAAACGGAGGAGGAAGGCGGCGTCACGTCTCTGTTCCCTCTCAGCGTTCAGAGCAAATGTTGGTTAGAAGAGGAAGTAACGGAAGCACTTATTGCACGGTATTCCTGCCTCGCTGCAGGGAGACGAAAAAAGCAGTTTAACACGATTACTACACTACAGCCCCCCCCCTCCTTCCTCCTCCTCCTCTTCCTCTTCCTCCTCCTCCTCCGCCTCCTCTCGGTCTTCTCGCCCATGCTTGCTTCACTCGTCCTGTCCCCCCTCCCTCCTCCTGACCTCCAAAGCGATGCACTTTCACCCTCTTATTTGACACGAGTATCGGGGGTCGACCTTTTTGGACAAAAACAAACGTAAGCGTGTTGTATTTATTTCGAGGGACCTAGAAGGTGTTTTTCAACGAGAATCTGTGGTGGTTGTTGTTACGAGTACCAAAATGTATTTGCACAGAGACAAAACGCTCTTGGACGTGCTGTTTTACATACATAAACACATTTCAGTAATAAAGGAAACATGGATACCCTCCGCACTCATTATTTGCCTCACTCGGGTGAACGCGGACAGCTGATGGGCCGGATGGCCCGTGTTTTGTGCCTTACATAATGACCGGTTCAAAACACTGAGCATAATCCAACTGGACACACTAAGCTCCCCGCTGTGCATCAAACGCACCCCCTACTGGGGGATGAGGGACGATGCAATCCAAGCGGGGAGAGAGCTGGAGCTCGATGAGGAGTAAATAACTTTGCAGGCCTGCGTGGCTTCTTGCGCACGCGCACACTGGGATTTGTCACAGGTGATTAGCGCCTCAAACAAGGCTCTCTTTGGGCTCAGGTGAATCGCACCATTCAGCCACAGGATGCTCCTTCAACAGCAGAACAGATTTTGGAGAAATCCGTGTTGACCGTCGATCGGAAAACATGTCACGCCTCATAAATGAGTCCAAGACTGGGAAAAGTGCCTCTGTATGCACGTTTTCAGTGAATTGTGATAAAGAAACAAATGTGTGAATAAGAAGGTTTAACATGGAAGAAAAATAAGCAGATTATTGTCGAGTATTGTGAATGAGAATGACAAAGAACTTGCTTATTTGTGTTGAATATTTCTGGACCTAATTTTCTAAACATAACGTTGAAGGAAAAGGACGGAGCAGGTGTTTTGAGAGGGTTGGACAACAATGTTGTCGTTACTTTTCCTGCCTCACAGCTTAAGGAAGCTCTGTTGAAGGAGTGACTCTTTCTGCGTGCAGAGTGTTACTTTGTGCTTTGGTGGATTTTCTCCAGAATGTCATTTTGCAAAGACGTTCCTGTGATGCTTTGAGGCTTGTCTGTTCTTGGTGTCTGTTTGTTCACCCTGAGACGGACTGATGCCTGTCCACACACTCGGGAGTCTTGCAAGTTACACTGGAGCAGGGCTTCCTGACAGTGTACTGACAGAGTACTTTAGTTTGGAAACAACTTTCTTTTAAACTTTAAACTCAACCAAGTTGAATTTTCATGTATTTTTCTGCATCTGTTTGACAATTTCATCACAAAAAGTCCTTTTTTTTCTCTCTCTCACTAATTATTGGTCTTCTCACTGAAGCAGCTCAACACTGGAGCCTATTATGTGCCAGCCCAGCTGGGTTTTCCAATTAGCCACAGTTACACAGAGGACTGGAAAATCGTTGGAGGCAATTGTGAGTTCACCGATTAAACACTGCAACAAACAGGCTGCACTCGTAAAACTGAATGTCTGGCATTTGATATATTTTGGTCCAGTGTATTTTCAGCTTTTTATGAAAGGCTTCGTGACTCGTCCTCGATGGCACGTGACTCTGCTTGCCAACAACACGCGTCTGACACAGTCAGATTGAACTCAAGTTAGCTCCTTTTCAACTGTATTATTATTTTTAATTTGATCCAAACTCGATTACAAACCTCTTGTGTTGACGTCTAAACTGAAGATTGGAGATAACTCTCGTGTAGTAACTGGCTTGGAGGCTTTTTGAGGCACCATTTTATCAAACAATGCGAAGAATGTCAGTCAAGTGAAGCAATAACGCGTTCGACAAACTCACACATCTCAAATCAACTTACAAGGTAGGAATTCCGAGCACATTGTCGGAGCAGCTGATGAGATGGTGAATAAAGTTGTTGTGCAAAACAAAAAAGGGGCCTTTTTGTTGGAATTGATGCATATATTTGTAAGCAAGACGTTAAGGTGCATGCAGGAAGTTTCGACTGCAGCTTCGAGGCGATTTACATCCAGTTTTCAAGACGACCAATGGATCCGCCTGACTTTCTTCCTCGGAACATTCCAACAATCGTCCCTCTCCGTTTTCCATTCGCTAATTATTACCTTAATAGACTGGCGGGAAACTAATTGATTTGACAAACGCCTTGTTTGTGAGAGGCTTCCACGCGGAGCATGTGATGCAACTCATTTATTTCTCATCAGGAGAGATTTCTGACTTTGAATTTCATCCCCCCCGGTAATGGATTGGACACGGAGATTCAGTGTCGCTTTAAAAGAAAAGGGCCGAGGTATGCAGCATCATGCCTTGCTCTGCTCTCTGTTTTCCATTTGGCCCCTCCTCGACGCGCGCGCGCGCGCGAGTGTGTGTGTGTGTGTGTGTGTGTGTGTGTGTGTGTGTGTGTGTGTGTGTTCACGTCGGTAATATCCCATTTCAATCAGAACGCTCCCAAATCGTCACGTTTGTCAGCGTGAAAAACACCCACATTAGACTTTTGTAACGCTTGCGTTGAGTTCATCCTGCGGCTGCTCACAGACTCCACAATTGTTGACATTTAAAAGCAATCTGAAAACAAAAGAATCAAAAAAGTTGTTTATTTCAAATGTTTTGGGGAAAAAAGGAGGAAAAAATTCAGGATTTTTTTTTTTTTTAATCAGTCTATGAGAAGAATGTTGCGGTTGACGGTGTGGACGACACCTCCCTCAGCAGGTGAAGCCCCCCCCCCCCCCCCGTCACTCCCGCTCACTTTAAGCCCACCTTTTCATGCATTGTTCGGCTTCCCGGGAAGCAGAGACTCCATTTAAAACCGCGTTTCCATCCAGCGCCAGCAAAAAAGGGCGAATGTTAATTGAAACCTACTTAACCTGCGGGACATCTTCTCCCCGGCTAAACGTAAGGTAAGAGACAGAGCGCCCCAGAACCCCCCCTCCCCCTCCCCCCTCAAGCACCCATCGGTCTCAGCCAGCCCGTGCTCAGCACTGTTGTTGGGGGGGGGGTGATCAGGTGCGAAGGGTGGAAATCACAAGAAGGGCAGACTGGACTTTTATTGGAAGATAGAAAAAAAATAACGCCACAAATTCTGCTGTCGCTGGAAAACCATTGAAACCAGTCGGTGTCTGCGGCTGTCAAGCAGTTGCTGGGCTGTAATGGATCGAGTGTCAGTCAGACAGCGCTCATTGTGAGCTGCCGGTTGCTCGTTGCGAACTTTGTTCTCCTGCAGCGAAAACACAAACTTCTCGTCCTGTTTGGGGCGGGGGGGGGGGGCATAAAAAGTGTGAGATTACCAGTGAGGACCATCTAAAGAACAAGTGAATCATGTCTCGGGAGAAAGGTTGGTTTGTTTTGGTTTGTTTCCGAGAAGACATCGTGTCGAGACATTTCACCACAGGAAAAACTCAACACTGGCTCTTTGATTAATAATTATTACGTTTATATTTATTTGGTTAATAAAGAAACAAAATGTTTATTTTTTTACGTTCGTGTCAAATATATTTTTCCATAATTTTTCCATAAACTGAAGTGACATTTACGTTTTTCCACAGAAAGGGCCTCGACACCACCTTGTTCTACACGATTATTGACGTCTGACTGTTTCAAACAGAAACGCAACTTGTACAGGCGCTTTTTTTTTCTTTTTAGTATCATTTGTCTTTTTTTTTTTATATATATATCATCCTTGTTTCGAAGAACAAAACCACCGCGAAGTCTAAAGAGAAATATCAGAAAACAAACTTTACTTTTCGATCCCATCAACAAAGTAGAGAAAAACGGTATTTATGCATATTTACATGATTAAAGTCCACTTTTTTTGTGTTGAAATCTATTTTTCCTTCTTATTACAGAGAGTTTAGCCGTGAAACGAGCCCCGTTGAAGCACCTCAAACATCCCCACGCTTTGATTGTGGGACTCAGTCCCGGTGATGGACTCTGTGTGGATGACGGACAATGAAGTCAAACGCGCCTTTGTGTCTCATTTCAAAGCGGAGGGAGCTGAACCTTCGCCTCGGTGACTGATTGCAGACTAAAGGATGCTGTGACCCGCGACACGCAGCGTCCAAACACAGAGAAGTTGGGAGAAGACCCCCAGCCCCCCCCCCCCCCTCCTTCCTCATTGTCCGTCGTCGGTGATGACAATATTGATTATTAGACATCGGAGGGAGGGGGGGGGGCGATGAAAATAACCCCGCTCCTCTATAGCGCTAGACTGGCTTTACGGCCGCCCTGGCGTCGTATCCCGCTGCGGCGCACGTCCCCCTTCACGCTGTTCCCGGCTGGCTGGTGCTCGGCGCTGAAAACCCGCAATAAATTCCTGGAGGCGCGCACACTTTAGCGCCATTTGTGTCATCCAGGGGACCGCGGGGTGGAAACAAATTAGAGGTCGTGTGTGATAACGCGCGCTAAGCACCGTGGAGCTGATATCTCGCCCCAGCAGTGTGATTGATTTGTTCTTGTCATCTGCAATACTGCCTGACTGCTGAGTAGACTGCTTTTATTGCTCATAGTCGGCCTATAATTAGTTTTCTTGCGTTTTGGAGAGTAAAACAGCCTGATAAATTGGCCTTAATATAAAACAACTGCAGAACACTTAAGCACAGATGATTTAGGATTATTTTAGAATAATTAGGTTTGTTTTTAGCAAATTAGTTTACGTTACGTTCTTGTTACTTTTAATAACTTTTTGTTACAAAATGTAGCCGAAAGACCTCTTGTGACTCCTCACAAGGAACAGTCGTCGAGACAGAGTTTAATGTTGATTTTTTGGTTTCATAAATTGAAAAAAAAAAGGATTAATAATGATAAAAAAGGATTCCTGATACTTATTATTATTTATTTTCAAAATAAAGTTATATAAATTCTCTGTTTCCCAAACGCACACGAGCTAAAAATACTTTTTAGGGGTTGTTCTGAATAGTTTGGGTTGAAGATTAATTGACAGAAAATGAATGGAAAAGCTTGTCCGTACAACTGCGAATAATTAATCACATTAACTAAATAATTCGGCCCACTCAATCATCGCGGGTTCCCTTTTTTTCACCGAGCTGGTCACTGGACGCTGGTTGGGTTGGGAGCGGGGTCTGGTAGGGGGGTGGGTGTAAACAGTCCACCCAGTGAATGCGCCTCGGCTGCGGGCTCCGCTCAATCGACGCCCCTGTCCGGTCCCCGTCGGTCCGAGCGGAACCTGTGACGCGGACCCTGATAGGAGCAAAGTTTTCCTCCTCGGCCAATCCCCGCGCTCCCCCGCTCGGCTCGCGCGCCGGCTCGACCAATCAGAGCGCGGAGCGCTGACTGGGCGAGAGGAGAGCTCCGCTACTTTTGAGTGGCTCCTCTCACTTTGAACCAGTGTCAACAACAAACAACAATATTTCGCCCTCGTTACGCAGTCGTGGCGGCCGGCAGCCAAACGTCACGGGCGAATAAAACCCACGGAGACTGAGAGCGCCACTTAGAATCCTTCTTTTTTGATTTTTTGTGTCTTTTCTAATGCTGCTGTTGTCAATTTGACTCCCCGGAAGCTGCCCCGGGACGCTGGTGCTCGGCCGCGGTCGCTCGCTCCGGTCGAAGGTAGAAAAGCAACCATCCCTCGGAGCTTTCTCGGAGGAGCCTTCAGCCACGGCCTCCTGCTGCACGCTCGTCGGAGGAGCAGCCTCCCCGTCCGGAGGAGGGTTCCGCGGCCACTGGGGCGGCGGAGGTATGACTGCGTTGGCGGGGTCAATACCCAGGATGATGCGACCCACGCTGGCCCAGAACTACCCCCGCAGCGGCTTCCCACTGGAAGGTAAAGGGGACGGTGCTCTGACCTGGATGGAGGAGGAGGAGGAGGAGGAGGTGGAGGAGGCGGCTGGGGGTTGTTTTAAGAATTAGCGGTGTCTCAAAAACTGTTGCTCTATAACTGAATTGATTCACTCCAGCACCTAATATGCGTCTTTTATTCCTTAATTAGTCTGTTTTTGTTGCCATATTTAATCCTTCTTCCGAAGCAGCCTGCAAGATCATTTTAATTTGTCTCTTTAGTCCCATACTAAGGCGCTGCCTTTGCAAAACTAATCTATTTATGACAAAAATCTGCTAATAAATGGAGAATTAACTGTTCCATTTAAAGTGGCTCCACTTGTCCCCCCCCACTCGTGCCGTGACTCTCGCTTTCCTGGTCGCACGCAGTGTCCACCCCGCTGGGTCAAGGCCGAGTCAACCAGCTCGGCGGAGTTTTCATAAATGGCAGACCTCTGCCCAACCACATCCGCCACAAGATCGTGGAGATGGCGCACCACGGCATCAGGCCGTGCGTCATCTCCCGCCAGCTGCGCGTCTCCCACGGCTGCGTGTCCAAGATCCTGTGCCGGTACCAGGAGACGGGCTCCATCCGGCCGGGGGCCATCGGAGGCAGCAAACCTAAGGTACGGAACCGGAGAGAGAGAGGGGGGAGGGGGGGAGGGTGCATTGTTGATAACTCGTTGATCTTGTTCAAAAAGAAGGACTTTTCATGCGCGCGGTTGCGGCACACACCAGGAAAAAAAGGCCGCAACAAGTGACTTAACTTGTCGCTTTTCCTTCTGGCTTCTGAAGCAGGGAACGACGCCGGACGTAGAGCGGAGAATCGAAGAGTACAAGCGGGAAAACCCGGGTATGTTTAGCTGGGAGATTCGGGATAAATTACTGAAGGATGGATTATGTGACCGCAACAACGTTCCTTCAGGTAACAAAGGGCAGGGAGGACTGCATGCACTTTGATTGTCTGTCTTAGCTAGTTTTATTGTCACATATTGTACTTTAAGCTTGACTTTAATTTGCCACGACACTCACAGTTGTATTGTTTTGCACAAATAGCATCCAACGAGCCAAATGTTCCGCTTGTAATATTGTTGCTTTTTTAAAAACTGGTCTAACACGAATTTAAAAATTGCCATATTGTTTGTCTTCGCTTTTTTTCAACCTGTAACTGCGTCTGCTCGTGATCGTGCTTGTAACGCCACCGTCTGTTTTGCTCGGACTCCCCCCAGTGAGCTCCATCAGTCGCATCATGCGGAGTAAATTCGGGGGGAGAGGCGGCGAAGAGGAGGAGGACGAGGAGGAAATGGAGAAGAAGGAGCTGGAGGACAGCGACCGCAGGGCCAAGCACAGCATCGAGGGCATCCTGGGAGACAGATGTGAGTCACCTGCGCTGGCTTGTCGCTGCCGCTGCTGCTGCTCGGGGGGAAAAAAAGAGGCGTGTGGGTGGTGTTGGTGGTGGGTGGGGGGGTGTTACTGGAGTTTTCACAACGGTGACCCCAATTAGACACATTAGAGGCCAGGGAGTCATGTTCGATCAGATATCCTTCCAGCGAGTCCTCGTGGAGAGGACTTTGATTCTTCACCATCAGATGGCGGATCTGAGATACGAGGACGCGTCGGTCTGTATTCTGTGATATGGATCATCACAGAGGAATGCGTTGATAATTGACCAGGAACCTGAGGCACCCCCCCCCCCACCCCCACCCCACCCCCCATGTCCACATGTCCAGCCGGTTGACCGCGCCGAGCAGGGACGCAGAAGAGAGAGCGCTTTTTTACGCAGCGGCGCGACGAGGCCCTGCGACTGTGTGTGTGTGTCTGTGTGTGTGTGTGTGTTTGTGTGTGAAGTGTGAGCGTGCCGGGAAGTTGTCGGCTGTGGGTGGAGAGTGTGTGTCCTTCTTTGTTAGGGATCCTTGATCGACGATATCTCTCCGAGGCTAATGCGTTTCCCATGGGGCTGCACCGTAAATCAAACAGCAGGTGATGGCTCTGTGTGGGAACAGAGAGAGAGAGAGAGAGAGAGAGAGAGAGAGAGAGAGAGAGAGAGAGAGAGAGAGAGAGAGAGAGAGAGACGCCCTCCATCACTTCCTGCTTTATGTAATGCGCGACCATTTGTGTTGTCGCTCTGATTCGAACAAAGACCCCCCCCCCTCGCTTTGGCATTTTGGAAAGGTCACAAGCTGTTGATATAAAGATGTGTGGGCAATCTGAGCGATACCCACCAGTACGTCTGAAAGGTGTCAACCCGACCCCCTCACCTGCCCCCCCAACCCAAAAAAAACCCCTTAATGTTCCCGCTGAGCACATTGTTTCAAGTCTTATCTCCAAGAGCGAGAAGAAAGACACGGGAAAAGACGGCCGTCAGAGGTGTTACCTGAGAGGAACAAAGAAATCACATCTTCAAACGGCCCCGACACCACACCTCTTATTGATGGATTACGACGCCACGGGTTCAAAGTGACGGACGATTCTGACAACAACATACTTGGCGGAGCCTTAAAACTGAGCGCAGTCCGAAGACGAGCTGTCCAAAACTTAGTTTATTGCAACAAACACCCAGGAGACCAAAATCTAAAGAAGTCATCAGGACAAGATGTCATTTCTGTAGCAGTTAATTGCTCCTAATATATGGGATTAAAATGCTAATTGAAGACATGCACTTAATCATTATTTATTCGAACTTTCGGTGCTTTTTGCATCGCCTCGCTGCAGCAAACAAGCCCTGAGCCAAGACAAACACGGGCTCATCCCGGGCCTGGCTTTCTCTTACAGTCTCTCAATTTAATTTACCTGCCACACAGCTTTCCCTCTCAGTCTATTAGATTTTGCAGGGGCTGAATTAGTTAAATAACAGCTCTATTTAAGGATCCCACTGTCGTGAAGCGGCGAGCTGCAAACAGCAGCAGCAGCAGCAGGGTTTCAAGCTGAATTATCACATCAAAGTCATTTAAAGATCCAACTTGTGTCATCTTTGCTGAATTCAATTTTCAGCAGCAAAGACTGAACAAACAGGAATATTGCAGGAAATTATATAATAAGACAATATTTAAATGAATATGTAAATTTACTTTATGGATAAAGGGAGATATTGTTTTAAACATGGCATTAGCATATCGTTTTTTTTAATAGTTGGGGTGGAAAAAAAATCTAACTTAACATTTTAGCCCATTTATGCTGCCAGCATGCTCCACTGTATTGTTTGACGCCCATTAACTGCAGCGCGCGCATGCCATTGCTTTCCAGCTGTGACAAGTGGTATCGAATTCACAGTGAAGACTGTGGAGGTATGCACAAACAATAATGAGCATAAGGGACACCCCAGTGAGGCGGGCTGTGACGCACGCACACATACACACACACATGAGGATGCACCGATATATACTGCCGTAATGCAAACCACCTGTTCACCGTCCCCCAATGATCCTCTGCACACTTGGCATGCTGCTCCGACTGTCCTTGGGGTCTAAAGTAAAGAACAGGCAAGCTTGCGGATGGTATTTACACTATACAAGGAACTTGAAGGGACAGTATACATCTTCTGGTCGTTGGACTTAAATTTGAAACCAGGGACAATGTAGTAAACGACTAAATGCATTGTAAAGACTGCTTTGTGATATGCTGCAGAGATTCCTCTCGAAGTAATTAAGGGAGAAGCTATCCGAGCTTCTCCGGTTATGTAATGCCGATTTCTGCCACAAGAGGGTGTCATGAGTCACTCCAGCCATCTCGTCCGTTGCTCAGACATGTAATGTTGGCAAATCTACTGATATTGTGATCCAGAAATGAACAAGAATGAAGCTCTTGTACTCCGAACAAGTCGGTACGTCTCAAGCAATGGGGGAAAATGTGACTGGCATCTTATTTGCCACATGGTCCCCATCTGTACCTCAGATTTATGAACTTGTCAAGGGTCTGCGATATTCATTTCTCTTCCTAACCCCCTTTTCTTTAGCTGATTAATCTGCCTCTTTGTGGCGGCGCTGGGCGAGTTTAGGAAAGTTATTTTTCCTCCTACTTGATGGCAACCATGAAGAATATGGTTTGATATTGCCATGCTTGTCACTCACACAGTCAGAGGTGTGTGTATGTGTGTAAGAGTGTGTGTGTCAGTGTGTCTGTGTGTTCAGAACTGTGACAGATCAAATAGGCGCGAGTTTGCCATGCAGACAGCCACCGTGTGGAGGTGTGCGCGTGTGCGTGGGCATGTGTACAAACGTGTGTGTGTGTGTGTGTGTGTGTGTGCATCAGGTGGCGGCATACAGCAGAAAGGGAGGAGGTTGACGCTACAGTATCTGTGACAGATGAAGTTGAAGAGTGGAAAGAGGCGAGCTTGTTCGCCTGGGGAGCCGCTGTGCTTTCTTGGGTGGGTGGGACCGGGGGGAGCGTGTAGGTGGCTGTGACAGATGATATTAATTCATTTAGGTAACCATGCAAAGTGCCATTGTCACCCACTTTGATAACATTTGACAAATAAGCAGCGGGGAGGCTATAGATTCGGTACGCTTGCTTGTTTTATTTCTTTGAGTCTGGGTTTGGGGAATTGTTTGCATGTCAAGGCAGTTTTACAGCAGCGAGTTTACAATTTAAAGTTCAGACACTTGTCTAACTACTCACACAGTGCAGGGGTTTAACTCCATGGCACGCAAAAACTCAAACTGTCTCGGTTGCAACACTGCAAGTCGATGGTTTCCCGAGAAAAACATGATCAGTCTGGTTTTCGCAGTACGATTATTTCAACATCGAAACAGCATATTTAATTGAGTTTGAATACAATGTGACCTCTAGTGGTTGTAATTTCATATTCCTGGAGCAATGGAGAAAGTCTCATTTGTCAGACTGACAACTAGGTGAGATTTAAGAGTTTGAAATTACAACTTCTTTGTAAAAATTGCCTTTTTTGTTTCGTTTCTGTCCTGCAAAAGCAAAGGAACCTGTCCAAAGCTTTTATTTTGAAGGCCCCTGCTTCTGTAAGTTAATAGGTGTCCAGCCTCTGATCTTGGCTGACGTCTACCTGCATGAAAACGGTTCAGTATCACTGAGGTGTCATTCTGCTCGCACTTCTACTTTCAATTTCACCCACAGACTGCGAATCATTTCTATATCAAGCCGCTTACGCGTGTTTTTTCATCTTGCAGGGGCGGATCTAGAAGTCGCTGATAATTTTGGGCTCCTGCGTTCAGCTGACAAAAGGCTGCCACCCTATTTGCTACCGGCAAAAGTCTCGCTGTCAAAAAACAAATAAATTGCAGTGAAGTCAGATGAGTGAAGCCGTGCTGCAGAATGTACGTTCGGTCCTGCCTCTCAGGATGACAGTTGGAGCTGAATTGCGCACCTCTGAGTCTGAAAGCAGGCAATTTGCATTTGAAAAATGACAGCAACAATGTCTACAAGTGCTCATTAGGAACAAGGTGAATATTGGGCTGCGGCACCGCCGAGATCTGCTCCATGTAATTTGACACTTCACAGGTGTGCACAAAGTGGCTTTGCGTTTGTTTTATTAATCTACATCGACGTCTCTTTTTACTCTCGCATACAGCCGTGTTTTACAAAACCGGGAGCCCAACGTTGCTCCTCTCTGTCGTCAACAAAAACAAGTATTTTTCAAAGATTTTCGTTTCCCACTTTCTCTCCCTAATGCTGGAACTAACAGCTCATCTTTTGTCTCGAACGCACAACGCCGCATCGCCCGCCTGGAACGGCACTCCGGTTGACGCCCACAGCCTTGGCAGCACCTCCATCTCAATCACTAACAAGAGGCCCCCTTCACCCAAAGTGCAACAGCGCATCGCTCATTCGTCCTAATGAAGCTTGGATACGAGCGCACGCGCTGGCTCAAAACGCTGCGAAAGCCTACTCAGTGCCCCGTTTTGAGTCATGTGCTCCTGGCCTCTGCGATCGCTCGGATCCGCTGACGTCAGCAAACAAACGTTGGACTGTTTGTTTGTGGTTCAGAGAAATGATCCTCGGACTGACGCCGAAATGTTATTTCAGCCTGCTCTATATTTGAGGCTTTTAATTTGATACAGACACAGGAAGATCATGCATTCGGTCAACTGATCTGAATGTGACTCTGGTGAAGAAGTCGCCTTTGTTTGGTTTCCAGAACCTGCCCACGCCAAGTTTCTTTTTTCTTTTTTCTCACTGCTTCTACAAAATAAAATGAATTAAAACAAATATCCCATTCCAGCCTTTGTCCTCACAAACAGGAAGTCCATAAAGTGCTGCCCTTCACTGTGTATCCAAGCCCAAGCAAACAGTTGAATACTACAACTGCATATTTACTTTAAGAGCCTGTTGCAAACTTTGTTTGTCCCACAGCACAGTAAAGAAACAATCAAGTATTTTTCCACCTTCGGACTGACCACACTTCCCCCCCAACACATATCTATGTAATGTATATGTACTCTGGGCTTTATATAATCTGAGCTTTGCAGGGAAAATGCAACGAATCCGACATAATCAGGATAACACGTATGGACTGTGGAGGTTTATCCGCGAGCCGGCCTGATGCCTGACCGCTCACTTGTGCAATCACCGCAGTTCATGAGACGCGTCTGACAGAGACAATGCTCGTGCATCTCCGCGTCTGACCTGCTTTTCCTCCCCGACGCCAGATGAAATAGCCGGGCCGGCGCTCTGATCGCCGACCCAGTGGCGAGCGTGTCTCCTTTAAAGTCCCTCAAGACACGCTGGAGATGCAATCAAATATGATCCTCAGATTAAAAAGTGAGACATTCGGCGGCAGCCGTCAGATGAGTCATGCCTTCTCTTTGTGCATTTCCATTCATTCCGCCGCTCCCTTTGTGATCCTTGCAGACAAGGTCCCTGCATGCATATGTCTGCATATCTTTACGTTCCCCTTTCTGGAGGCTGTGGGCGACGTGTCACAAGCGTTTAGTGTGAGGAATGAGGCGGGTGGCACAAACAGATTGGCAAAATATGAAAATTGGATGACAATTAATGGCAATGTGCTTTTAAGTGCACGGCATAATGATTGTGTGCGTGCCCGGGCCCCGCTCTCTCCCCGCCATTAATATTCAGTGATTGAATAGGCACCTGCCACCATATTCTCACCAGTCTGCAGCCTTTTTTTATGTCCTCTGTGCACAAAATTGTTAAATAGAGAAGCTGATGAGGTGGAATGTCGAAGCAGATTGCATACGACAGGCCCAGACTTGAGGAGAGAGAAATCATCATTTTCATTGCTTTTCTTCGCCTTTTTTTTCCCTTTTGACCGGCAGAAACTGATGTGACAATCGGATCCGGAATTGCTGCACATTTCCAAGTAAGGAGGAGGAGGAGGAGGAGGTGGGTGGGTGGGGTGTTGCAGAAGGCTGTGTAGCAGCAGCAGCAGATAGGAAGGGGAAGAAGGAGGGAGGGAGAATCTATGTTCGAGTCGGTGTGTCTGTCAGTTTTGTGTTTGGGTGTCATTTGAGCGCATGTGGAATGATAGTTGCAAGGATTCATCTCCTGAGTAGCAGATAAAAGGAATGAAGAGATATAGTGTCTCGCGGCCCGGGTGAAGAACAGCGGCGGAGATTGGAAGCGTGACGGATAGCGCGCAGCACATCGAGAACAACATCTCCACGTCGGCTTCAAGGCCGCGAGCCGCCCTCGGATGGGAGAGACGCCGGTGCGTCTGTGTACAGTCATGTAAATTCCTCGTGACAATGTTGCACCGGGTAGTCAACAAAGTGTCGCGCTCCAGCCGCTTATTTCCATGTGCCGCCAAGCCTTAAAGGAGACAGGAAGCCTCTCCACTCCGTCTCGTTTTTCTGCACATTACTCTCAACTCATTCACTTCCTATTTGTCGGCACTCTCGTGCAGATCTTGTATACAATCGTCCTCGGTCCCTCGCGGTCGCCTCTGACTTTGCATGCCTCTTGAAAACGACCTCCGAGGACCATCCTTCTCCCGCTCCGGGTGCCGTGACAAGGCGGTGGCACGGCAAAGCTGAGCTAAGCCCCGTTCAATTTGCTCTGCTTTCCCTTTTCACCTTTCCTCCTTAAATAATAGGTCTCTGCCCTTTATTGCCGGTCACGGACATTGTGAGGCTATAAGACAAGACGGTAACCGAAATTAATGGGGCCCCCGGCCCCGGACTTTCTCCTGGCTGACCGCGTAACGGTCTGGAGAGCATGCACGCCGAGTAAAAGACTGTTAATGGGAATTGGACGGGGGAAAGCACACACCTCGCCGTTCAATTACCAACACTGATATGGTATTGACAGATCACTGTGGGCGCATGACGGGAAGATATTTCCTTATACCCGATGATCTATTGGAGCAGGAAGTGCTTAAGTCATTACAAATGTGCGTTTGTGTCAGGTGAATTCCTCTAATAAACCCCCACATTTGCCTGATCGTTATAAACGACGGACCCGGGGCGACGCGGTTTCATTTCTCGGCTTCTTTCCACTCTCTTCCAGCCACGGCATGGAAAGTGGTAAGGTACTTTACTTCTGTCTTATCAGCAGCTCCTATAAAGGTGGTGGGGGAGTGGGGGGTGGGGGGAGAGGCACCTATATCAGATCCCTCACGCTTGTCATCATCAAGCCTTTTTTGCACTCCACTCTGCTGCCTTCTCCCCTTTCGCTCGTGACAGCATTTTGTTTTTCCTGACGGGGGAACACAAAGAGGGGAACATGGGGGGGGGGACGGCAGGACGGGTGGAGACGGAGGCGTCGTTGCGCGCGGGCGTCTTCCTGGCTAATAATCCAACGAAGGAGACAACAGTCATTCATCTGCGCGCTGGTACTGGCAGGTTGACTTTTCTGACTGAAGAAGGGGGGATAACAGCAAGGCTCTTGTCGCTGATGAATGCGGCTGAGAGTGGAGTGCCGAGAGCATCCCGGCTCGGGTTTCTTAAAAAGGCAGCGAAAGGATGAAATAAGGAAACGCGCACAAAGGAGCGTTTATGTAACAACACAAGTGTATGTATCAAATCGGCTGTGTTCTACTTAGCATACCTCCGAAGCCAAACAAGAGGAATCAATAGGCACCAGCAATTTTGCCCTCTTGAGGAGAAGAAGCGACGAGCAAACAAATCGGCGGTTCAAACATCTCTCTCCAGGATATTTCTCCTTCACCGCACAACTATCGCAGGGATTATTAGTTTTCTTTTACATATACCGCCAAGCACGAGGAATTTTTGGACTAATCAAAAAAACTCACCCGAAACAAACTCCGCCATCGATATCCGCCAATCAGGCGACTCCGACGGGAAGTTTCGGGGAGCGGAACAAAGTTTCTCTCCCTTTGTTTGTCGGCGGCGCCGTTGTTCTCCTTTCCCTCTATCCTCCCGCAACCTTCATTCTCTTTTTCTTTCCATTTTCCCTCTCATCATTCTCGCCGCCACCGCCCCCCTCTGCCTCCAGCAACCCCCCCCACAAAACTTGTCCCGGCGCTTCATTTGCAACGCTATCCCCAGGTCAGCGGGGCGGGTGTGGTACAGAATGTGAAGTAATCTCACTTGCTTGATTCTATCAATCCTCTTTTTCACCCGGGTTTTGAACACCTCAATCAAACCTCCCCTCAAGGTCGCCTTTGTAGCATGCTCGGCAGATTAAGTCCCCCCGTCCATGTGCAGTGGGTGCTTTGAACTGGAGACATCACCCGGCAAAGATAAAGAAGAGAGGGATAGGAAAGGGAGAAAAAAAGGGGGGAAGGGGGGAGAGAAAGGCAGGCGACTGCTAAGAAGGGGAGAGATTTTCGGGGGTGATTTTTTTAGGGCGGGGAAATTCGGGTTTTCTGGGATGCTCAGTTCAGAAAAACAGCATCAAGGTCGGTCGACGTGTTGGCTGAATCTGTTTTTCATGCCAGATTCACAACAAATGTTCACATCCGACCTTTATTTTAATTGTTTGGCTTTGTAGCGATCAACTAGCCATTGGAAACGACGCAACATCGCTCCCGTCAGTTCTCCCGCAGTGGTTTAACCCCGCGCTCCCTTCACTATTGTCAACACTCGAGCGTTTCAAACTATTCCATTAAAAAAAAGCCCCGGCCTGTCAGCGGAAGACCGCGCCGTATGATGTCGATGATAGCGGCGCGCGGGAAGGGACGGCGGTATGAATGGTCGGCTGGACGCAATGTTCAATTTACAGCAGTGTGAGATTTTCATCTATCATCGTCACAATAAAGGAGAGCCAGAGAGAGCGAGAGAGAGCGCGCGAGAGAGAGAGGGAGGGAAGCAGGAAGAGGCAGAAGAGAGAAGCTCCTTTCCCTGTTCTACCTCATGAACTGAATACCAACTGGAACGCCGCATGGAGACGGGAGCGGCGTGCGACTGTGTGCATTGCTCACCGTCTTATCAGACGCACGGATGTTCCCGCATCTTTCTTGTTTTGCTCTCACAGGCGCAGCATATGGAAGCAGACATTTTTCCTCCCTGCTTCCTTTGCTCCTTATAAACAGGGATGTACAATAAAACCTCCCCCACCCTTCTCAACCACACCTATATTTTCCACCCCACTCTCGTGGTCCGTCCACCTCGCAAACATACATCATTGGGCATCATTGTTATGCTTGAGGCTCAACCGCATCCATCCTAATATCTGCATGGCGTCCAATTTGCAAGAAGAATGAAATAATCGCGCCAAGACAAACCAATCGTTTATCAAACTGCTCGGCCACACCGGAGTCAAATCCCCCCGCCCCCCTTCTCGCCGTGTTGTCGACCCACCCAGGTAAAACGTGAAGGCATGACACTTCCCGTGCCAGTAGGAGCCAACAGCCAAAGTCTATCATCATGAAAGATGGAGTTACGCTCACACACCAAGACATTAATACATTCCACCATTTCCAGGTCCCGTGGCGCCGGCCGGCTCCGTCCTTTGAATTTCATTCCTCCTGCACGCTTAAATAAATCTTAATTTTCCCGGTTCCGGTGCTGGCTTTTATTTGAACGCTCCCCTGTCTTATACATACATCATGGATAGCGAGACATATCAGCGATATATTAAATGAAAAATGCTGCCAAGACCCCCACCCCGCCCCATCTAATTACATGCACTGAAGATCTGTTGCCTCGAAAAAGAGGTTGCCTTAAGCCACAATCCCCACGAGGTTCTTCCCCACCTCTCATCTCCTCCATCGTGCGATTTCTTCTTTTTTTCCCCCTCTTCCTCCCTTCTTTCTCCACGAGGCCTACTTCCCTCCATGTGTAGCCTCTGGGTCTACCCATCTAATGCTGTGATTCAATTAATTAGTATGTGGCTCATCCAGAGGTTTAACGCATAATGATATGTTAGCCCCCCGCCACCGTGAATATCTTAAATTGGTCTAATCCCGGCGGGACCACGGGAGCAACCTCTTGTTTCTCGCAAAAGGGTCACATTATTAGAGAGCAGCGAGGTGTGCGAGGGGGTGGGGTAGGGGGTGAGGGCGGGGGGGGTAAGGTGATGCAGAATACATGTTGGACTTGTGGGACAGTGGGAATGGGGGAATCAATGAAAGCAATCACCGCGTACAATCGAATTTGTCGTGAAGTGCACAAAGGATGGAGGGAGAAAAAAAAAACAGATGGATTTTTACAGAGGTCAGGTAATCATATAGTCATTGTGAGTAATGAAAAGAAAAGTCATACTTTGATTGGGGCGGTACAGTGCGCCAGCATAAAGAGTGGGTCTCTATAGATTTCAGGAGAAGCGCAGCCACAGAAAAAACCCTCCTGCTCTCTCCAAGAGACATCCGTGTGCACACAAATATTATTAAGGAGTAAATGCACATTATATTTTTCTGCCAGAACCTCCTATAAAGTAGACACATCGGAGAGAGGGGGGGTGATAAATACTTGTTTAAATTGTGGGTAGCTGGTGGGAAGGCTCGAGGTTTTACAGAGAAGTCACCTCAGGAGCGACGCATGTCTGGTGCTGGCAGGCTCAGCTTGGCACCGGCGACTGCTAACTCATAGCTGGCTTTGGCAGCGGTTTGGCCATCAGTAAAGTCACAAACAGGAGAGCTTGCCAAAAGACGAGCGACGAGAGAAAGAAAAAAAAAAGATACTCCTAACTGAAGAAAGAATAACAGGAAAAAACCAAACTCATACACTAAAAGTTTAACTTTGGAAGCTCTGGACAAGACACTTTCCTATTTTTCTATAAGCCATTAGGATTCGGTAACTTCAGTAATGGAGAGACATCACATCTTTTCTGAGAAACTTCCTCTTTTTTTTCTCTTTTTCTGGCCAATATTCCGACGTTCTTGGACAAATTAGCATCTGACTGCAGCCCTGGCGATTAGACACACTTGGAAGCACAAACCACAGTGATTTTAGGAGAATTAAAGAGTGACTCAACCGTTTCCATCGAGAAAGGGGGTGAAAAAAAACCCTATCGCGCACAAAAACCCATGTCCGAGCGAGCTGCAACTTTTCAACTCCACAACCACAGTATTAAACGACTCAAAGAAACTACAAAGATGGCTCACCAAACCTTTGCTTCTACTCGTTTGGATCAAAATCCAGTGCGATCAATCAAAGCCCTGATTGATGGGGTCTTACAGTATGAAGTTCTTCTCAGCAGAGCTGCTTTTTCAGCTAAACTCTTCACCCTGTGGAGGGGATTAATCAGATCGTCCTCTATTTTTCAGTCATTTACAACTTCTATCCCCAAAAGCCAGAGTCTCTTGACATTCAAGTGTCAGCTGAACGCCCCGACCTGTCATGTTTCGTTCTTACCCCCCCCCCCTCCCCCACCTCCCGACACTTCCCTCGCGCCATCCATCACTTAGCGAAAAGAAATGATTTGTCTAATGAACGGCCGGGCTAATAAATCGATCACTCAACGGGAGCTCAAGGTTAATTCTGCACGCCTCTGAAACATTTAAGGAAATGACGGCGCGCTATGACGCGGACGCTCGGGGACGTTTTTTGGGAAGAGACATGTCACGCATGTTCGCGGCAGTCGCGGCGGGCCCGTACAGTGTGTTGGGTGCGGCGAATGTAAATGCGCGCCATCACATTTGACGGAAAATACTGTTTGCGAAACAACACCAGATTGTGCTGATAATTATATGCAACACCAGCTGCTAAATCCAAGCATAACAAAAGACATTCCTGTAATGAATGCAATCATTTGCGCATCCAAATGAACTGGACACAAATGCTGGTAAATCGCACCACAAACAGCCATTTATCGCCTCGCTTTGTACACCTCTCTTCCTCCCGGGGGCCGGGGCTCCAGGCTGCCCAACTCGGAGCTGGTTGATGGCTTCTGCCAAACAGAAGGTGGGGATCGCTTTGCCTGCGATTAGTTTCATTTACGCGGGTTTTCCTTTGCGTGGTAAATTGGCGCCGGCGAACGGGGGCGGAAAGACGCCCGGTTGGCGGAAGCTAATTTTCCACTTGAGGAAACTGTCTGCAAAATAATAATCTATGGTTTGTTATGTGAAAATGATGATCTCCCTCAACCCAGCCGGGAGGCTGGGTAATGGCACAGCACAGGGGAGGCCTTCACGCCACCACTGTGCTCCCCCACCGCCGGCTTGTTAGCCAGAGAGCCTGAGCCTGTCACCGTGCAGGCAGGCAGGCGGGCAGGCGGGCAGGTAGGCCGGCCGAGACCGCAGCATCTGCCACGGACTGGCTCGGGAACGTCCAGAGGCTTGGACCGCACGCCGAGCAACATATTTCATCCGTACAAGAATGTGTGGACAGTGGTGCATAAAACCATGTGTGCACACCGAGAACAAGCCTTCTCGCTCACCGCTTTATCACTTTTCTGCCACAATTTAGAAAATTTAGGGGCTTTTTTACTCAAATTGATCTTTTACAAAAGGTAAAACTCCTTTGAATGCCAGAAAACACCTTTTTTTCCCAACAGTGTTTATTTGAAAATCGCATCCTTCCGCCAAAATGGGCCACAACAACAGTTTTCTATAAATACATTCCCAGAGCGGCAGCGTGAGTCATTGAACTTATTACACTATTCAGTCTCTGTCTGTGACTTGGTGTTGTACTAGTATAAAAATAAAAGGTCATTCCTCACTGAAGAGTTATGCAAGTGGCCTTTAGAGGAGCTTCATTCTGTATGGGGTGTGTGTCCCCAGTATAGGGGAGGTCTAGTAAAAACAGCTCAAGGGCTGCCCGGCGAGAGCGGGGCGTCTTGTATTCTGCTCGAGTGTGGCGAGGGCAACAATCGACTAATCCCCCCCCGCCACAAACCCCACCGCCGCCGCCACCGCCACCCCTCCGAGTTTGTCTGTTGATTCAAATCCGCTGAGCTGAACTTTAAGCATCCGAGAGGAGATAAGATGGAGAGATACGAGGGTGTGTGATTCAAAGTCAGGGGGAACAAGTTATAGGATTTCTGTGGTATGTTCCAACTTTTCTCCTTCGCCACAAGAGCCTCTTAATAAGCTTTGCATCTTGATGTTGGGGAGGATTTATGATCTAATCGTACTTAAGTACAAACCGGCTTCTTTCCTTTATTCTCCCCCCACATATATTACAGCTGACGGAGCCACCGAGCCTTCCGGGACGGCGTGTTTATACGTGACAGGGCTTCTCCGGCGGACGGCCGCTCTCCGCTTGATTGTACTTGGTTTCGAGGGGTCGCTGCGAAATTTTAATTTGAACAGACTGCCGCCGACTGACTGGTTGGGGGAGCGACGTCAGCGGATGAGTCATGGGAGCACTTTGAACGCATGCAACGGAATCAACAACAAACAAATCAACTATTTCGAGCCACTTCATTAAAAAAAAAGACCCTCAATTGTTCATTTTTTAATATTTCTGTCAATAGCAATTAAAATGACCATCAATGTGAAGAAGGATTTCTACTGTAGCCTCGTTTCTTATGACTGTTTTGCGTCAGTGTGGCATGCAAACAATCTCACGAGAGTTTAAGGTTATTTCGCGATGGAAAATGTCCAGAACTGTCCCGTCGACTGGTGCTGAAGCCTCTGCGGAGGCAGCCTGCTGAACAAAAACCTCACATGCATCAGGAATCACTCAAAGACAACATATTTAGATGAATGCATGATATATGTTTTCATTTTGACGGAGCGATCCCAGTGAAAACCAGCCTCTTATTCACTGGAGGCTCCCGCTATTCATAAGGCCACGTTTTATCCAGCATATAATTTCTCCTCATTTGGTATTGAGTCCATGAGTGCCTCCCTTCTGCTGGAAATTAATTACTTGAGCTGACTTAATGTGGGGCTATTGAATGAGACAAAGAGCAGAGGTTTTTCCACTCAGTCTGTTTTCGACACTTGATATGAGTCCATAAGTGAATTTACAACAAAAGGAGGCGAATGAGAGAGAAAACATTGTAATTTACTGCGACTATCCAATTGAGGATTTAATTACATCATATGAGCGCGATTTTTTATTTCTCAGGCTATTGATGACCCATTTAAAGACCCCATTGATTTCTCCGTGCGCTTCGTTTTTTCGCCAGGCCTGTTTAGCGATTTAAAAGCAGGTTAAAGGGTCGTGGCTTTCAAACCTCGAGCCATTAGGTGTGCCCCCTATAAACACCCCCGTGCACTCTACCTGAGAGCTCACGTGCACGGACGCTTGATCGACTCCGAATGCCCCGCCTGGGCTTCTTTCTACACGGGCACGAGCCAACTTTATCATTTCCCTGCTCAATAATCCATCAACATTTACATTCCATTAATCATCCCGCTGTCTGAGCTGGAGCGGCGCTCCAGGAAGCCCCCACCCCCACCACCCACTCCCCCCCTGGGCGGTGCACCAACCCTCCCTCATTAGCTGCAACACACACCGACGCAGGATCTCGCACGCACACACAAACAGGAGCCCGCACCGTCACGTGACTTACAGCTCGGGACAATATTGACCTGGACAGCTCGATCAATGTGCTAAAACGCAGCGAGCGACGTGCAATAGTGTGTTTGTCAGCAAAGCTGGGATGCACATGTGTGTGAGCGCATCGCGGCTCCGTTTCATCTTCCAACACGGAGTCACCGATTCAGGGCGAAGACAATTTCGCTTGAATGCAAAACGAGCCGAGCGCCACGAGGCCCGGGAGACAAAAGTGGTGCTGCGAGGCTTTGGACGAGACAGGATTTGCGAGGGAATGGGGCGACAGTGTCTGTGCCACTGCAAGGCCTTGGGCTTCGTGGCAAACCAAAGCGTTCTCACACACACTCACACACCTAAATCATGCATCCACATGTGTCTGTGGAGCTGTGAAATCAACACGTGACCAGGCTGTGGTGGCACTGCAGTAGGGGGTGCTATTGAGCCGATGACGCCTGGTTAAAAAGCCCCCCCACAAGGTGCTGTATGAGGCCCGGGTACGTTTTACCACCGGATCCTTGGTCCTTCCTTTTAATCTCTCCCTCCCTCACACACACACAATGAAGCAGCACAGATACACATCCATCTCGAACGTGTTACACGTATAGATTTTCTACGGATCGACTTGATTTGGAGATTAATTCCCCGCCGTCAAATAAATGTGAAAAAGCGAGCATGTGACTCCGATGCAGGTTGAGTCAAAGCAGATTAAAGAAAAAAAAATCGGTCGCACAATCTTGTGATGCTCAAGCGGATCTTATTCGGTTTAAAAATCAATAAATTCACCGTCGGACATCTTTTGTCCACCACATTCCTTTGTAAGCGTCTTCTCTGGAAGTTTTTTGTTGGTTTTAATCAGGAAAAGATAAAGAGTCCAAAAGAGGAGGAAGAAGAAACTCTTTATTCCTCTTATTAATAGCGAGCTTTAATGAACGGTGGCAGTTTCCACGCCGCAGCACCGCAGTCCGAGCAGGAACTCATTGTGCTGTATTTTTATTCAACAAATGGTGCATTTGTTGTCGAGATTGGGTTTGTTTCCTCCCAACAAAGGAAGGCCGTTTTAAAAGCCCGTCCTTTTAATCTCGTCGACACTTTGGGAAGCAAATTTCGGCGGCAGTAAATAAACTCGCCCGCCGTTTCTCAGGAAAATGACATTTCAAAAACAGGCACATCGTGTTTCAAAGTCAGAACAAAAGGCGCATAACGGCGGAATGGCGATGCGAAGCGATAAAATCGCGGCGGCACAGACAGAAAAAGACGGTATAAATATAGAACGTCTCCCAAATGTCAAACATTTCCCTTAAGTGTCCACAAGCCGTTACAATCACCCGGATAAATTGTCAGGTTCCTCACCGGCGCTCGCCGGTTGCGGGCGAAAGTTTCCGTCAATTGTGGGGGGATGAAGCGAGTTTCCGCAGGGGTCACGTCGGCTGCCACGCCTGCAGAGGACTCGAGCGAGGCAGCGGTCGACATATCAAATGTTCTCTCCATTAGATGACTAATGACAGGGCTCCCAGCTGGCGTATCTACACTTCACACATTAAGGTAAAATATGCTAATGTGTGCATGTGAATACCACATTTTGGAGATTAAAGCCATTATAGGTACATAGTCATGGTGCGGTGGAGCGTGGGGCTGAATACCGATGGCTTCAGCCTGGGAACTGTTGACCTGAGCTTCTTGATAAAACAGCGTTGGACTCGAGCAGGAGTGTCCAACCTTCATTTTTTTCCCTGGAACCATCGGAAAAAACGACTCTGGACTCTTTCTTTAGTCTATAATATGCAAAAACAATACAGTGAAGCCAAACATTGAAGGAAAAAACACACTTCTACCCTTGCCTTCAAAATAAAAGCAAGGCACAGCTTTCAAGGTTTGCTTTACTGCAATATTTGTTAGTTCAACAGATTAAACTGGCAAAAATTCTCCAACATCACTGCAAACAAATTACTGCAATGTGTTGTTAGTGCCATAAAAGGCCATTTAAGGATGCTGAATAAAACACTGCTTCTAATAATTGATTTTTTTAAACAGGTATTAACACGGAAAGCTCTTGTGTTTTCCACCTGTTCACCGACTTCCACACACACACATCCGCTAATTTAATCTGTGATAATTGCAGGGGGGGTTGCTTTCGTACTGCACTAACAAGAAAGTGTGGAGTGGCTCATTCTGAAGTGTGAATTACATTAACATATTCAAGTGAACGCAAACACACAGATCTGACAGTGTTCTTAGGCTGCAAATAGGTCCAAATGTGCATTTCAATTAGGTTAAATGTGCCATAAGGTCCAGATATTTTCTAGAAACAGCTTTTATTTTGAAAGCACTGGCTTCTTTTCTGTTCATGAGAGTAGTTCTTTGCAGTACTTGTCCTTACTGTAAAGTTTTAGGGAGACTGGAAGAACACCAAGCAGGAATGTTAAAGCTTGAAAGTTGCCGGGTAATTTGGCGCACATACGGACGAAAAAAAATGTATTGACGTATTTAGTGGTTTGCTAATTTTTTTATAGCTAATTAGTCAAACTAACAAAGTCATTTCTTTGTTCAAACGTGAACCAAATCAGCGATAATTCTCCCAGGACATCAACTCGATGTAAACATGGCGCTTAAACGGCGCATTAAGGTACCAGAAGCCACCGGCTCACACGCTCCAAGCTTGGCAACGGGACCTGAGACTTAATTAAATCATTTCCGTATTTGCACGCCACAATAGGGAAGAGTAATTAATTTTTTGCTCAAGTGCAATTCATTACCAAAGGCAATATCAAGTTTATTAAATGTGTCACAAATTAGTTTGATTAATTATATTTGCTGGAAGTTGGGGGGGAAATTGAAACTTCATCCACTTATAATTATACCTAATGGAGATATTTTCATATTACAAAGTGTAAAAAAAGGAGAGAATAGGAGGAGGGTGGGTGGAGGGGGTGGGGGGGCAGTTGTCATTAACGAGTATTGAATCAGTTTAAATACCTTTTTGTAACAAACTGGGAGCAAAGTGAAAGAAAGGAAGCAGCGGGCGCGAGTGAAAGGAGTCACTTCACACATGCGAGCGCGCCGATGCCGCCGCCGCGCTTCCACGCGCTCAACACGACGCAGGAGAGGCAGCGGGGGACTCTGCTGTCACTCTCGAATATTTTGTTGTTACCAGAAATTATTTATACTACGTTCGCACTCTTGTTTTCACACCACCTTGAGTCCCAGTCATTAAACAACACCTGCTCTATTCTCGTCAAAGAATCTGACGGCTGCCGTGCGAGTTAACAGTCTCCTATGGAGCGGCGCTTTTAGCATCTACCCTTAATCCTGAGGCAGAGTTTAAAAAGTTGTCGTTGTAAGCGGCGAACAGAAGTGGGACTCGATGCTCAATGCCGCTCTTTGTGCTTTCGTTGCTTTCTCACGTTCTGTTTTCAGGCTTATTATGTCTAAATTTCACATGGCGGTCTGTTCCTCCCATAAAAATCGGCACGGCAACCAAACTATTCAAAGTTTTTTGGTGAGCTTCAAGCTGTGAAGTTATCCCACCAACCTGCTGCCGAAATAATGGGAATCATCCAAGTAACTTGACAAGTAAACTACGACGTTGCACAAACTTCATCTTGTCAGTAAAAAAAATAACTAACAGAGGCTTTTGTTCTGAAAGGATGCGAGCATTATGGGGCGATTTCCAATGGAAATCGTGGCTCTTATTGTAGCTTTAACCAGGATTCTCCCAATTTGTGCCACTTCCTTCAACACTTGAGTTTCATTGGATTTTTTGGATTGTTTAGCATGCCAGCGATCCAAATTTCAGATCTCACTGCTGATTGACGAGACGTTTAACGACTCCCATCATCCGATGCCTCCGGTGGGCACCGAGAGTCGATCCATCTCGCTTCTCTCCCAACAACACGGGCGGGAACCTGCTCTGTCGTCCTGGTTAACGTGCCGCGATTTAAGAGCATATTCCATAACCTAAATCCAATGAACATCAGAGATCAATGACTCATCAATTTTGCATGGCTGATCATTAGCGTGCATGGCGTAATGGCCCGCCAGCTGTTCTGCGCGAGCGCGATCCCTCATAGGTAGCGGGCGGCGGCGTATTTGCTGACATGTCACCCTCATTTTGTTCAAATTAGAGTCTCTCTGTTCAAATATGTACAACGCTGACACGTGCCATATGTCTCCAACGAGGTCCTCCGTAATCTGTTTGGTTATGCGCAACCTCTTTCGACCACAAGTGTGTGCGAGCGAGGGAGGGGGGGGGGCGGTATCAAAGGTTACGTCGCCCTGTGATGGCACATAGTCGCCAGTTTAAAGATTAGCCCGCTGATTGATTCACTGGCTGCTCTGTGAAGGTGAGAGGAGCCACTGCCTGGGATTCGTCGCAGCGTAATGCCATGCGACAGCCAGCCTGGTGTTTGTAGCGCAAGCCAAGAGGGATTATGGGTAGTAGGCTTTAATATCTGATTTTAATTAGCAGTTTAACACAGTGATCACGCCTCATTAGGGAACTGGGGATGCTGAGAATGTGCGCGAGTGTGCTGGAGAGGACCAAGAGAAGAGGGAAGAGTCGAGGACGGAATATAGATGCTTGCATGACACTTTCTGGGGATAATAATTGGAAATTCATTTGCTTTGCTGAGGGAGAATTCACCGCCGAGCCGCAGTGAGAACAAAACAACTAATCACGGAGCGCGATAGTGTTTTGACAACCACATACACACCTCATGGTACAAGGGAAATAGAAAAAACCCGCACGCCAGTAATCCCACCACCATATATTTGATGTTTTACAACGCCGCCGTCCTCGGCTGGCTGCCAGGATTCATCTGTTTGTGGGGAATTCCCCTCAGCCTCGCCCTCGCATGCCACTTAAGGATTTAGGGTGAGTGTATCAAATCTGTGAATAGTCGTCTCTGGCAGAGGATAAAAAGATTAAGGCATTTTAACCCCTGGGAACCCGCTGCCCTTTTGCTCCCGCCCTCCAGGAATTGAGTCCGGCTGCTCAGGTTGCGTCCCGCTTCCTGGTGCGGCGAGGTGGCGGAGCGCGGGCAGAGAGCTTGGCGCCGAACCAGAGTGCTGTACAGCGAGGCGGGGGGAGGAAACTGGGGGGGACCCTCGCTCTCGGTAATGATATAATGGAGGGGGGTTGAAAAGCTCCAGTGGTCAGCTGGTGACACACCGCTGCTCTTTTTCTCTCTTCCCACTGCTCCTTTTCTTCATCCCCGTCACACTCGTTGACTCACTCCAAGCCCCCGCCCCCCCCACCACACACACACACACGCACATCCTCCCCTTCCCCCCTATCGCTGTCCCCGCGGTGCCACTGGCTGTCTATATACGGCGAGATGCATTCAATCCACTTTCAATCCCCTGGGTTTAGTTCAGGGGCCGTGCTCATTTTGTCGGAGGCAGTTTCGACCACCTCTCTAACCCCCCTCGTATTGCTCTCTGCCTTCCTCCCTCACATTTTGCCTGGTTTTGAAAGGGAGCCATATAATGCACTTGATAAATCTGTGGAGACGTCTCGCAGTAATGGCAAAACACCACAAAAACAAGCCTCGGCCGCAGCACGCTCGCGACAAAGCACAACTTCGAAGGCGCGTTAATGCTGAAATCTCGACTAATTCCTTTGTTTTCATCGTTGAGAATTAATGCCCGAATTCCATCAAGATGTTCCTGAAAATCCTCCGTAATTCCACTTAAACAAAGCAAACAATCGGAAAGCTTGTTCTCTACATTAAACAGGCATTAGCCAATCGCGCGGAGCGCTGCAACTGTGTAAAAGAAGAAACATTAAAGTATAGCTGGAACAAGTTGGGGAAGTAAAAATGTTAATTCTCCAAAGAGTCCATTAAGCTCGGGGGATCCATGGGAATTAGGGCCGAGATTAGAGCGCGAGTAACGTGGCGGCGTATGAACTCAAAGTGATGACTGGCGAGCGGGGAGCTGAGATCCATCGCACCAGATGTTGCTCATCTCTCATAACATGTTTGTGTCACTGGGCCTTGCTCCTAATGCCTTCATCTGATACCCATATATCCGTTGTTCTGCCTCTTTAAATGCCCTCTGGTGACTTCCAGATATAGACCAAAGCTCTATCACAATGATCGCTCGGACGGCCTGATGGATATCTGTCTACTTTGGGCTCGCTGAGAGATCGCCGTGTCTGAGATGAAATGAGCCGCGACCCCTTCTGCGCCGTCATTGCTCCTTTTTTTGTGAATGAAAATGTAGATCCAAGAACACATATAAAAGGCGTACCAAATATAATTTTGCCGCCTTGAATATAACATTTTTCGGGATGTACTTGTGCTTTATGGAGCAAAACTAAAAGAAAACGGCCACCGCTATAAGATAGGGTGTTTTTTATAATATAATTTAGATTTAATGCGACTTATTTCTCCTTAATTTGAAGAAAAAGACGATAGCTTTGAGGCTGTAATGTTACATTTGGTCCTTATCGCCTCATATAGTTTCCTCTGCTCTCCTCTAATGAAATGACCTTGTGGCAGGCAGCCTAATAAGATGTTTTCACTCCCAGAAAGTGCTTTTCTCCTTTTGTTTTGAAAGTCAAACTCACTGACATACGTTCATTAGGGAGTGAGGTTCTTCAAATCAAAGTATAAATAGCATTGTTGAGTCCCACCAATTCCCCGCTGCTGGCCCGCAGAGCCAAAGTCAAGAAGTGTTGAGAATCTGGCAGTCTTTTCTGTGCCTCATTGAACTTGCCTTTTAACACCACCATAATTAGTTTTTACCCAGCCTCCAGCCCTGGGTGTCTGGTTTTGTGGACCGTGTCTCTCCGAGAATCGAACCTGTCTGGCAAACAGAAACAAACTGCCCTGCACGACTCCACTCGTTTGTACGCCTCCCCGCCAGATTGCTTATTGAACAGCGGGCGTGACAGCTTAAGGGTGGGGGGTGGCGGGGGGGGTCGGGAGAAGAGGCCGGCGGATCCGCACCAAACGCAACGTCGCAGGACACCTCTAATTTTTCCATCATTTAAGTTGTCCTGTAATTAATCTGCCTGTACGTTTAATTAAAAAGAAAAGTTAGGGGTGTAATTGAAAGCGGTGCCCGCCGTGCGAGGCCACCCGGAGAACAATGTGAGTGGTAATGCGGGGTGGCAGTGGGGATACATCACGTTAGTTAATCTGAAGTTGACCTCGGAGCAACTCGGAGGAAGAGAGACAACAGACGCTGCCGTCACAGTGGACCTGATTCAGGCCACACACACACACACTCGCGGACCCGCATTCACTTCTGGAAATTAATCTGTCATCTCGCTAATACACACCTAAATTATTTGAAGGGCAGAATTAATGTGACAGTTTAGATTTGTTGCCGTAATCCGATTAATAGTCCGCCTGCCGCTCGGCGTAATTATTCCCCGCCGCGTTCCTATACCATCACACAAGAAAAAACACAACACTGCCAATTTATGATTGTTCCTGCAGGCTTCTTTTCTTTTGCGTCGCATCCAGCAATCGCAAGCGAAGGATGACTCATGGCGGGCCGGTCTCCGTCCGGGGGGTTCACGGCGGAGCGCGTCTTTCTCGGCCCTCCGACGAAAATGAATAATGGAGGAAAAAGAGCGAGCCCGCGCGCGGGCGCAGTCAGCTCTATTGCTAATGGCACGTCACGCTCCATTCTGGCATGCGGCCATACTCAGCCAAAACAACATCTGTGACATGTGTGCGCGAGGAAGGGGAAACAAAGCAATTTCAGAAGTCATTTGAGCCGAGTCAGTGATGGTCCGCTGGCAATGTTTTGTGCTTGTCGAAGTGGGGGGAGGCGGAGGGGAGGGGGCAAACTGTGACGCCAGTAAATGAGAGTGAAAAGGGAC
The DNA here is from genome assembly GCA_032164315.1 of Malacoctenus gilli. Taxonomy (NCBI): domain Eukaryota; kingdom Metazoa; phylum Chordata; class Actinopteri; order Blenniiformes; family Labrisomidae; genus Malacoctenus; species Malacoctenus gilli. Next base: position 2,864,983 of record JASSRZ010000060.1, read on the forward strand.
GACAAGTGGCAGGAAACACAAACGGCAGCGGGTGGCACTGGCTGCATTGTGAGCAGAGATTTGGTGGGCGGTTACGTCACACCGCGGGCCGCGTACTGGGGGGCTTTTGTGCTCCTGATTACATTACTTGCTTGATTTTTGCATGCAATCTGCATTGGGCACATTCGAGATGACTCAGCGTACTCATTCCATGTATTTATTTATCCTGCCAAAATAAGAGCCTGCATCTCGAGCTGTATTCGTCCGAATCGTGTGACACATTCAAAAAAATAAAACACGCAGGGGAAATAGGAGAGATGAGGTCTCATGCAGTGCTCGACGAAGGCTCCTCTGGGTTTTCAGTCTGCACAGTAAACAGCGTTATAACCCGCCACCGCCTGTTTCTCCCCCCGGGTGTACAGCAGCACCGCCCGCTTCCTTGGGGAGTCTGTGTGGTGGACTTCCTCGCTCAAGGACACAACTGAGTGAATCAGCCTGACCGCAGTGAGACTCGAGCCTCCTGGTCCGCGGTTCAACACCGCAACCAAACCAACCAACCACCAAGCCGTTATGAAAGCTGTACGCGAAGAAACACCGCAAATAAAATGTTATTCTCATCGAACGCGCTTCCTCTGAAGCCAATGAATCGACAGGTAAGCATTTTCTTGTTCTGTTACAGCACAGAAATCAGTGATTAACCCGCAAGAAAAACTGGTATGAAGTAAGTCTTCAGATTCTGATATTTTCCTCATTAACTTGTGAAAATAGTCAAAACAAAACACAGCGAAAAAAATAATATCAATTCCTGAAAGATGACCTCAATTAAACAACATCCCTGTTGTTAGATTACAAAACAAATCCCGAAAACAACATTTATTTATCTTTCATTAACCTTTTGCGACGACACAACTTGCTTGCAATTCAAAACACGTGTTTTTTACCAAAAAACGACATCAGAACGATCAACAAGTAATTTGATTTTCACATATTGAGTATGAGTTTTGATCTTTTCTTTAACTCCTGTCTATTGATTAAAAAGAAAACACCCAAATTTTAAACAGGAACACAAAAGAAAAGAGCTGTTTATGTTTCTCTGCCCCCTGGTGGGTCAAAGTAAATCAATATGACTCCCAAGAATCAACAGATGCGAAGCGACATGTGAAGTTTCAATTACATTTGAGATATTAAGCAGGAGGGAAACAATCCATAAATTAGTGCTCAGGAAACCAGATGAAGCTTCAAGCTCCGTATCGGCCGAGGCGATTTACTGTAACTCCCACATTCATACCGGCGGCCCCGCCACAGGCTGGGAGTCATTAGGATCAATTTTAAAGGCTGAGTGTGGGCACAGAGGGGGGAGGGAGGGGAGGGGGGGTGGTTGTTGTTTACCTGCACATCACTTGTTTACAGGCCGTCAGGAGGATTCTCCAGGAAATTAAAGTCTTTGAAAAAGTGCTGCACGAAATCAAAAATTAGGCCCTCCGAGACGATGTCATTTTATTATCTTTGACCTGAGCTGACTTCGCCGGGACCTTCGTATCGAATAAACAACCGAGAGGCACAAACGACGCCGAGTTTAATGGATAAAGTAATAACCTTTCTTTTCACGTGGTGCTCGAGTATCGGCAGGTGTCCGCTTGTCCAGTTGTCCGTCCGGCTGACGTCCAGCGAGGATCCCGCTGCGCGGACGTTCGACATATCCCCGGTTCGGTCTCTCGGGCGTCCCCCCGCCGCCTCCACCTCACCTGGATGCCGCTTGGTCCTGCGGAGAAATATTGTGTCTTTATTTACCATTGTTTAATCAAGATGGTGGGCAGGTCGAGTTTAATTAACCCAGGTTGGCGATAAATGTAAATGCCAAATGTCTGCCAGTGCTGCGGCGTAAAGCTTTTACGAGCTGGAGCCCTTTTCTCGGAGGGGGATAAAGCAGCGCCGTGCTGACCCGTTAATTCTGGAGCAGCCCGAGGTCGGTAATGAATATTGTTATGAGATCAGGAAAGCAGCTGGAGTTTTACTTACAAGGGCTTTGATAGTTCCATTTTCGCAGATCATATCCTAAAATACAGGTTCAATGCAGCTCCATACAAATTACAGCAGTGATGGTGGATCAGAACAAAAGACACGCACGATGGACAGTATCACCGTCCGCAAAGTGAAACGAGAGAGACAAGAGTCTTCTCGAATTTGTTTCAAGAAAGGGTCAAAGTTTTCTCAGCTCGATTAAACTCCATATTGTTCTTATTTAATATTTTTATTTTTATTATTTTTTTTAAGTTTCCTAAATTCAAGTTTTTTTGGTTTTCTATCTGATTTCTTAAGCCCGAAAATATAAAACATAATTTATATTAACGCTGTAAAAAATGGAGAGAATTTTTCGAATTACTTGCAGTATAAAGCTTCTTCTTATTCAATAAGTTATCAGGTGATGTAGTTCGTAAAACTGCAGCACTTTGGCTGCTTCCCTCTCCTCCATCACTCAATACGCAACGTACACACACATACATGCGGCACTGCAGACTGAAAGGAGTCGGCTCAGTCGAAGGAAATTGCAGGTTCCTGCTGCTCGCAACATGTCAAGTTCATACATCTTGACCTCCTGCTAGCAGCTCAGGCCCCCAGCGGTGCTCCCACCCTGCCTCCACCTCCCCCCCTCAAGCTTCCTGCAGAAAATACTGACTGAGGCCGACTGTCATGGTCCGAGACACTGGCGGTCTCCCGCTGGGCGCTGGTTCTCAGCCAGATACTGAAGTTAGGAGTGATTTTTTGCAGGAAAGACCGATACAAGGTCACAGCAGAGGTGGAAAGACGACTGGAGATAAGTACTCAACTACAATTATGCCAAATGGTAAACGATCAAATGACTATAACTCAACAGTACCACATATTTGCCTCAAAGGATAAAAAACATGGAGTCTTTCGCGTGGACAATGACGATGCTCATTCCTCCTGCCGCCCTTTGACAGCCGCCGAGCGTTTTATTGGCTTTGACAACGCGGTAATCCATTAACATCCGACCTGTTCATTTCTGTAATTGATTGTGATTTCTACTTCAGCCGGCGAGGAGTGAGGAAAACAAATACTTGAAAAATGCTGCGAGCGTTTGGAGATGGTCAGCGTGACGGGACCAATTAATTAGCGGGAAAGGTGTCATCTGTTCCGTGGCGCACTCGAGGGCGGGATGCGTTCCGCGTTCATTATGTTAATAGAAACATCTGAAACACTCAACGAGTATTTTTGGACAGCGGCGCTGAAAGGAAAACTGTGCAAGCCATCGATGTAAACAACTTCCAGGCAATCTATGACTCATGTGGCCATGGCAACCTGAGCGCCCCGTCGTCCAACTTCCTGTCCCATCTTGTCACAATAAAAGCGAAGACAAATCAAGCTTTTTGCTTTGCGGGGAAAAAAATAAGATTAAAGAATCCAAAATCCTCATTTAATAAATGTAAATATGTCGAATTAATTAATTCGAAGATAAAATTTAAAGGTGTGATAGTTAAAGGTGTTTCAGGTGACAGAAATTTCAGGAAAGCAGAGTGTTGAAGGGCTAAACCGCCACGCTGTTTTCATATTTTATCGCTGCATCTTCTCAGAAGCTTCTCCTAAAGCGGCTTAACGACTCTCGGGGCCATTTTCACACCCACACTCGCTGCTGTACCTCAAATCAGTTTGGGGACTTTCAGGCAGTTAACTTACCTGAGGCTGTTACAGCTATTTTTACTTGCCAAGTGCTCGCCACCGCGAGACAGTCTCATCTCCGCCGCCTGCTTCTCCCCGGTGCCGCCGCCGCGCCACTATTTGATCAAGGCTTTGTCCGTCAGATTTTATTGGTTTTACACTGATGCGATGGGAGGCGGACGAGGAAGGGGGCCCGCGAAAAAGGTCGGGAGTCAAACGGGAGAATATGAATATCTCCTGATATTGTCTGATTTTTGGGGGTGTTTATTTGAATTATTCACGGCCGACCGGCGCCTGTCGAGAGAGCGGGTCGCAGAACGGCTCACTGTTGAAATGATACAATCCTCAAGCGAAAAAACTGAGAAATTTCAACAACTGGGGGGGGCAATTAAGATAAATGAGTGGACATTCTGCATGAGAGGCTGCTTGTTTTCCATCAGCCCTTGTGTTCTGCATACCAGTAACAAAATTGATCTGTCTGCATCCTGCAGCACTTTGAGAGTAAATGCGCGCTTTATTCTCTTTCCACTCAGGGAAATTACAGCAAAGAAGGCCGCACCGGATTCTTGCTCCCACACATCTCCGAAGCGTCTTTTTTTTGATTCCAGAAAATAAAAATCGTCTGTGATCTGACTCAACCTGCTGGCTACAGAAGCGGCTCAGGAATCCGAACCAAGACGCCATCGGTTTCAAAGGAAGTGTGCCGGCGCGCGGGAATCGAGAGGTTTGTCATTGTTGTCATTTGCGATCGCCTCCTTCCCTCCCGCCTGTCTCGCTGCTTTTCCTCCCCCTCTCCTTGCTCCATCTCCCCTCTTCCTCACCCTCAGATTAGATAATCATCTTAAACACCCTCTTCCAGACCTCCCCAGACTTCCCTCTACGAGCGCATAACTGGATCCGCGCCTCTATTTTCCAAATGAGACAGGACTACTCCGACTGGCTCCAGGGGTCAATCCCGGGTGGGAGGTGGGGGATGGGGCGGTTGATTGGTCCGTAATTGAATTTGAGGGGGGTCAGATGAAACGCCGCGGCCCCTCCTCCTCGACAGGTACGATAACCTCTGGGGAGAAGGAGCGAGAGGAGAACGGCGGCGGACTCCCGATGGGAAAGATTAAGTCTCGCAGGTTTTGGTGAGAGGGGGGCCATTTACTGTTTGGGTTGTATTTTCCCCCTTCATGGTGGGGAAGATTATGTTAGATGCAATTGATAGCATGCATAATGGAGTAGGGGGGGAAAGTTGTTAAATTGAAGTCGAAGCTTCTGGCGAGAAGTGAGAGAAGGACTCTTAATAGTGTTGCGGGGCCAGAGCGTGTCAAATCAATTTCTCTCCCTTCATTAAAGCAGAAGCCACCTGAGCCTATTACCAGACATGCCTCTGTACTTAAAGTTATGCCTTTAAAGCCCAGGATGTGACCTCAACGTTTACTCACCGGCTACCTCCGAGCCGCCAGGATATATATTATCAAACGTCGCCTCGCCACCGGCCGCGCGAGCGTCTCGTCGGAGCCCCCGGCGCTCCTTATAAACCCATCAAATTGGATTTTTGGTGGGGTTTTTTGTGAAAACCCCATTACCGAGTCAGGTCAGCACGCGTCCTTGTATCAGGAAGCATCCGCCAAGTAATTCCATGTCTGTCAAACGGAGTTTGTTTTCAGATCTACGGGCAGTCGGGGGCTTCTAATTAGGCAGTGGTGGGCACGACGAACCTTAAAGTTAACTTCGCTGGCTACTAACCTGCTAACAAAATGCATCCAAAATGCTGAACAGGTAGAAAACATTTGCTGCAACCTTTATTTGGCTGGAAAACCCTAAGAAACAAGTCAAGAGCTGAATTTCTTTAATATTTCACCTAATAAATAGAAGCCGCTACTTTACTTACAAAATTAGTATGTAATACATACATTTATGTATATATATATATATATACACATATTATACCACAATCTGACAGCACAAGTGTATTCAGGTTTTGTGCCTGTCTATGTAGAGTTGATTCGGTTCCATCGCCCAAAAACGTCACATTTCGAGCAGAATCCGGTCCCGCTCGGAACGTCTTATGCAGGGCACCATTGTCTTCCGCCTCTCCAAAGCCCCCCCACCTCCCCCACTCCAAGCATTAATGGCCGCGTGCACGTTTAAAAGCATTTCAATCAATGAGAGCGAGTCTTCTAATGGGGCCTCCTTTCAGGAAAGGGGAGCTGGAATATACGTTTTCATTACACGGGCCAGATTGCAGCGTTCACTCGGCGCACTCAGCCCTGTATTGAAATGAGAGGTGTGCTGCGTGATTACCGGAGAGAGTAAAAAGCTTCTGAGAGATAGAAGATAGTGAAGATGGATATGTGTTTTCTTTTTTTGTTTTTTTCTTTCCCCCCCATCCCCTTTCCTTGATTCGCCTTTTAATACCGAAGGGGGACAAGAAAGTGAGGGAGGGAGCAGAGGATGCTGAGTTGATGATAATATGCTGATGCCAATGCAGACGGTGGCTAATTTAATGATGGTTTGATTCCTAAATGCAGCCAACGGGAACCCAAGATAGGGCGTAAATTCAAACCTGGTTACAACCAACACTGATTTGTTTATCTCCCAGCGTGTCTGACTTTGCTTCTTTATTTTCTAAAGTCTCTTTAAAGATTAAAAAAACAGCACGTTTACATGCACACAGGCATGTTTGCGTTGCAGGTTCGGTTACGTTGTATTGATGTATTGATCTCCGCGGCAGAGCTGAAGGCGCCCGTGGAAAGCTGCAGTAGTTACAGTGGTCATGAGTCAAAGTCTTGTATCGCAGCCTTAAATGTGTCGTATTGTTTCACCACTTTCAGTTTCAACACTTCCTCTGCCCCCCCCCCTCCCACCAGCTTGGGAGGGGTGAAAAAAAAAGGCGTTTCTGCCCCAATTTCCAATTAATATTCTCTGCTGTCGGACGGTCGAGACCTCGGTGATCTTCTGTCTCTCCTGCTCAGGGCGATGCAGCGCCGAGGGCGCTGCTCCAAACAAAGTCAGGTCTCGGCGGTGGAGAGCGGGGCTGAACTCTGAACCCTGCTCGGCTACCTCATTAGCCTGCATACACACCGGCATCTGTTCTATCATGAACCCTAATGTGACCGCGCGAAAACCGGGAAAATAACTCGCCCTCGTCAGACCGTGCGGGATTAGCTCGGCGGTGACCGCAGTTCACCGACCGCATGCCACCGCTCAGCTTCCATTCATTTGGACGAGAAACTGTCGGCTGAAACGGCGACAAAAGGGAGTAAAAAAAGAGGATGGTAACCAAATGAGCCTTTTCGATTGGAGGGGGGGGGGGGTGTTTGCTGGTTATTCTTGCGCTTTTCAGCTCCGGGAGGACGGACGGAATAAGAGAAAAAGCGAGCGAGAGGCGAATCGACAGCACAGAATGAGAGGGGTCATTGAGCACAACGGGAAGACGGGACCCCGCTCAGCTGGAGGGACTCTGGCGAGGACGAAGCCACCTATCTTCTGGTGACAAGCGGCAAATGGGGGCCCATTACTGCACAGAATGCTAATGCCAAACTTTGGGCCCCCGGGGGGACTGGCCCCGTTCCCCAAACACGAAAAGGAGAGGAGACCTGCCAAGGGGGTGCACGCGTGACAGCCTCGATTCACACCCACAAGTGCGGGAGATAATAACCGTATAAATCACAAGAGACTCTTGCGTTCTTTTCCTTTCTCACTCCTTCGCTTCTCCCAATCTGCGTCGCGACTGCTCCTCGCACTCACTGTTCCTAATTGTCCCCTCATCTATTTTTTCCTCCTTCCCCTCCCACTCCCATTCTTTATTGTCCCTTAACAAGTCCCACCGCACGCGCGCTCACGGCTCCCTTCAATGTGCTGTCGTTCACTGTCGGATTTCTCCAGAAAAGAAAGGGGGGGGGGGCAAAGGACAGCTGGTGAACGCCATTCATATTGATTAAACAATCTGCGCTCATCATATCCAAAAATAGTGCCGTCAGGGTGGATTGAAATGCACATAACAGTCGCAAACAAGTGTTAACACATGTGAATGGTCCTTTCTGTAAATATCATGCATAATATTAGAAGGGCGCATTCATAAAAGTCTGATTTCTTCTTCTCTAATCCTTTTGATGCACACGCTTCCTTTCATGGGGGTTCCTCGTGGCAGGAAAGGGAATTAAATTTTGACTAACTATGTAAAAATGTGGATTTTTCAGCGGTTGTATTGGTGGGAAAGAAGGAGGGGGAGCAGCAGTGAAGGGAAAAGATGAAGAGAGGAGAGTCATGCAGAAAGGCAGACTTGTCTCTGGGTCCCCTCAGGCCTGCGGTGTGGGCACTGACTCTATTTGACATCGAGATGCAGCGCTGAGAAAGACGGAGTGAGGCAGAGACAGAAAACACAGAGAGGGAGACATCAGAGCGCCGTTGCCTTCGGGGGCTGTGTAAATGTGAGTCATGCCATGATGGGGCCACTTGTTCAGGGTAACATCACCCTTATAACTTTCATTTCGTTTCGGGAGTTCAGACAGTTTTAACTTTGTTGCTCCCGTTTTGTTTTGGGGCGTCTTCTTTTTTTTTTCCTCCTGGTGGCCAAAAGAGACAAAAGTGGCAAAGTGAGATCAGATAATAAAGGAACAACAGTCACATGCTGTCAACTGACACTCCAGCAGAAAAGCAAACAACCAACAAGGACAGAGGAGACGTATTATTACTATTATGTTGTTACAAAGTATTAACCGTATATTTTCTCCCATAATAACTTCAACTATTACCATTATTACATTATTATAATTGCTTTATTACCCAATAACAAATATCTCTGCCCGACACACCTGGATCCAAAGACAGCTCGTTAGCAGGCTGCTGCAGAGCAGGATGATGTCACACTAATTAAAACCAGGTGTGTTGGCGCAGGGAGACACTGTAACACTCTGAAGGAAGTAAGGGAGCCCTCCAGCACTGGAGATGATGACCCCTGACACAGCACAGCATGGGGTAGCATAGCATAACATTGCACAACACTGCAGCATCATTTGTTCCTTACAGCTCGCTGAAATCGCCTCTAAAAAAGCTTTGAACTTCCAAAAACTTGCACAAAAAGCCAAGCAATGGGGAAAACATACTTTTTTGCCAACATACAAAAGCAGGAGCCTTCAAAATAAAAGCAACAGGCACTTTCCAAAGGCTTTATTGTTTCTTCTGCCGAGCAGAAACAATGAGTAAGTGCCCTGGAAGAGATGAAAATCATTCCCGGAGAGGATAGGAAAATATCTGATCAAACAAAACAATCCAGTCTTGATTTTCAAAAGTGAGGATTTGTTACCTTCCTTTGTTATCACACAATGAGAAAACGACTTCTCCGAGACGCATGTGCAGATAAAAAAGTCAGATGTCTGCAATCAGCGTATTTCCACAGACAATAGATGACGAGATTAAACGTAATTAAACCAGTGCCTTTAAAAAAACACACCTAAGATGCGAAGCAACATGGCAAAACTCTGTTTCCGGATGCATCTTTGTGACTCTTGACTTGTTATAGTGCTGCTTTGTGTCTAGCCCGCAGGTTACTGCTCCAGACCACTCTCACAACACTAACAGTTTTGTTTTGGCCTCAGCAGGCAGCAGTTTTCAGCGGAAAGTGTTCTTAAAGCTCACTGTACGCCACCCGCCCGGCGTCCAACAGCAACAACAGGCTGCTGAACACTGCAAAACCTTTAACACAGGGACAGGAGAAAAAAAAAGACAGACTTGTAAAAAAAACACCAGAGTGCAACAAAGAGTAAATCCTCCAAATTAAGGATAATATGACAATGCAACTGCTAATGCACAGCACATCTTGGCAGCAACATATTGCCACACTGTAATGGCGCACCAAGGTTGGGAACAACTGCTGTAAGCCGCACAATAAAATCCAAGTGAAGACAAGCCGGCACATGATGACAACAATTACAAAAACGCACCGTTTTGCCACTCTGAGTATGCAGCAGAATTCTTGTGTTGTCGTTCCCATGTATGGTCACTGACGGGCTTCTTTTTCCCACCACCACGGTGCATGAAATCACATCATAAACCTTCTTTCAACGACACACACACAAACACTTAAATCAGTCACACTGCTGTCACCATGCACACTCCCTTGCACTGCATAATGCATAATCCTGCACACCATATGTCCTGTATTTAGACATATACACATGCATACTGTTATTCCACTCACTCTTTGCAACACAGGGCTACAACAGCAGCACTACATCCAAATCCACAAGTGCAACTCAAAACTGTACACAAGTGCACCACTGGATCATGAACAACAAAGGTGTTTCTGACTATCAAATTGACTCATTGTGCAAAAAAACGTAGATCTGCACGCGCAGTTTACAATCAAAACACATTACCAGCATTGCATGAGCGAAGTTTGTGTTGCATTCAAATGCCCCCTGCAGAGTGACATCAAGTCAAGGCAATAAGACCACTTTAAACACGTACCGTGAACTCTGGCATCAAGGAGTGCATCCATTATTTCCTTTCAGTGAAAATGTCTTCAATTTCCTCTTCAAGGTCCATATTTCCAATTGCATGAATTAAATAATCCCAAAAAAAGTTAATGATACTACGTTTACAAGCAACTCCGTCCGAGCAGCTGGGGCCGACCCACATACCTGCTGCTAATTGACTGCAATTCCTGAGTTCTCGCGGTGTTAAGTTTGGCCCCGCCCACCGAGGAGCTGTCAGAGATTGACAGGTGAGCCGGTTAATCTCTGACACAGCTCACCTGAAGTGTCGCATCTCACCGACGGAAGCGCACCGAAACGACGCAGTTGCTTCACCTACCTCTCCATGCAGAGTCGCGGTCGACCACTGCGCCACAGTGTCACGTTTCTTTGCATAGAGCTTCTGAATCCTCAACAACAGTTAAATTAATCACCTCAGATTAATTAATAAATGTCTAATGAGGGCTGCGCTCATGAAAAAGTCGCTCTACAGCGCAACTAGTGGCCAAAGTCCGCAAAAGCTCCCTTCAAACGAAATGATGTAAAAACACCCAACATCTGTATTTGGCCTGTTTGTCTTAATCACAAGTGAACGCAACACACATTCAAAACAAGTCCCTTCGCACGAATGCATTATTTATAGCAGTAGGCTGCGATTACCGTTAGCATCTCAAGATAATATCTGCAAGGTTATTTCCTCACAGTACTGAGGCTAATGGAAACTAATAGTTGCCTGGAGGGCGCAAAGTCAGTCTAAAAGTGTGGCATGCTTTGAAAAATAGTTGGCAGCAACATGGTATGCATAATTCTTACTTAATGGGCTAAAACCTGCAAAAAAGCGGCAGCATGGTCCTTTAATTAGTTTCTGACCACGTAGTTTTTTACAGTTTGCGCGATTAATCACTTTACAAGCAGCTTGTAACCTATTACACAACATTGGGGAAAAAAGAAGGAGGGATGAAAACATGTCTCACACCACATCTTCAACATACAAGCCCCCCGAACGCTTTGGTTTCAGCAGTAAAGAAGTGAAGTCAAGACAAAACCGCCGGCGACGGGAGTGAAACCTTTGGGTAATGAACTCCAGCACAAAGGCCCCCTATTTACTGATGCACCTGAACGAGAACTTCATGGTGCAAAACAGCACATTACCGCGTGGGAGGACGGCGCCGCATTTCAGACCAATGACACGGCATCCTTCACGCGGCTGACAATAAACGTGCAGGAGGAAGAGCGGAGAGTAGCAATTCCAAGGTGCATGTGTGTATGACGAGTGGGGGGGGGGGATTCTCTTCCCCCCCAGGTCAGATATATGGCTGTATGTCGGTGTGCATGCTGATATCTGCAGCCATGTTATGTAATGTATCTCCAACATAACGGATGTGATGAATCACACTGATTATTAATGCAAGTCACACAAGCAAACCGCAGAAAGGACGCCTGTAAAAGAGTGTGGTGCTTTTATTTTGAAAGGTTTTGAAGAGATTGTTTGGCTTCACTGCATTGTTTTGCTGGAGAAGAGCTAAAAAAACCTCCATAGAAAGGGAAAAGATGGATTGGCTGATAGAAAAAACTTTGTTTTTCCTGAATTTTCACACAAGAAAATGAATTCAACTGTTGGATCGCTTTTGTAAAGGATCTACCGAGCCTCTTGCACATCATCCTGGCTTGTGCATCCATTCATTTGTCTGTGTGCTTGCCTGCCTGCCCGTTCCCCCACCCCCCTCCTCCTTTGAATCGCCGGTCATTGTGTACCGCCGTCCATTTGGCCCCCACACAGGAAGCAACTGAGTGGTTGGCGTTACAAATCCCATCTGAATTCCTCAGTGAAAGGGATTGAGTGCCCACCTTCTGACCGCGCATTCCAGAAAAGCAGCGGGGTGCCCCCTTTGATATCTGCCCGAAGAACAAAACACAGCTCCGCTGCCTATAAGGTGGCATTTCCTATCAAAGCGAAAGGCCATAATCCAGACTTATACACTAAATCCTATGTACACTGACATAATGCCCTCTAAGCTGGCTAATTCCTTGCAGAGCCCTCAATGTTTTCTCCTCTGTCTCTCTTATTTCTGTCTGCCTTGCTATTTTACTCTCCCCTGCTCGCCGCGTATCCTTCTCTTCACGTCTTTGCCTCTCGATCCCCTTTCACATGCCTGTCAGTTCACCCACTTCACAGCATTGTCGTATGTTTCCCTCTCTTCCTTCTCTCTATTCATCGCACCTCGATGGCCTCCCCTTTGTCTCCCGAGCACATATTTTTACACCGCCCTCCTCCTTCTCCTTCTTCTCTTCCATTCTCAGGTTTCTTTTTCTACTCGACTTTCATCACAATAACAAACAACAATAATATTCGACACTGTGCTCAAACAACCATCTGAGCGCCGGGCGGTTGCTAGGATACCCCGCAGCCATTATAGCATCTCATTATTGCTGGGATTTGCCATTTAATCCTGGCTATGTAATTGGCCCGCTCTCCAGTGTTCAGGCAGGCTTAACTCCACAGACGAGCGCGCGTTTAGTGGTGATGCAGTGCTATCATGTATCAACAAACACAGCGAGTTAATATGGAGAGAGACTCCCCTCCCCTTCTCCGCACTTTGTCCGGCAGTAACAACCCGCTCCGGTCATTGCGTGTCATGCGACTCCCAGAAAAACAACCAAAAAACAAGTTGAGTCACTGGCGGGGTTGATGTGCGCTCATGTGCCAGTTTGCACGCGTGGGTGTCGTGAGTGTCGAGTCCGCGCGTCGACGCGCTGGAGTGGTTTCAAAGCGTTCCTGTTGTTGCAGTGGACAGAGCGGCTTTTTATCGGGACTGGAGATGATTCACGCACGCACCAGAGTCGCTGTCATGGGACATAACTGTCAACGCGGCGATGAGACACCGAGCCGTGTACGTGTGCGCTTGAGTCAGGGCCTTCATGGATCAGCTTTCATGATCACAGACAGTGACCGCTCATCCTCCAGCTGTGTTTCAGGTTAATTTTGTCCGTTGCTGATGTCATCTCGCCATGAGTGAGAGTCAGAGGACACCCGGGACTGGACACCTGGGACTGGGCACCTGTCCATCACAACCACAGTCACACGTGGAGTTAATCAGACGAATGAGCCAACCTGTCAGATAAAGTAAGTAGCTAAATACCTCAAAAAACTTACTGAGAACAGAGTTCCTACAAGTTCCTCTGAGTACGAAGGTAAAAAGAATGATTACTTCAAAACCTCATGAGAAAAGGATGGACTTAATTCCAGAGATGTAATAGTAATCAGTTACTTCCACCTCTGGATGAACCTCAAAGAAATACCCCTGGTTGTGGGGTCCCGGAATGAGTGTGCCTGAGCCATTGCATGCATTGTGCATGCAGCTTCCCCGACTGCAGCTCGTAGTGTATTGTTCCAATCAATTATTCAGACGTTAGACGAGAGCCTTATGTGTGAACTGCCAAGAAACCGCAAAGAAAACATATTTTCTCACTTACCAGAAGTCGCGCCGGGCCTCGGAGACGGCTCCCAGCCTGATGTGGCCGCGTTTTAAGGTGCCTGCCTCTGAAATTTGTTCCCCACTCTGACACAATAGGTGTGGGTTTAATGTCGAGCTCTGCGAGCGTTAAAATAGCTTCACACTCACTCCGCCGCCATCTGAAGCAACCTCAGCGGCAAGGACCGAGCTGGAGAACGTGACGGCGCGGCTGCGGTTGTTTGACTTGATAAGAGATGATCTTATTCTCGCGATAAATCATTTGATAGTTTACCACAGATCTGGCCTCAGATCAACTTCTGGGCTCCAAACAGCCCATAAGCACCATTGTTAATGCTCGGCTGGTTTCATTAAGCACCCGGAGCTATTTTGGTGTGCTCGTGCGTACATGCGTGCGCAGCGGTGTCTGGGTCCGTGTCCCACACAAGCGAGCCGAGCAGACTGTTTACGTGCTAATGGAGTTATGGCTCCCATATGGCAGCCATCATGGTGTCGGTTTGTCCGCAGACACACACACACAAACACACACACCGGCCCCTCGCGCGCGCACACCCACGCAGTGGCAGCTGCTGGTTATGATAGGTCCAAGAGCAGGTATTTTTATGAGGCCATTCCGAGCCAGACATGCGAATAAATGCTTGGAAAAAACCCCACCAGAATGGCTCATATTTAACAGATAGTGTGTGACAGGAGCAATGAACAACAGCAGCAAGTGTACACAGCAACAAAGTACTTCAAAGAGTAATCTCTGTCAAATATACGGAGATTAAAACCACTCAATTAAAACAAAATATCAAGAATATAAAGAAAAACAACTCTGATTTTGCAGCAATTTTACAATATTGATCTTCTCTGGATCCCAAACTTCTCGCCATCAAGCAAACAAACAAAACTCGACATTAAACATCAATTTGCTCAAGCCTCTTTCATCCCTACGAGTCCAGAAGACGAGGAAGCAGATCATCCATCTATATTTAGACCCGCTCTACTTGTGGCCTTGTGTAGCGCTCAGTCTGATGCTGAGGATGTACAGTCATTGCCACTCATGCCTGTGAGAAGCCCCCTTGTCTTTGTCCTCCATTCCCAAGGTGGCCCTCCACTCACACGCGCATCTAAAGCCAGCGTATTCTTAGAAACTCAAGAGAACCCGTCGCCGTTCTTTTGTGGACTTTATTTCTCAGATGACGCTGGCGGTAACGCCAGACGCACTCAGTGATGTTGAGATGTGTGTGTGTGTGAAGGGGGGGGGGACTGGCTTGTGGGGGCCGCACCATCTGTTGCAGGGCTCCTTGTACTTCTCGCTACTGAAGATAGACTCTGGCTGCACGTCTGCGAGATACTTAACGACCAATCGCATGTTTTTTTCACCTGAAGCTGAGCAGCCGAGGTACGTTTGTGTCTAACTTCCTGCATGTTCGATACGTCAACGAGTTACTCCTAACTTCACCGGTTAGGAGAAGAACTGACGAACGGAGTCGAAGAGGAAAATCGACTGTTTCATGATGTGACACTGTCACTCTCCAAAAACCCAAAAAAGAGGATGAGTCTTAAGTCTGTCCTGGCTGAACACGGATGCATTTGACCTGCTGGCAAGGCAGAGAATGGGGGGGGGGGAGGAGGGGGGCTCACGGCGATGACTGCGCCCGCCATTCATCTTCATTCGACTGTTTTCACTCCATCACCGCTGAAGGTCAAGCCGGGAGATACATGTGAATGAAACGCTCGCCTTTTTGCAGTCAATTATATGTTCACATGTCAGAGGCATGACGGAGAAGATGTGAGAATGCTGTGTTGTGGAGATCTATGGCGGGGTTTTTTTTTTCTCTCTCTTTTCTCCCCCCTTTGCTTTCCATTTTAGGGGCGGGAGCATCAAGCCGGCTGATAGGGGACTTTATCGTGTGAGGTGTGCTGGGGGGGAGATAGGAAAATGTATTGCCTCATAAAACGGGCTTATCCTGCTTTCTCGGTGTCACCTCAATTTTTTGCGGGCCAAGATAATAAGACATCAGAGGCATTTTTTTCCTTTTGTTTGGGTGTATTTTTACAAAAAAACATAACGCAGAGAGCGTAAACCCGATCACAAAATCTGTCCAACGTCTTCGGGTGAAGGCGGCACGGAGGTGAAGCCACAGGGGTGGTCCGAGGCTTCCATTAGTGCTGCACATTTCAAAGGAAAACCAGGAAAAGACACCTTCAAGGTGCTTTTATTCTGAAAAGGCTACAGCTTTTAGGTGGCTGAGCGTGTTTCCAGCAGAAAAAAATCAAACAGCAGATCTCCTTTATCTACACTTCTCCCCCACTGTAGCAGCGCTGCTTGAGTTGCACCCTTGAATCTCCGGGGTAAGCCCATAATAGCATCATTCCGCCACTCTGAACACCTTATTTGGACGCGTACTCGAAGAAGCGATGCAAGTTGTTGCGATTTATTCCCGACGAGAAAGTGCTCTCATGTTTCTGTTTTATAAGAGAGAAAAAAACACACACACCTCTTGGTAATTTCACCACGTTCGCGAGAGAGCAGCCCAGATTTTCCACGGGAATCTCTGGGATCGTATCGGTGGAGCCGACCAGACGCTCCCTAAAGGGGCCTCGGTGTTACGGCAGCAGCGAGTCGGCTGTTTCGACATTCAGGCTGCGACGTTTGGGTTAAAAAAAAATGCAGAAAAGTCAGAAAATGACATCTGTGATGTCAGCAAAATTAGCAGCAAATTTCTGAGGCGATGTAGCGCGACTAAAGGGGGGGAAACAATGCAGGTCTTCACGTGTAAAAGCATCGGTGGAGAGGAAAAGAACAAAGAGCTCACATGCTCGGTAAACCTGCGCCGGACGTGCGGAGGTTACATTAACCAGAGCTGCTGTCCGTCCAACTCCCCCGCAGCGGCGTCTCGGCGGCATCGCCCAGCCGAGCTGCCGTTTCCATGTGTCTGACTTGTGTTGTTGTTGTTTTCTCCTGTGGGCTGAGTTTTACACAGTCTGTCAATCTCCTGAGCGTCACACATTAGAAGGACCAGTGGAGTGAGACACCAAGAGTGATCCCTCTGGGGAGCAACTCTTCTCCCACCTCCCGCCCCAACCCCTTTGTGTTTGTCTCTCTTTATCTCCCAGCCCTTCCTCTTCCTCACTCCCTCCAGCACACTCTCTCTTTTTCTTCTCTCACTGCACATCGCTGTTTCCTGTTTCTCTCTCTCTCTCTCTCTCTCTCTCTCTCTCTCTCTCTCTCTCTCTCTCTCACGTCCTCCTTCTTCTTCTCCTCCGACTCCATCAAGAAAACTCCCCCGACTCCCGGCCAAGTTTGAGCGCGTCAGAGCCCCTCCGTTCGGAGCGGCTGCGCCACATCTGCCGACGTGCTCAAGCGCTCGGCCGAACGCTGCCAACCCCCCGCCCCCCCCCACAACCCCCCTCCCGCCGTGCATCCCAGCGAGCGTGCGGCTAATGAACACCACTGAAGGAATGCACCCGCGTCCGTCCCTTTGTCTTCCAGGCCTGATAACTTCCCACTCTCAACGGGGGGGCACTGTTTACAAAGTCTCCATGCGGAACGGGGAGCCGGATGAGCACGGAAACCT
Organism: Malacoctenus gilli; assembly: GCA_032164315.1. Taxonomy (NCBI): domain Eukaryota; kingdom Metazoa; phylum Chordata; class Actinopteri; order Blenniiformes; family Labrisomidae; genus Malacoctenus; species Malacoctenus gilli. The sequence goes on from JASSRZ010000060.1 coordinate 2,882,143, forward strand.
CTCGATTGAAACGACCAGCCGAACTTTGACTTTTAAGGATCGAGGGAATCCGGGGAAGTGGGAGGAACTCTGAATGCGGCGGGAGTATCCCGACCTAAGAGCCAGAAAATCCGAAAAAGTCAAATAAAAGACATTCAGTCCATTGAGAAAAATCAACTTTCTTCTTACATGCGACTTTATTTGAGGGATTGTGTCTTTGTGCGAGTATGGAGATGGGGTGGGGGGTGGGGGGGGAGTTGGGGGTCTGAGAGTTAAGGAAATATAAATGCTTTTAACCTGAACCCTCTTTGTGAAAAACTCCGGCATTCTTCCGGATTTAATGAAAGCGCCTGAAGTGAGTGAAAGCCTGAAATAGCATTAGTGAGCCACACAATAGTGGCCTTAACTGTAGGTATTAAACCTTAACAGCCGCCGCCTAATTGGCTGACCGGTGAATAGGCCAATGGGTGGCTGGCTCTTAGGCTGCGGTGTCAGATCGCCTGACCGGCACATCAGCTTGCCCTTGTCTCCTTCATTCTCCCGCAAATGAGAAAAAAGTTGGACGCCCCCCCCCCCCCGATTGAACCTCCGTATCGACTCCACATCTCCTTTGTTTCGCTGCTTTTATTCCCCGGACCGCCTGTTAAAACCCTGTCTCCAACGTGGACGCCCGGGCCCTCGTTCTCCAACGAATGCGGCTGCTATCTGTGCCCCCTTTTTTTCTGCGTGCACACCCGCAGTTTGAGTTTTTAGATCCATCCCGCCGCAAATACTCGGTCGCCTGCTTTTGACTCGCCTCCGGGTGACAAAAGCAACACAGAAACACTCAGTCAAGCGAGGGAAAACACTCCGGTCCCGGATCTTTTACCAGAGAGGATAGGATACATGGGGAAGGGGCTGGGGGAGGAGGGGCGGTGGTCCGCGGTGCATCCAATCACTGCCTCCAATGAAGTGAAGTACTCCCCGGCCAATAGAGGAACAAGACGGTGGAGTACAATCATGCAGTGAAGCTCCCGTTATCCAGCCAAGTGTGCTAATCAAAACCTTGTGTGTCTGATCAATACCAGTGGACAACAGATTGCACTCGTGGGGAACTAGTGAGGAGGCGGGTGGGGGGGGGGCTAGAGAGGGCGCATCAAAGGCCGGGAGTGGGGGGGTGACAGATAAGAGACCGAGGCGTTGGCTGCAGGAGGAGGCGGAGGGGAGGGCTGTGATGCGGTAACGAGGGACAAGTTGAGTGATTTGAGCAGGTATAAAGCGAGACACCGTCTGGCCCACGGAGGGAGAAAAATCACACGCAGAGACACAAAAACACAACAGGTAGTCATTTAAAAGAGCGAGCGGGCTCGGCCCCTTTACAGCAGGGATTCCTAATGTACAAAAAGACCTTGAACGCAGCTACGCAGACGGACTCCTTTACCCTGTTTTGATCCGATATTGACAAAATCATCCAGTATTTCCTTTAAAAAAAAACCTTTAAAAAAGTACATTTTTCCATCAAAAAGTACATTTTTCCATCAATAATTACGAAATACGTGTCGATATTTTGACAGCGACTGATTGAAAGACAGCTTGTTGGATCCCTCGCTGGGCTTCCAGCGTCAATTACATGGGTGCCAATTTCCATCACTGCGCATCAGCTCCAAAGCTGAAATTCCTCCTGACGAAGCCTCCCCGAAAACGTAGATTTCTTTCACCCCCTTTACGAACGCATTAACGCTAAACTGTGAGATAGTAAAAATCGGAGGTTCAGTAGAAATGATCCTCCTTCTTTAATCCCCTCTGTCATCTCTGCAAGCTTTGAAACAAAGACGATCGTGTTTGGGGTTTAAAGTCTTAAGTTTTTAATTCTAATCTCATCAGGTAGAACAGGGATCTTTATGCTCCTATTTTGTATGTTTTTTTCCGACATTTCAAACGAGGAACCTGGAAACGAGTGCTGTGCGCAGGCACAAAGTAGGTGTGATGGTCTGAGATTGATTCAAGTTTAGTACAGTTCATAATCGTTCCCCATCTTTGGGAGAGGCGCGGGGAGAGCGCGTGGAAATGAAAAATTCAGGAAGCAGCTTGGAACTGAGACATTAATCTCAGATAATCTATTGATCAATCCTGATGATCGCATTAATCCTGGCAAATCACTGTCATTGATACCGCCATGTAATGGATTACTATCGGTTGGAGCCCGAGTACGCGCCAGCACCGGCGCTCCCCGCACTGCACAGGAGGGGTTTTTTTCTCCTGCGTAGACAATGGCTGCGAACAAGACCAAACAAATGAAACAGATAATTAGCGGTAATGGGGAGATGAATCAGCACTCGGATTAAGAGAAAATAAAAGCCCGTGTTGCTCGGCGCTCGTCACGCCTGCACGAGGAGCCGAGGCGTTCCTGGTTGAACGTCGACGACAGAGAAACAGGATGTCGTCAAGACGGACCGCCAGATAAAACATTCGCCGTCCGCCGAATCTCGTTTTGAACCAGATCCCGCCACTTAGTTGTTGACAGCTGCGTCTGCGGCGAACCGACACACAAACAACAATAGCTGCCAACGCAGAACACACCGTGGCAAACAGGATCCGGCAGCTTCAGTCTCTCGAACGCAGCGAGGACGTAGCTGCTAATTATTCCTAATAACAACAGCGACTTTTTGTTTCATCACACCTGGAGGAGACGCAGCAGACAAGCCAGTCCGCCCGTTTTCTTCTTCTTCTTTATTTATTTTGCGGTAACTTTATCTGCAATCTTCGGGGCAGAGCTTGCTCCTCGCCTGTTTTGGGGTGTTATTCATTGAAAATCAATATTTTCCATTTCTGAGGATGAGGAATGAATTATTACCGAGATGAGCATTGTGGAGAGATTGAAGGCTTAAGTCTGACGCATCACTCATGTGGAGACTTTCACAAGGACATTTACTACTTTTCCCCGGGAGTTAACTCAGTGGACACGGGGCTGCTGCCTCTTTTTCTCACCACTGTCAGGGAACATATCACCCCCCCCCCCCCCGAGGAAATATCTCAGAGCTGCCACAGCAGGACCACATCTGGAGGTTGTACATCAGGTTTTCTTATGTTAATCTGCTTTTCTGTGGCAAGAACTCAAAGATTTCTGGTGCTCACAAAGATTCTCCAGCGATTTTTAATGAACGTGTCCATGGAGTGCCAGCCA